>OY720645.1:9567357-10167357 GCA_963169105.1 Ceriagrion tenellum
ATGCATTTACTATAAGCTAGTCTGGTCCAGCTACATTGAAACCAGAGTTTCGGAAGTTAAAAAAAGTGGGGTTAAAGTTTTTGAATAACATAGCCTCAGATTCCTTGAATTGAGCATAATGCATTGTGATCATGAATTTTAACACTGCTAGGAAAATATTGCAATGCAGATATACAAAAGGGATGCATCGTACATCTGATTCATAACTAAATAACTAATTTTTACAACTAATAAAATTCACAATTGAATATTACACGACTTGACGGGGCTAATATCCATGCACGTCAGCGATGGACGTTAGTTTCAGTGGGTGAAATCAAGTGTGGGAAAGACTAGCAGATAAAAGTATTGGCAGATAAATAACGATGATTCCTATTCCAGTTTCACCCTGACTAATACGAGAATTCCCTGACTTTTCCAGAAATTCAAAATTCCCTGACAATTACAGGTTTCCCCTGACGATCGCCAATTTGCTAAACATAGGTTAACTTCAATGGCTGATTGATAAGTAGTGTCTTTAGTGGCATGCAGAGGCCCTTATGGGTTAAAGTAAATATGAAGGTCATTACCTTGTCCAAAGCATTGCTATCCATGTTCCGCAAGCATACATTTCCACATGAGGCATTTTCATCCCCAAATTTGATATCCTCTTCTTCCTCACCCACTGAGTTCTCTTCTGTCACATCTGCCTCCTCCATCTCCATGGCTACCTGACATTTTATAAAAAGGGAGGCAAATGACTAATTTACACTCAAGTCCACCTAAATCATTATGCATCTATCTTATGTTCGTCTCATCAAAGTTAATCTACGAATGGTTCCATTAAAAATACACATGATTTAATGCGGCCAACCCTGTGAAATAAATAAACCAACTCTGTGAAATATGTATAAATATATTATTCATTGATATACCACAATTATACAATCAATAACCGGATATAACTCATTCTTTGGGGTGGTGTGTGCCATGTTTGAAAATTCTTCCACAATTTTCTAAGCACTTTTGTTGAAATGATATTCATTGCAACTTATGGCAAATCTAATTTGAAGGCCCACATCTCCACATTGGGCTATCATACTGTTGTTACATATTGTATATTTTAATGTCAGATATAAAACACTCACACGAATATGATTGTCTGCAGTCATAGGTTAGCACTCCATGAATGATTAACTTAACCATGATGTTATCTGATTTGTCAAAATAATTCATTTTGCAATATAATAGGTCTACAATTATATCGATGGGATTTAACAATTTAATACAGTAAAACCTCATCCTATTGAAGCTCTTTATTTTGCAAACCTCTTGGTATAGAAATGATGGCAAATTCCAAGCCATACACATTGCATTATAATATGAAAAACCTCTCTACTTTGTACCTCCTTTATTCATGACCCTTCATATATACAGGGTGGGGCAGAATGGACTCCCTAGTTTCAGACAATCACTGTAGAGCGCACAGGTGAGTCAGCGGGGTGGGAGTAGTGGCATTAGGTGGGGGAAGCGATGCCATTTTAAGTAGTTGCCATGAAGTGGTCTGGTGAGCATCGAGGCTTTGCCATAGAAACGTTCTTTAAAAACAATGATAGTGTGGTGGTGACGCAGAGGGCTTTTCGTAGGCAGTTTGGTTTGGCTCGTCATGACAAGGTTCCTGATGCTAAAACCATTAGGAAATGGATTACTAGTGTACGGGCGACAGGATCTGCACTTCTTAGAAAACCAGCTGGGCGACCTAAAAGTGCGAGGACACCTGGAAACATCGTGGCAGTGAGAGTGTCCATTGAACAGTCTCCATCGCACTCTGCGTGGAAATATGCTGCTGCCCTTGGAATATCGCCCTGAATGGTAAGGCAAATTTTACACACTGACCTTCACTTACACCCCTACAAGATGATGGTCGTTCAAGAATTGAGTCCACTAGACTGGGTGAAACGTACAAATGCTTGCAATGCAATTTTAACCTCTGTGCAACCCGACGCTATTCTGTGGTCTAGCAATGAAGCGCATTTTCACTTCTCCGGCACAGTTAATAAGCAAAATTTTCGGTACTGGACGACTGAAAATCCTCGTGAACTTCACCAAAGAATGTAGAATGGGTAACCTGAATCCATGGCGAACCATTACCTCGCTACTTCCAAATAGCTATATTATGTTCATGATGTAACTTGCAACATAGAACTTTTTGAAGTGATATTATTCCAATTCCAAATAAAAAGGAAGTTCAGGAGGCTTTAAGAACTTTTGAGTGTTTTTTCCTAAGCAGCAAAAACAACAGTGATGATTAAAGCCTCCTTAATTAAGTAGAGAAAGCTCTTGGAACAGAATATATATGAAAAATGAAGGAGACAGACATAGAAACGTATTTTGACACAATGTTAACGTAAGGTTTATGATAAATAAACTGAATATTTTCCACATTCCCACCTTTTTTTTGATGAGTACTCTCATATTCCTTTTGACCAAGTTAATATGTATAACTCCATATCCTGAATGTATATTCATATTTATTATGTCATATAATTTTGGTACTTTGCAGCTTTCATTTGGAATGATCATTATGTTGAAATGTCTGTATTAAACATCATTAGCTAATAACAGAACTTTAAAGCCACATAAGGATTTCAAGCTAGTGTTCCTCTGCATAACTGTTGTCATTCGAGTACTTAGTAATTTTAAAGTTTATTTCTTATATTTAACATTCACTCATGAATTCAGATGACTTACTATTTTGTTGATAAGTATTGTGTGGTGCCATTGCTAGATAACAAATCTTTTGTTTAGCCAAAGGTATTCAAATATTCATTTAAAATACCAGTCTTTCTAGCCTCTTCAATGTTACCCTCTCCATATGAAAGTGCCTAACTTTTGGTCCCTTCAGTTTCAATTTGCAGAGGTTTTACTGGATAAAAAGTCTAGGAACGATAAAATATTTCTACCATAAGAATATAAAATGGGAACTTTATTAATCTCAACTTTACAAAGTTGAAACCATTGTCTACAATTTCACAGACTCAGAAAATGTACCTATAGTTTTCATTCAAAAAACGTTAATGAAATTGTTTGGTTTTTCACAGAGTTCTTCATTTCATTATCATGGAACAAGTGCTTTGTCCCTGTACAGTATGTGTACATGGAAGAGCGGCAGTAGGACTCACATCACAAGGTACTGGAGGCAGAGATTCAACATTTCCCATCTGAAGTACTCTGGGTCTGGACTCAGCTGCTGACTCATCAGAGAATTCTCTCCTCAAACTTTCATGATCTCCAGGTGATGCCTCCTCCTTCAGGGGATCCTAAAAGTAATAGGACACTTGTAGATGATATTTTCAAGCTATTCTAGGTGGAATTCTTTGGAATTTTTTATGCCTCAGCATCGACTTTGGCATTCTTCGAAACCTATGATTCAACATTTTTGATGCTCTGATTTGTCTGCCTACACTCATACCTTCATATTTGTTACCTAGAAACCAATCCCTCAACATATTTGCAGACCTAATTCAAATTAAGTCAATTAAAACAGTATCTTTGTTTACTTTGTGGCATGTTTAAATGGACAAATGTAACAATGACTTTTACTTAACCATTTTATTTGTGGTTAAGTAAAAGTTATCATTAAATATGTTGCTTTTAGTCAACCTGTGGCCTTAAATGTGACTTTTCAGGGTTCACAATTAGATTTTCTAAAACAAAAATGGTTATACTGAGTTCCTCTTGCCCAAAAAATCCAGAAATTTAAGTATTCCTGAAAACATTGATTTAATTACACCTGGAAATTTCATTTGCATAGGATTTCGAAAAGGTAATAAAATTCCCAATGACAATAAAACATGATGCATTACAGTAAAAGTCAAAGCCAGCAAAAAAACTGTGTGCAGATTGGTTGGATCAGGGTTTGAATTCACAGAAAGGTGAATGATTTGTCCTTTAAGGAATTTAAGTCTCTACGATATGAGAAGAGGAAGGTCAGTATTGCATTTTTAGAAATGTTTTTTCCTGTAAAAAGAATTTCACTTTGTACGATTACAGAGGGATGTGGCCAAGTGTTCCATTTTTAATGCACTCGCTCAGTCAGTTGCTATGATATAAAAATTACTTTTAAAGAACATATGTCCCTTTACAAGAAATATTAGATTACACAAAAGATTTCCTCAATAATTTTTGTTCTGATTTGATATATCTCAGATAATTGCAGATCAAAATAATATAGATCTTGACCGACAATGACTGTGACTTGTATTACATCAACAACTAATGAATTTCTAGGTGAAATGTTCCATGATTTATAGGAACTTCAATATATTGTCATGTTCCCATACAATATAATGAGATCTTAGGGGGGAAATCATGCAGTAAATGAAGATTATTTGCAGACGATACAGTACTCTACCATGAAATAAGCAAAGTTGCGGACCTTGAAGTCTGTCATCTGACCTTAACAATGTCTATTCATGGTGCCAGGAGTGGGGTTTAGAACTAAATATTAGTAAATGCACCACAGTTCACTTCCTGCAAAAGTCATCGCACAAAAGCCTTACGTACACCGTGGGTGGAGTAAACAAAATCTTCAGATACAGTGAAATATATTGGAATTATTTTAACTTCCGATATATCGTGGGGTTTACACATACAGAACTTATGTCACAAAGCATTAAAGAAACTAGGTTTTGTAAATGTATAATAGGAAGGTCCTCGGATGAAATAGTCAGAGAGAGTTGCTATAACTTCACTCTGGTTAGGCCACACCTCGAATAAACCGCAAGCATTTGGGACCTTGGTCAAATACATTCAACCAAAAAAATTAATAAAATACAAAGGAAAGCAGTGCGTTTCATTAAAAACTGCTGCCAGCGTACATATAGTGTCTCACAACTTCTAGAGGGATTAGTTGTGGGAGCCCCACGGCTAGGTCTAGAGAAACTCAGAGGCTACACGCTAAGCTTAGGTTGCTTGATAAATTTAGAACCGATATTTTCAGAGCAATATAGAGAATATTATCATGACTCCACACTACATACCTACATCTGACAGATGTGATAAAATAAGAGATACACTGCCGAACAGATAGGTACAAAAACTTGTCTTCCTGTGTACAATAAGCGACCATAATAAAAACTGAGCTCCATTAAATACACTCCTGTAATACATGTTACCCTTAAATCTCCAAAAACCTTACTCCTTTACACAGCTGGTGGCCCTGCCACACACCCATTCGGCGGCTGAGGGGTATTTTGTAGACGTAAATGTAGATGAAATGTACTTTGCATTTACAATCAATTGGTTTGCTAACTCCCGTGACCACAGATAAGAAAAAAAATAGTGTAACACTAAATGATATGAATTTTCTAACACTAATAAAGACATAAATGCAATAATAAAAACATTTTGACAACAGAAGGACAGCTCAGGACGTTTTGCTGCTGCAGAGGACATGAATTTATCGAAAATCAGTTACACGCTATGAGGTGTACAACATATATTCCTTAATAGTCTATGATTTTATTGTGAATTGGAATGCTTCATCTCCACACTCTTGTATTTGTCATTGCCTGCAGTCATTGAATAACACCTGGTACATGAAAATTATTGTTGTTGGTGAGCATTTTACTATTCCATGACGTATCTGCTACATCAAAATGATTAATTATGCTCTCCAATCATATCAAAGTATTTTGGCAAGTTAAATATTGATGATGAAGACTTATGATGAGACAATATTTCTATCATAAGAAGACAAAATGGGAACTTTGTTAACCTCAACTTCACAGTATTATTATCAATCTCTACAACCCTGCTGACTTAACAATATTCCTAGTTTAAAATATGTAGTTTTTCCTTTCACATTTTTTATGTCTTTAGTATCTGCTAAGTTCATCCCTTCATTTTCATGAAACAAGCGATTCAGCCATGTAAAGTACGTGTACATTTAATAGCATCTGTAGCACTCACATGACTATGTGCTGAAGGCACAGGTTCAACAGTTCCCATCCCAGGCACTCTGGGTCTTGACTCGTCCGCTGTTTCATCAGTAATTTCACTCATCAAGCACTCACAGTCTTCAGTTGTCACCTCTGTCTTCAGAGGAACCTAAAAGTAATACCAGACATGAATAAACTCAGATTATTTCACAATGTTTCCCATTTGTAAACAGTTTAGTTAAAGATTTGAGTTTAAACCTTTTATTTAGAGAAAAAAACACTAATGTGCCATTTTAGCCTGGCTCCTATTAGCATTGATAACTGCAATCAATTCCAGCCTTCCTAAATAAAAGAGAGTTCCCTCTGCTTATAACTGTATATGGTACAGAACCTAAAATCCAAAACTTTTGGAATTTAGGTTCTCTAACATACTGTATGGGACTGCAGAATTTCTGGATTTGGGGATTTGCACTTTTATGTTTATTTGAAGAAGTTTTTGTCATTATAGCATATTATTATAAAATTATTTATTTTTCCCCTGTTGACAATGTACTTAGTAAAATACACTAGGCATTATACACACTGTAACCGCATAGGGTACATCAGAAGATTCTGATGATATTATCACCACTTAAAATGTATACATGACACAAACTAATATACAGATGTACATCCTTAACACCATCAATATTATACACATGAATTTATATAGTCATTTACAGAGTTGTGACATTTTTCATTGAGGTACTTAAAAGATAACTTTTTGACTTTGGTTTTAAGCAAAGTTTCAGACTGTTTAAGATTGACATGAAGTGATGCACAAAATGTCATAGTTTACAATGATACAAGTGTTACAACGTAGGGAACATCACACTGATGAATAATCACACATTCCGTTCGGGGTCAGAAAATGGTGAGAGGAATCTGTCTAACCATTAACTCAAAAACCCTCTTGAACCCATGTTTGTGGCACTAATTTGAATTCCTAACACCTGACCTTTGAACCAAGATGAACAACAGGAGGTTGAGTGATGAACAATAGGTATAACCTTTTTGATCTTAGCTTTTATAGTCAAGTTTTTTTTTAAATCTTAGCTTTAGGATTTGTAAGTTAACCTCTGTTATGTATTTCACACATACTCAACAAAGGTTAACTTCATTGGATGATCAGTAACTACAGTCTGTAGTGGCAGGATGAGGCCCTTATAGTTTTAAGTACACAATGTTATAAGTTAAGGTAGATATTAAAGTCTATAAATTACCTCGTACGTCGCATGGTCATCCATGTTTTCCAAGCACATATTTTCACAAGGGACACCTTCATTTTCTAATGAGACATTCTCTTCTTCCTCATTTGTTGAGTTCACTTCTGTCATGTCTGCATCCTCCATCTTGAAAGGAACCTGACATTGTAAAAAAGAGGCGAATGATTAACAAATATTTATGTCCATCTATGTCAATATGCATCTGCTCATAAAAAATACTGCAAATTGAATCCACCATCCGCTTCCAAAGCAAAGACTCAAGTGGGTAATGCTTATATTATTCATACGTATGACTTGATGCAGCAAAGCAAGGGAAATATTGACCACAAAATATCATCCAATTCCTTTCCCTGAAGTAAAAAACTGGGCTACACCGACCTAAAAAAGGATGAACTCTGGCTCAACTTATACTTGAATATGTATAGCATTTATTTCACTACCATGTATAAACCCCCTTCTGATGGTGATATTATTCAGATATACATTTGAAATACCCATGAAACCCATAATACTCCAATTTCACAGAATGTTTTCCCTGTCAAGGGGAAAACCTTATAAACACAACAGGTTGTCATCAGACTGACTTAAGTAGGCTGAGTCTCATGTCTAAAAATGTTTCCACAAACGTCAAGGCACTTCTGTTAAAGACCTATGGTTTGCTACTTAGATCAATATTATTTTTCAAGGACCCTAAATAAGGGATTAATATCGAGCATACATGTGGGATCGTTTGCCTTTTAGTTTCCTATTTTTAGATTTTAAATGAGGAAGACAAGAATTTTTAGAAAATCACATAAAAGCTACGACGTGTATGACGTACATTCCTATACATTCTTTGAACTAATTCTACATGGAATTCCTTATACTCAATGTAGGGCTATTATTTTGTAGCAGACTACATATTTAAGTGTGAAAGTGAAAAAAAAATGGCACAAACATCATTGTCTGAAGTCTTAGGATAACTCTCAGTGCATGAAAATTGCAGAGTCAGGGCGAACTAATCAATGATATATATATATACTATTTCAAAATAATAAATTATACAATGATAGAGCTCTTGAATCATATCACTGCATGTTTCATAAGTTAATACTGAATTAAGAAGTCTTGTAACACCATAAGAGAAAATAGGAACCTTTTTAACATCAACTTCATCAAATTGGAACCAATATCTTCAATCCCACTCTACCATTAAATATGTCTAGTTATAGTCTTGAATATATGCATAGTTTTCATTACTTGAAGAAATTTCATTCTGTATAGTCTTCATATAGCTCATCACTTCAATTTCATGAAACAAGCAGTGTCTCCCCATACTGAAATTGTACATGGAGAAGCAGAGAAAACACTCACATCATGAGGTGTTTGAGGCAGATGTTCAACAGTTTCCATACAGGGTACTATGGGTCCGGACTCATACGCTGATTCATCAGGAATTTCATCCGTCAAACTCTCATGGTCTCCAGTTGTTGCCTCCTCCTTCAGAGGAACCTTCGTGAAATGGGAGACATGATGAAATGGTGATGATTAAAAGGTGCCCCAAGCACACAAATACAATCAGGGCTCATAACAATTGTGCATGAAATAGACTTGAGAAGGTTGATAATGATGTAACTAGAGTGAAAACTTAGGTTGGAAAAATTAAAACAATTGTGGAAAATTACAAAGTGAATTTATTTACAAATCATCACAATATTGTTCCACCAAGTGAAGCCTGAGAATATATTATGTATTGGTGAAGGTCATTATCAGAGTTATTTTTACTTGATGGTGATAAAGTGTGGGTCCTTTTATAATACAGTCATGAAGGTCGTTCAGTAATTAAATGCTAGGGATTAGTCGGAGGATATCAGAAGAGTATTTATGGACGTCTTAATTCAATTAATGTTAGCTAGTCTGTCTTTATCTGAATTTAATTGCAACTCGTTACCATCCTTGTCCGTTTCCAGAACCACTGCTTCCCATAAGTTCTTATTCTTCAGATGATTCTTAACTTGAAATTTCCAGCGCTCAAAACCTTGTACACATTTAAATTTTGAAATACTCACAGCTATAGAATCTGTTTTAGCACTTTATCCCATAGTGCTCTTTCAATCACAGACACCACAGACAGTCGAATATTTGGCGAGAATAATTGTCCGGTGAAATGTCTGTTTTTCATGCCATAAAATTTCAAAGATAATTCAGATGAACACCAATGAGTGTAAGATATGTACATTGACATTTGTAGTGAATCACTGATCATTAGCTGGATTCAGATAATAAAAATATCAGGAAGGATGTGGTTATATCATACCTTAGTGAGAACAAAATTTACTCTTTCATATAAAAGATAAGCAAGTGTTCCAACAGACACTTGTATTCACTGTTTCCATTTTCAACATCATCGTTATTAATCTATACTCATCACAAAAACCTTCATCAAGGGCAAAAGTTGCTTTTGAGGTAGATTACATTATGGATTTGGCAAAAGGGTATTCTAATGCCTTTATATTACTTAATTTTATGAGAATGTTGCCTATGAGAACTTTGTGATTTATGTTCACTAGTTTAAATATTTGTGTGAGTACCATTTTCCATTTAAGAAGTTTAAGGTGCAATAACACAATGACCTTGCATGTTTTGTCTGTTTTCAACAATAGATAAGAGATTAGTTCAAATTTCATGAGGGAATTAAGTCTGGCATTTAAGTTTTTATCCCCAAAAGGCAGAAAAACGACAAAATATTTATATAGGACTTACATATATTTATATAATATAATAGGACTTAAACTATGAGATGAAGGAATTAAGGCAGTTTAGAACACTCATGAAGGAGCATATCTCAATTTTGCAGCACTGTACGTTTTTTATATTCTTTATGCCCATTGAAAAAGTTTCAAAACAAGTGCAACCATTCAAATTCACACTCTTGGTGAATGCATTCAAAATAAATAAATAATAAATATTCTTTATATCTGACAGTAGCATTACACTCTATGGCCTGCTGCATATTTGTCCATTTATAAAGTTAACTTCATCAGAGGTGAACATATCTTTAACGTTCAACCATTAGCAAATTGTTATAGATTGGTACTTGAGAGTATGTTAAAGGTTGGTTTGCCTGTTAGGGTGCTGGGGGCACAGCAAACCTTTGGTGGCACAATGTTGTAATGTGGTCTGTGTATCTGCCTGTTGTTGCTGTTACATATTCAACTACAATAACAATTAGTAAAATACAAGATTAAAATGTCACAGTCTTGTGGACTAATATTTTGTGCCCGTGGCAAGCATTTCTATTATGAGTATGATTAAGGCCAAGATGGACAGTGGAGCGAAAATTTAATCCTATCTTTCCATCAACGTGGTTTGGCAAATATAGCCACGAATTCAGAGAAACTACCAGATGGTATGGATTTGGAGGGTTCAACAGCATTTGAAGATTGACCGACATTTATTGGGGACTGAGAACTACCTCATTGCCTCTGCTCAAGAGGAGGCACAGGAAAAAGTGAAAATAGAGTTGCTAAAGAACATGTTAAGCTCCAAAGTTAGGGAGTTATGTGATACATTAAAATTACCAGATGCTCAGTCCTTTGATTACTGAATGAAGATAACAAATACTCACCAAAAAACCCCTGCTGGTTTTCATCCTGAGGAATGCCGTGTTTGCTTGGATGCATGTCATCTTAAACTGTTTGAACTCCTTCAGTTTACCAACGCATCCCTGGCATATTGTCCATGGCAGTCCGTCTTCCTCTGACACCTATGGAGGATACAAAAGAGCAGTGGAGTATTAGAACACCAAGGCATACTTATTTCTCAGCTTGTCAAAGTACTCTTGTAAAATCTCAATAACATAAAAAAAACAATAAAATTTTCACCTTTCCAGGTGCTATCTTCTCATGAAATACTTCTATCTTAAATTTTCACATTTTATTGATGCTAGCAAGATGCAGAACGATTTTGAGGGCAATAAAATGCTGTTATGGGAGGGGATAAAAAAAGCGAAGTTTGGTGAAGACAGGAGAATGAATACGGTGAAGAACAAAAGTGGAGAGATCATGTGGAATCAGGGACTGATGGAGGGAGTATTTTGAGGAATTATACAATAATGTCCCAGCGCTGAGGATGAGCCTTGCAATGTGGTATGCGAAAATGTGAGGATGGAGAAGGCGATCAGTGAGAATGAGGTCATAACTGCTGTGAGAGTATTCAAAAATCAGAAATCTGCAGGCGTAGTTAGCAGGGATATCCGGTGAAATGCTGAAGTGTGGGTGTAAATGACCCATTTTTCAGCTGAGTTAACTGTATAGCTTATAGGCTTCTGTTGATCCAGTGGATTGGAAGAATGCAATCATCGTTCCATTGTTCAATTTAAGGAAGGAATGACCGAACATGATAATTATCTCGCCATTCGTTCATTAAGCATTCCGGGTAAAGTGTTCAGCAAATACCCGGGCAATGTACCCGGGACACTCTGTAAAACTAGTAGTCCTAGTCATAGGTGTGCTCGATGGAATCAAGGGCTCGCTGATACAGAGCATCAAGTGTATTCCTGCTTGCGTGGCACAGGCGGAATCACTTGCAGCCCGCATGCAGAAGGCCGTCCTCTTGGGGTCGCTCCGTCTGCTCCGTGCGCACGACCCGAACGCAGCGTAGCCGCTGATCCGATGGGTTAATCGGAAGCGGCTACGAACTCTGCACCACCCCTCTCGAGTTCTCGGCCATTATGACGGCAACGAAACCCGATGTTAGCCGGGGACTCGGAGGGGAAAGTTACAGAAGTAAAAAAAAAAATAATATTTATTGTTCTGTTGGTCAAGAAAATTTGACATAGAACATGGTCATGAAAACATAAAAAAAAAGAAAATATACATTTACACAGTTTACACAATACAGACAACATATAATACAAACTCTTACTTTTCAAGATACTCTAATCATAGCATTAGAGTTGGTCAGAAAAGTATTCTTTAACACTGTAGTAGGATTTGTTGAGCAACAGTTTCTTTAATTGACATTTGAATGAGTGGGGAGATTTAATTAACTTAACAGATTGGGGCAATTTATTGTATACAAGGGATACAGAGTGATGCGGTCCATGTTGGGCAGCAGTCAGATTATGACTGTGTAGATGAATGTGGATCGAGTGGAGTACTGATGAATGGTGGAACTTAGTGGAAACAGAGAGGGATTGTTTTTTACAAAGGTGCAGCATTGTATAATATACAAACAGGGTACAGTAAGTATATTAAGTGCTTTGAAGAGAGGTCTTCCAGGTGCTCTGATGGATACTCTAGCAATGGCTTTAATAGATCTTTTTTGGAATGAGAAAGCTTTAGTTGCAGCACTACTGTTACCCCAGAAGATAATTCCATAAGACAGGTGGGAATGAATTGCAGCATAATAGACTAATTTCAAAGTGTCAGTGGAGGTGATCGGGGCTAGTTTCCTTAACATGAAGATGCCGGTCGATATTTTCTGTATAACTTTATTAATATGGAGAGACCAGTCAAGATCCTCTCGAAGTTGAAAACCAAGAAAATCAGTGGAAGTAGAGCGGTGAATACTCTTATTATTGATTCTTAATAATAAGGTAGATGTTGGTGGAGATATTTTACAGTGAAAATGCATTAAGCATGATTTATTGTTGTTAAGGGTAATGATTTATTGTTCTTTCAACGAGATCATTTTTTTTTCCTTCCAGAGCAAGAATGATAGAATTTGTAGGTTTAATAAAGTAAACAAGGACGGAACATCAACAATGTATGGAATTATTCACAAAACTAATAGGTACCAAATCTTTTATCAACATATTCACATTTGAAAAGCCTTTAAATATAACGAATTCATCGATTTTTCCGCAAAAAATAAATAAATATCACAAAATGATTCGTGGTAATGATAAAATGATATCCATTCCAAAGTTTCTTCACTTGTCATATCCATACAAGCCCATATAATCACACCCCGAGTTCTAGGTTTCTTGACGAGGTATCTAGACAATAGGGCGTCTGCGGTCAATTGAATTTGATTACATAACCGCCCAATGACGTCTAGGCAAGAACACCGTAAACACTGTGTTGGTCGGTTAATTAAGTAATATTACCATGGAAGATCCATGATATTACATTTTTCATGAACTGCTGGAATGCAGTTCCGTAAGATTCTCGGATCGCTCAGGGAATCAGCGCTGCAAGTGGCGACTTGGGTGAAACTAATAAAAAACGCG
The DNA here is from genome assembly GCA_963169105.1 of Ceriagrion tenellum. NCBI lineage: Eukaryota > Metazoa > Arthropoda > Insecta > Odonata > Coenagrionidae > Ceriagrion > Ceriagrion tenellum. The sequence continues at coordinate 9,580,758 of OY720645.1, forward strand.
GGCCCTGGCCGCACTTATATTGGCCGAGTCGCCAATCCTCTCTGTATAATCCATGCTTCTAGGTTCCAGGGGAAGATTGCTTGATTAGGCATGTTCGAAAACGGCCTAAAGGCATCCACACACATAGCGGCCGTGCCCGCGCGATTGCGACGCAGGCCGCCGCCGTGCACACACCTAAGCGGTCGCGGCCACGGAAAAGCTGTATCTTTGGTGTGAGCGACAAACTTTGACTATTCATGCGGTACATTCGACTTCCCAAAAGTATATGTGCAATGGAAATAGATAATATTTCTGCAGTTGAATCACGATCAAGAATATTTCGAGACTATCGCATTCCCAATGCCCAGTTTCGTCAGCGCAACCCCTCGAGGAAGTTGAAAGTAGTTTGGCGTAAGCCGCCGCAGCCTTTGGGCAAACTCGACCGGCCGCCACCAGCATACAGCTGCATAGGCCGCCCTGGTGTTGGTGCACGCACTGAACGCTCCCTTGTTATTTGGCCGCGTTTCGCGCCCGCCACCACTCAGGTGTATAGAGGCCCAAAACCATGTCATAAAGCACTACAACTCAGATGTGAAATTCACTCTACCGCACCGCTGTCTGCTATCCGCTTTCATTAACTTCCAGATTATGCAAGATGGCCCCCGAGGGTTTGATTGTTATTAAGTTTGGAATGACGATATTTACATCGACAATCCACTCGGAATCATCATAAATTTACTATGGCCCAAATTGGATAAAAATACAGTTTATGCTATGGAGAAAATACTATTGGACCACAAGTAGGAAAAATATAAGACTAGTGAGCACTGGAAAAATGTCAATTCACAGCCACAGTTGACATGTCGGCTTTGGAATACTTGCTGTTCCTCTACATGCAATTAAGTCAATCAGTGAAAGGAACATATGCATTCTTTGGTCCACTCCTTGAGAATGTACTTACAATGAGATCTTCTCATGCTTTATATCCTCCATATGTTAATCCCACATATATTGGTCTTTATTAGGGCAAGGGCCTAGCCTCATTGATAACCAGTTCCCATAAGATCACTAAAGTTAATGCCTCAATCACACGATCATTTTTTCCATCCCTTGTAAGGGATAGCTCTAATGATCGCACGAAAATGATCGTGTGACTCGAACAAAGTGAGGGATGGCTCCAGCGATAGGGATCCCTATAGCTTTTTCCATCCCTGGGCACGTTCCTTATTCCGTCCCTCGAGGCATCGCTGACTCCACCATTTAACCAATCAGAGTGCTCAGCCGCAAAGAGTTCAGCTTCCAATGGAATGAGAGTAGTTTACATAGAAATGATGCGAAAAGGGACGGAAAATATGATGGAAAAGGGGACGGCCAAAATGACCGTGTGATTCAGAAAATGATAGCTCGAGCTATGATTGTCACGGTCCCTGAAAAGCCCGTTCATTCACAATCATTTAAAAAAAAGGGACGGAAAAAATGAATGTGTGATTCAGGCTTAAGCAATGGTGGGCCCGGATGAGGGTTAGATGGTCGACCAGTCATACCTTCACCGTGGCACTCTTGTCCGCTGTCTGCATGTGGCAGGCAAGTTAAACATGGGGTTGGCACAATGTACCAATCGAGGTCTAGGTGCCAGAGCTCCTGTCGAAGGCTTCCCCAAACAACAATCTAACCTACGTCTTTATTAAAAATACCACCCCAATACAGTCACATTCCGTTATAGAATACCTCCTTCAGCATATAACCATCATTAAAATAACATTCAAATGAAATGTAGAATACATTATTTAATACAACACCATAGTTGTCTTAGTGAGGTCTACGTACCAAACATCAGCAATGGGGAAGAATTTGGAAGATATAAATGATTTTTATAAACACCCTTTACATCACATACTTAAAATTAAAAAGACATTGCAGTTCAGTACATGACTCAGTTTATTACATCTGTAGTAATCACTTTCTCATAAGTACATCGTTTGCATCGGTTAAATCAACAGTGTATGGCACAATATGTTTTTAATTGAGTCTTCAGAGTGAACTTCTAGCCACACATCACACAATCTTCTTCTTCATGCCACAAGGTAGTGTGGAATGTGTTACTGAGTCAAACTTCAAAGTAAACTTCTTGTATACGTAATATTAGAATGTCCTTCAATTATATATGCATCACACTGTGTTGTTTTAAATAACCCTTCTTCACAAATTCCTATCCACATACGTCACATTTAAAGGCTTTCACACCATTATGTACAAGGGAGTGTCGTAATAAGTGATCTTTCCTTGCAAACTGTTTCCCGCAAATGTCACATTTGAAGGCTTTTACAGCATTATGTACAAAGGAGTGGCTTAATAAGTTACCTTTCATAGCAAACTGCTTCCTGCATATGTGACATTCAAAGGCTTTCACACCATTATGTACAAGGGAGTGGCTTAATAAGTCACCTTTCCTAGCAAACTGTTTCCCGCATATGTCACATTTGAAGGCTTTCACACCATTATGTACAAGGGAGTGGTTTAATAAGTCACCTTTCCTAGCAAACTGCTTCCTGCATATGTCACATTTGAAGGCTTTTACACCGTTATGTACAAGGGAGTGGCTTAATAAGTCACCTTTCCTAGCAAACTGTTTCCCGCAAATGTCACATTTGAAGGCTTTCACACCATTATGTACAAGGGAGTGGCTTAATAAGTAATCTTTCCTAGCAAATTGTCTCCCGCAAATGTCACATTTGAAGGCTTTCACACCATTATGTACAGTGGAGTGTCTTAATAAGTGACCCTTTTGCGTAAATGCCTTCCCACATAAGTGACACTCGTATGGTTTCAAACGTCTGTGCAACAATAAGTGAACTTTTAAATTGCATTTAGAAGAGTATTCCTTTTCACAGGTCTCACACTTGTAATACTTCGAACAATTATGCTTTTTCACGTGGTTTAATAAAGTCTTCATGTATTTAAACGCCTTACCACAGGTCTCACACTCCAGTTGTTCATAAACATTGTGTATGACTAAGTGTTGTACTAAATTACTCTTCCTTCTAAATGTTTTCCCACATGTATCACACTTGAAATCCATTACACGTTTTTCAACCCTTGACGTGGAGCATCTCTCAGACAATTTGTATCGGTTCAATGTCTTTGATGCCTTATTTCCAAAAATGTGATCTTTTATGTGTACAATTAACTGGTTTTTATCAGAATATTTCATGCGGCAGTAATCACATTCAAAATTTCTCTTATCACTGAGTTGTTCCTCTGGAGAATCAAACTGCTTTTCCCCACAACTATTCATGTCATTGAAGGTGCATGATATGATTGTTCTTTGAGTGTCACAGTCATGCCCCTGAAATGTTAAAAAAAATTTGTTATACACCACATATAAAACTAACAACTTCATTAGAAAAATATAACAATTCAAAGAACCAACAGTCTGAAGTTGCTTAACAGCTACATTCCTCGTCAAAGTGCCATCTTTTATTTACTTAGTCTGTACACAAATAGCTCCACAAGTAATTGCTAATTTATCATTCCTTCCTTGAAATGTAATGGTAACCAACCTTCCAGAATTCAAGTTGCTAAGAGAATGCACCTCAATCACAGATGAACAACTGTTGTCCCTTCTCATATACTTAAACTCACCCAAACAAACTGAATTCCTCTCTTAGATCATGCTACTATTTCCTAAAGGGTTTCCAAGTACTTAGATAGACTTCCAATAAAACATCTGCTTCAATATCAACCACATTGGGAATGTGTACTACCACATTTTCATACATTGTGCATACTCTCTTTTTTTTGCTACATTCTTGCATGAAGTGAACCAAGAATAATATAATTATTGTGATACAAGCAATAAAACAGCTATATCCATTTACTAACATACAAAAAGTTTATATCACTCGAACTGCATTGATCCTAACAAGCTAGAATACAAGCAATATAACCTTTATACTTGAAGCAAATAACAAATTATTGGCATAATCACCACTGCAAATGCTCAATTTTCAATTTGTTAACGAAGTGTAGGTGATAGTTTAAGCAAAGTCATGCATTTACTTTTTAATTTGCATTCTACTTACACCAATATTCAACAAATTAACAATAGTCATCATTCCCAAGAAAAACTATGGTAAATATACACGATCTCCAGTTTACTCCAGGATTCCAATGGCTAATTGAACAACCTCTAACCCGTCACATTCAAAGCCTTTGTTAAAGCTGTTAATGTAACTCGACCAGATAACCTGTCGTAAATTTTAAGCTTATGCATCAAAACTGGTTTTCTATAGGCTCACATGCGTGAATAACATCCTTATGAAGTAAAATGTTATTCTCATCCAATTCTAGGAAAAGATAAAAGAAAAATGGGACCCCACAAAGAATGCCTGGTTAGGAACACAATCTCACTCACAAGCACTCAATATCACTTGATCACACCAAAAAGCCTTAGCACATCACTTACAACCTCATGTTGCAAGTGCTTCCCCTTCAGCTTGCTGAAGAGGGCCACCTTGTGGCCAAAATACACATCCGATGCGTATCTACAATTTAACTGTGTCCACCTCATTCAGTACCACATTGTTCACCATAAAGCTATATTCTCACTTCGGTTTATTAATATTAGAGAAACAAAATGATTGAGATTCACTTACATTCTGATTAAGGCAATTATTTATACACTATTTAATTAAACTTGGTATTACTTGCTCTCCTGCCTGTATCACCGCATCCTGTTTAGGAGCTGACAGAATTAATTTAGTATCATCAAAATAGACTATATGATGAACATTCTATGTACCGGAGGAGAGTTCAGGCAGATTATTAATAAATAATATAAATAAAGTAGGTCCCAACACAGAGCCCTGTGGGACACCACTTTTCACAATTGTGCAAGTAGAGTATTATGTGCCTAATATTATCCTTGTTGACACTGACATGTTGTGTTCATAACCAATTTTTAGGTATACCCCTAATACCAAAACTATCCAGCTTAATACATAGATTAGGAATATACTAGTAAGCCTGGAGAAACCCCAGAATATAATATCAGTCCTTATCCTAGAGTAAAACTCGCCATTATACATGGTCAATAAGACAATGCTGGATACTGTGGACCTTGTATCTCTAAAAAGAAAACAGAGAGAACTTAATTTATTAGCTAACTTGCGTATGGGCATTTCCCAAGACAGATGGCTCTCAATATGCAGGCCGAGCATATGCATAGACTATGCATATCACTCAGTGCAGGTACAGAAATTACTGGACTATGCCCCAAATGTACTCACTTCTTGGTGCTCATCCTCCGAGTTGCTCTCCAAAATTAAATGAAAGTTCTCTTCCTCATCTTCATCAAAGGACAGGTGTTGTGAAGAGCGGCTACTTAAACACTGATTATCATTGGACTGAAAATTAAATAGAAGACACATCACACTCATCTATATTATCACTGACTTTGTCATTGTACAACAACTGTCACAACAGCTACGAGTATGGAAAACCTTAAGAAGTCCCAGGAAAATGTTGTTAGCCTAAAAATTTATTTTCTTTCAAAGTTAATTGAGATCTTTCCACGACAGAATAAGACCATAAATAACAATGCTCAATTCAGGAGATCTCAATCGATAAATCGGCCTATAGAACCAGGAAGTCATGAGATATAACATGTTACCCTGTAAATTTCTTTCTTTTATATAAATATATAACATAAAGGCGAAAATCAAGAGAATTCCTAAGTGTATTGGGACATAGCCCGTAAAATTTTCCTTTGCATAATCGTAGTTCAATTTTACACTGTGGGAAATGCAGTACGTTCCTGAAAATGAAAAAAAGAGCCTAATTTTTGAGTCAATAGCAGGAATTCCACAATTAGCCAGTTTGGTGTAGGATAAATTTTGGTTCAATAATGTCAGAATTTACAACATTTTCTCAACTTTGAACGTAATTTCTGACAGCTTACATTTATAAACATAATTGGTTAAGAGCTTTGAAGAATTCTGTTGTCCTTGCTTTTTCCTGTTTTTTTCCTGTTTGTACAGCTTGATGAGTTCATGTTGCACAGTTCGAGACACTGATTTCTGACATTGCACGCTGTTTCCCTTGTAAGGTTATAGTAGATATAGAGGTTATTACCTTGTCTGAGGCATTGTCATCCATATTCTCTGAGCAGTTACTTCCACATGAAAAATTTTTATCTCCAAGTAAAAAATGCTCTTCTCCCTCCTTTGATGGGTTTCCTTCTGTCACCTCTGCCTCCTCCATCTTGATAGGAACCTGAAATTTCATAGAAAGAGTAGGAAATGGTTAATTCAGATTACAGTCCATCTCAATTGCAGGGTAATTGACAAATTGTAAACATACCTATTATAACCTACAGAGTTAATCTACCAATGAATCACAAAGCAAATTCTGTTTCATAACGTGAAGTAGTAAAGGCAGCAAAAGAATACATACAAACATACCAATCACGTCGTTCTCCTAAGGGGTAGACAGAGTCACTTAGTTTGACTCATAAAGACATTTGTACACCTAATTCTGCTTCAATAATTTCCTTCACACTGACCTATCCTTGCAATCTTCTTTTGCTTTATTTATCCCAATACACTCCTTCATACAAGCACTCATGTTTTTGAGACTCCTAATATTCCTCCTCCTGAGAATTTCCTCGACCACATTCAACCACAACTTCCTCGGCCCACCTCTACATCTCCCACCATTCATTTCACTCTTAAATATCCGTTTCATTATTCCACTCTCATCCATTCTCTCCACATGACCAGACCAACGAAGCACACCACTTTCATATGTGTCCATTACCACTGGAGCATCTAAACCACATTCATTTTATTATCCACTCATTTCTGACCCTATGCATCCGACTTTGGCGCAAATACTCCTCATATGACTCATACCCTTGGCGTTTAGTCTACTCTTTATGTGTACCTTGATAAACGCATGTTTCACTACCATACAACAAAGCAGGGAGAGGTACACTTTTCCACACACGGATTTTCGCTTCCTTAGACAGACTCTTCTGAACTATCCGTCCATCTTTAGTAAACATTTTACCTAAGTACACAAAATCATCCACTCATTCAATTACTTCAACATTCGCCCTCACCATACAGTTATCTCCACATTCTCCTTATTAAAAACTACTACTTTAGTCTTGCACGCATTTACCACCAATTCCATGCTCTCCATTGATTTACAAAACTTATCTAGGAGCTTGTGTAATCCCTGTTGCCTCTCTGATATCAAAACAGCATCATCTACATACAGTAGAGCTTGCACGTTTACATTTCCAATCAAAACACTGTCGTTTTCACTACATGCATCTCTAACACATTTATCCATAAATACATTAAACAGCAACGGTGACATTATGCATCCTTGCTTTACTCCTTATTATATTGCAAACCAATCAATCAGAACCCCATTTTCCCCTACCCTTGCCTTACTGTTATCATACATCACCATCATAACATTAAATAACTGCCCATTCACTCCGTAGTCCTTCAAAACCTTCCACAAATTCTTTCTTTTCACCCTGTCATATGCCTTCTCTAAATCAACAAATCCATAATACACTTTCTTCTAGATGACCATACATTTTTCTATCATTTGCTGAAGTGCGGAAAGCTGGTCACTCCAAGGTCCTCTCCAACGCATAAACCCACACTGCACATCCTACATGTTGTCAGAAGTAATATTCCTAATTCTTTAGATTAAAAGAGTGACGAATATTACTTCTGACAATATGGGGTGTGCAGTGTGTGTTTAGCAAAAGCAATTAGGCACAAATTCATCCAAGGAAATTGGAGAAGATTTTAAAAATTTCAACTCTGATCACACTTTTGACTCATTGATATGACAATCATTATGAATTATTTGTCATTCTATAGCTATTTAAAGTAACTAATACCATTAATTCCAATACATTATACTATACTAATTTAAATTTTACTTTGGTACAATTAAAACAAGAAATAGCATCTCAAGTACTACGTTTTACACCTGTCCGTGCATCCATTTACTTTTTGATTTCCATCTATGGTTGTTACGGATTATATTCCATATTGTGAACGAAACAAATTTGTCGTCAAAAGTGTGACATATCTTTTACAACTCTTCAGAACAATTGTTAATGGTTTTATCGCTACATGACCACTGTACGTTCTGTTGTGACCCATTTCTGTTGTGCACTTGTGATTCCCCATTTCCTAACTGTTATCGCCAGTTTTAAAAAAATATTTAGCATTACTTATGAGTTCATTAGTTACATCTTTCTCTTTTTATATTCTTCTCTAATATATCAAATCCCTCTGTGCAGGACCTGCAAACATTTTTTTTGCTAAGTGTCTGCACACACCGGCACAGGACAAAATTACTCAGCAGGATACCATTATGCGCAAGTCAGCCCGAATCTCGTCCGGCAAAACGTGGTACTACCGCAAATAAAATCCAGTTAGCTGCATACATCGTTTTCCATGTCCCGCAATTCTAGCCTAAAGCGAATATTCCCACTTTTGCATTCTGCGCTAGTGTGTGCAGACCTTTATACCACTCACTAAGATATGACTCATTTACCTGTCGATAGTCAGTTGGGAAATTTCCACCGAATGTCACAAATGATCTTGCATTGCATGGAAAATGTCAAAGACAAATAAGTGGGAAACTTGGAAGACAATTTTACTCCGGAAAACTTAGTAATTTTGTCAGTATTTCGACACATTTACCAAAACGGTGCACCAAAAACCCATTCGTTCAGTTTTGGCCGATCTTGATGCAAGGATTCAAGGCATTTGCATTGTAAAAATGGCTGTACTGCTATAATGAGGGAGCGTTAAGTTATAACAAGCGATTTTTCGGGTTTTAAGCAAACTCACTATAGTGGCCTTTTACTGTATTATATTATTAGTTTTATATATATATTTGTATTTGGCCAAAATAAAAATACAATTTTTCCTGTAAAACTGATATTCTACGTCTATGACTGCAATAGACTCGCACATCTTTGCACAGCAGCAAAACAAACTTCAGACCAATACTTGGCAAACAGTTTGCTTAGGACAGAGTAGAAATGGCATGTTTTCTTGGAATATGAAATCCTAAAGTGACCAATGGGTCTAACAGAGCCAATTATCTTTTTACAAACTTTTATTTGCACAAGAGCAGCTTTATTTTCTGTGGAGTGGCAGTCAATATGCACCTATGAACATGAAACAAGGTGTATTTCACAGTTATTTACGTACTAAACCCTTAATGGAGTCAAACAAAATTTGTGCCAGATTTGCTTTCGAGCAATGGCTCCACAGTCAAAATATATCCCCCATACAAAACAAATGTCAGTCAGCATTTAACTAATCCATGATGTATCCTTATCATCAAGTAATAATTAATTATGCAATAGAACAGCTCTCCAATCATATCAAAGGATTTTTTGCTGGCTGGATGGTGAACAGGATGATGAATTCTTCGAACAATATAATATTTCTTAAGAAGAATTTTCTATATCTTAAGAAGAGAAAATAGACAATTTGTAAACCTCAACTTCAAAGTATTCAAATCAATCTCTACAATCTCACTGGTTTAACAAATATGTCCAGTTTAGAACACGTATAGTTTTTATGCCTTAAAGATATTTGTATGTGTTACATTCTCAGAGAGTTCATCATTTTCACGTAACAAGGGATTCATCCCAATACAGTACTTGTACTTGGAAGAGCAGCAAAAGGACTCACATCACAAAGTGAATGAGGCAGAGGTTCAACAATTCCCATCCGAGGCACTCTGGGTCTGGACTCATCTGCAGATTCATCCAGAATTTCACTCGTCAAACACTCATGGTTCCCAGTTGTAGCTTCCTGCTTCAGAGGAACCTGAAATAATAAAACCAGACTTATTAACACTTTGAGACCGAGCGCCATCAATAGATGGCGCGGCGGACTCCGCCCAGGTCCGAGCGCCATCTATAGAGGACGGGCCGCTGCGCTCAGCAGTCATAAACTCGAGAGCCCCGGTCTTCCGTTTCCCTTCGCTTGGCGGTCTCGGATCTTCACAGGCATCACACTTCAGCCTTAGCCACCACAGGGTACAGTTCGGATTCTGCTGCGACTTCTCGTGTTTTACCAGCTGTTGCGCTAACTACGACAAGGTATTTTTATTTAAATATTCTCATTGTGTTTAAAAATATTTTTTCCCCTGCCTTTTTATATTTCTTTTTATTAACAAAGACTTTTTTCTTGTTCTCATTTCCAATAGGTGGAGATAAAAATTTTTAGGAAACCGTATATTTAAAAAAAAACGTTTTTCAACAGTTTTGAGAAGGAATTGAAAGAGACGGGTAAGTTCGATTATTTGGCTTATTAAATCAATTTTAAAGGTAGTCATATACATTGTATTTACAGAAATGTTATTATGAGATTTTGTTGGTGGCCTAGTGGGTAGAACGCTGGGCTAATGATGGAATGGTCCCGGGTTCGAATTTTTACGCTAAATTTTTTCATTGTAAATAAAAATGTTTCCATTTCTGTGGGATGTGATTTTCAGCTTCCTTTTCATTTTAGAATGAAGCGATCCAACTCCCCTCAACCATCGACCTCGCGGCAGAGGAGTATTTCTCCAGAACATTTGGGTAATTGAATTTTTGGCATAACTATTTAGTATAATACCTTTCTTATTGTATTTATTGCAATAAATATTCATTTATGCTGTATTTGCTTTCATTATTCCAGAGGTGACAGCCAAAAGAAAGAGAGGAGGAGGAGGAGCTCCAGCCGGAATAACGGAGGGAGAAATACAAAAGATTCTGGAAGACGATTCTTTCGGCGAAGACTCGTCTTCAGAGTCGTGGAGTGATTTCGGCAGTGGGGAGGAGTTTGACGACGGGGAGTCGGACGAAGCAATAACTCCAGGTAGAGGCCCAACCCCTACTCCCCACCTCTCAGAGGACATTCCTCCACCCTCATCCCCTATTCCTTCCACTTCCCATGCACCCACCCCACCGCCCTCTCTTCCCACCCTCCCTCCCCAGACACCCCTTGCCTGGTCTAAGGGTGCTTGCCTGCCTGCAGCCCTTCCCTTTCGGGGAAGGGAAGCTCTTCTAACGGCACCCAGTGGAAATAATCCCATTGACTATTTCAGCTTGTTTTTCTCTGATGAATTCTTCCAATTAGTAATCCAGAGGACGAACGCCTACGTGGAAAACATTTTCCTAAATCAGGTGGGTGTTCAACCTCAAAGAGTTACTAATTGGAGCGAATTGACCAGGGAAGAATTCGAAGTGTTTTTGGGATTGATGTTCCATATGGGTACCGTTAGAACGAACAGGATAAGGGACTATTGGAACAGGAATGCTAAATTTGATTTGCATTTTTTTCACCGCAGGATGACGAGAGATAGGTTTCTCGCCATCTTGCAAAGTCTGCATTTTGCAGAAAATGCAAATTTTGGTGACCCTGCTCCAATAGATCCCTTGTACAAAATTAGGCCCCTTCTTGACCTTTTCCATAGTATTTCGGAAAAAACATATACTCCAGACAGGGTATTATGTATTGATGAATCTATGGTATTGTGGAGGGGTCGCTTGGGGTTCAGGACATTCATCAAAGGGAAGAGGCATAAGTTTGGAGTCAAACTTTACATGCTTACCGAACCCAATGGGTATGTCCTGGATTTCATTGTGTATACGGGCAAAAAGGACCTCGAGTTGGCCGGACGAGGGCATGCAAGTAAGGTTGTCCATAAACTTATGAAGGGAAGACTACAAATGGGGTATTCATTGTTTATGGACAACTATTACAATGACGTCAATTTAGCCCGTGAACTACTCAGCAATGAGTGTTATTGCACTGGTACACTGCGTGGAGACCGTAAAGGGAACCCACCGGAAGTAATCCGGGCTAAATTGAAACGAGGTGAGACAATTTGTATGAGTACTGACACAGGGATAAATGTCATGAAATGGAAAGACAAACGGGATGTCCTCTTACTTAGCACTGAATTCGGCAACAACTTGGTCAATATTACCACATCCAGGGGTAATATTGTCCAAAAGCCCAAGGCAGTTGCCGAATACAATAGATGTATGGGGGGCATTGACCGTGTTGACCAACTCATGGCATACTATCCCTGTGATCACAAGACTTTAAAATGGTTCAGGAGATTAGGGATTCATGTGATGCATATAATGCTTCTGAATTCCTATCTCCTGTACCAAAAGTTCAGCTCGCAAAAACTGAGCTTGTACTCATACAGGTTGTCCATCATAGATGCCCTTGCCAAAGGCCAAACGAGAGAGAGTTTGCCCGTTTCACGGGGCCCTTCCATGATATCCATAGATTCTCATTTTCCGAAGTACTGTGAAAAGAGGGATGACAGAAGGGTCCAGAAACGGTGCAGGCAGTGTTCGAAGCAGGGTAAGAAGTCTGCGGTGACTACCTACTGCCCTGATTGCCCTGAAGAACCTGGCCTCTGCTTGGAAAAATGCTTCCAAGACTTCCATCGGTAATCCCCTCTCTACTGCCGAAAATGTAAATATTGTAAATTGTATAAAATTATAAATATTTGAAAATATAACCATTGTAAATATCATAAATATTCAATACAAAGTTGTAAATTACCATTTATGTATGCAATTATTTTCGTGTAAATATATGTGTAAATATTATAAATATTTGAAAATATAAATATTGTAAATATTATAAATATTGCATACGATTGCTGTATATTTACATTTATGCCTGCGATTATGTAAATATTCAATACAAAGTTATAAATTACCATTTATGTATGCAATTATTTTCGTGTAAATAGATGTGTAAATATTATAAATATTTGAAAATATAAATATTGTAAATATTATAAATATTGCATACGACTGTTGTATATTTACATTTATGTCTGCGATTATGTACGTGTCATTAAATATGTGTAAATATATTACTAATAATTTGTAAATTGTTTTCCTAACTTATTTTCTTTTTCTACATTACTGCTGACTTTTAGTTTCAGATATTTTTGATAGCAATGGAATAAACTATGAATGTATTAGGACATAAATATTTCGGAAAATATATTCCTTGAATTTCTGTCATTCGTCCAAGTTGGTTGTTTGGGTATGCTTTGTCGGTCGGTCAAAGAGGAAAGCACCCTCGCCGGAAAGAATGGAGAGGGGAAGGGGGGGAAACTCCTAGCGGCCTCGCCTTGTTCTTCCGCTGCTGGCATAACAATAGGTCCCCTCCTGCACTAAAAGTGCCCCAGCGGCCGTCCTTGAGTTAGGAGCTTATCGTAGGGCGTTCACTTACCCTTTTCAACATGAAAGGATGCCGTTTCCGGCAGCATGGAAGTGTCAACTAAGTGCGTGACGGGAGGCGTGTGGATGCGGTCAAGTTTTTGGGGGTGGGGAGGCACGTTTGGCACGTGCTCATAATGGTACATGTTTTTCGTTCTCGAACGAATTCTCGATCGTCATTTCGTTACTGTTAGAGGCACCATGATTCAGACCACCTGCAGCAACTCACCCGAGACCTTCCTAACCTTCAAGCGCGCACTTGAAGCTCGCTTTTGGGAGGGTGGAACTCAAGCGCTTATCTGTCAACTCGTGTAAACGCAGGTGTTTTATAATCATCGATACAAATTTACATAAAATCTTCAACATTAGCTATCTAGATTAGCAATTAGAACTTGGTAAAATTATTGATAAAGAAGAAAAAACGAGCTTTACAAGAAAAATTTAAAAAATAAAGAATTATTATTTAAATAATTCTATGTTAAATGTATTTAAATTTATCAACATTCAAATAAAAAACTATCTCTAGAATGATTCAATAACGATTTTTTAGTAAAATCTGGTTGAAAAAGTTGCCGTACATGATATTCGTAAAATATTGCACGCGCCAGGACACTTGGACTTCGCCAGGATCCGAGCGCCATCTATAGATGGCGGCAAATAAAAATCACAAAAAAACAATAAAATGTTCGAAGTAAAGACGTATTTTGGTCACCATTGGTATAATATAACACTTTCAAGTTCAGATCACGAAAAAAAAAGTTTCGGATTTCGGGAAATTTAAAATTTTAAACTTCGGGCTGAAAGTGTTAAGCTCTCATTATTTTACACCATTTTGCATTCTTAAACATTTCTTTTTCAATATATGAAGTTAAGTGCTATATTAAGGAAAAAATGTAAAATGTGCTATCTAAGCTTGGACTGTTTACGTTTAGATAACAGCAATCATTTCTAACCTTCATAAATAAATTGAGGTCCCTCTGCTCGTAACATTAGAAAGTACAGAGCGCCATATCCAGAAAGCTGAGGACCGTAAGACTTACAGATTGGGGAGTTTTTCCATATTTTCGGTCTCAAGCAAGAACCAATAAAAATTTTTATTGGAAGAAGTATGTGATTATGCCAAAATATATAAATTACCAGCATACATAAATAAGCTTTGCAATATTTGGGCTTCCATTAGTAAATATTTTGTCTAAATAGGCAGTCTTGCGATAATTTCTCATAAGATATTACTCAAGGAACATCCATCTCTGCAAAAGTCTAAAACAACTGCTGTTTTAAATGGTGTAGACAGTCGAATTTTCCTCCCCAAACTAATCATGAAACCTCTTAACTACCACCCCCCTGTCAAACTACCTTAATAGATCTACTTTGTTTAATACTCATGGTAATTTGCTTTTTCATAGAAATTCCACCTTGAAAATGGATTTCTGGAAGTTAAAACATGGAGTAGAAGAACTAGAAAGAACATGACAGGCTATCTGGCTTGTATCACACCAATAACAAAGACCATTCTAGGCTAAGTCTGCCTGCCACGATTTTCTTAACTTCTAAACGATGTGGGATCTTAGTGGGGAAATTTATCCTGTAATTTATATCCAAATGGATGGGTATACTTGATACTTTATTCAATGGCCAGGGAAAATTTGGTGTAGCACTAAATATTAAGATAAACTGCACAACACTGATAAAAATGGTGCTGCATTGCACCGAATCAATGAAAAAAATTCCATTGCGATAAAGATTTGGTTTGAAATGGTGAACAAATTTTCATCGGGATGCATCAAGGGAGTGAAAACAATAACTAATTATAACCCTTGTGGCTGAGAGTAATTTCCTGTGCCAAGAACCTCTTTTTGACTCAATTCAAAGACTTAAAAATATGGGACAGAGAAATGCATGACAGACATTTAGAAGGCATGATTCCAAAACCAAGCCAGAACTAACACCTCTATTGAAAATTTAAGCTCAAGGTTTGTGGGATGTATAATTTTGCTCATAACCCGGGAGACATAAATATCCCACGACAATCAGCTGGCATCAGAGATCATTAATTTAGGGATCCCACTGATGCCTCGCTTGGCGACATGGAGGTCGCGTAACACCACCCGATTTTGGCTATCCGACAGTTTTTTCCATAATTTTTGAGGTAGAGATTGGGTTTCACCATTAGAATGGATAATCAGAACCCCACCACATCAGTGTATAGCAAGTTACATTGACTCATATGGTTTACAAGTCAGGATTTTCATGTTTCCTCACTCCAGCAGTTATTCACTGGACATCTTCAGCATGCTCTTACAAGCAATGCTAATGGCCACGACACATGTACGCATGGTAATGTATTTCAAAATGAAGTGTGAAAGTACACATAGCAAATCTCCAGAATTGATATGGGTATGACTCATTTTGCGATTTCCATCAATTATCATTTTTCCATTACATCAATCCATTTAGTCAACCATGGGTAGTTTTTCAAAAATTTTGACAAATGAAGGACTGCTCAGGTCATTTAGCACATACATACAAACATCAGCTGATATCAGAACTTTAAATCCACACAAAGAGTTTTGTACTAGAGCTCCTCTGCATTATTGTTGTTATTATTTGAGTACTTGGTAATTGTTAAGATCATTTTTTATATGGTCAACAACATTTACTCATGCATTCAGATGACTCATTTTTTTGTTGAAGTGATTCCTCCCCATTCAATTTGTGTACTTGGAAGAGCAGAAGTAGAACTCACATCACAAGGTGCAGGAGGCAAGGATTCCATACATCCAATCTGAAGTGCTCTGGGTCTGGACTCAGTTGCTGACTCATCAGAGAATTCTCTCCTCAAACCTTCATGGTCTCCAGGTGATGCCTCCTCCTTCAGGGGATCCTAAAAGTAATACAACACTTATAGATGATTTTTTCAAGCCTTACTTGGTCGATTTCTTTGGAGGTTTTTATGCCTCAGCATCGACTTTGGAATTCTTCGAAACCTATGATTAAACATTTTTGATGCTCTGCTTTGTCTGCATACCCTCCTACCTTCATATTTGTCACCTAAAAAAACATTCGCTCAACATATTTGCACACCTAATTCACTTTAAGTGAAATCTAACAGTATCTTTGTGAACTCTGTTTCAATGGACATTTTTAATGATAACTTTTACATAAAAGTTTTCTTTTGTGGTAAAGTAAAAGTTATCATTCAAAATACTGTACTGGATAAAAAAGTCTTAGAACAATAAAATATTTCTATCATAAGATTGTTAAATGGGAACCTTGCTAACCTCAAATTTAAAAAGTAGAAAACCAATATCAACGATTTCACCGAATTAGAAAATGTAAATATTTTATTCAAATAACATTTATGAAATTGTTTGGTTTTTCACAGAGTTCTTCCTTTCATTTTACATGAAACAAGTGATTCGTCCCTATACAGTTTGTGTACTTGGAAGAGCAGCAGTAGGACTCACATCACAAGGTACTGGAGTCAGAGATTCGACATTTCCCATCCGAAGTGCTCTGGGTGTGGACTCAGCTGCTGACTCATCAGAGAATTCTCTCCTCAAACTTTCATAGTCTCCAGGAGATGCCTCCTCCTTCAGGGGATCCTAAAAGTAATAGAATACATGTAGATGATATTTTAAAGCCTTACTAGATGGACTTTTTTATGCCTCAGCATCAACTTTGGCATTCTTCGAAACCAATGATTCGACATTTTTTATGCTCTGCTTTGTCTGCCTACCCTCCTACCTTCATATTTGTCACCTAAAAAAACATTCCATCAACATATTTGCAGACCTAATTCACTTTAAGTGAAATATAACAGTATCTTTGTAAACTTGGTGCTATGTTTCAAAGGACATATTTAATGATAACGTCTACTTAACCATTTTATTTTGTGGTTAAGTAATAGTTTTCATTAAATATATCACTTTTCTGGGTTTACGATTAGATTTTCAAATTCAGAAATGGTTTCACTAATCTCCTCCCACCTAAAAAAATCCTGAAATTTTAGGTCTTCCTGAAAACATTGCCCAACGACAAGAAAACATGATGCATTACAGCAAAAGTCAAAGCCAGGTAAAACACTGGGTGCAGATTGGTGGGAATAGGGTTTGAATCAACAGATATGAGAATGATTTGTCCATTAAGGAATTTAAGTCGGTATGATTAGAGAAGAGGATGTCAGAATTGCATATTTAGAAATGATTTTTTCCTGTAAAATGAATTTCACTTTGTACGATTACAGATAGATGTGTTCAGTGTTTCATATAAATGCACTAGCTCAATCAGTTGCATTGATATAAAAATTACTTTTCCAAAACATATATTCCTTTACAAGAGAAATTAGTTTTCACTAAACATTTCCTCATTAAATGTTGTTCTCATTCGATACCTCTCAGATAAAAGCAGGTCAAAATAAGTTGTATTTTAAAAGGCAATGACTGTCTGACATGTATTTCATTAATAACAAAAGCCATTCTAGAAAAACTCTTCCATGATTTTCGAGACTACAATATTTTATGAGATCTTAGTGGGGCAATGTACATTGCATTTACCATCAACAGGTATGAAGACTCCCGTAATCAATGAAAGGAAAAAAAAGTACTAAATGTTATGATAAATTGTCTTACACTAATAAACACATAAATACAATAATACAAAAATTTTTACAACAGAGGGACAGCTTGAGCAAAAATTTCCCTCCTCCCACTTTGCAAAAACAACTCTGCCAGAAAAAACACTCATCGCCAACAAACTTTTGAATGCCAAAAACTCTCAAACTCTGTTCGCGACTATTCCTCGTGCATTATGGGAAATCCAGGTATGTATTCTCGTCATGGCACCATTTTGGAAAGCAAATTACTAAAACTTGATGTCACGAGTGAATTGACTGAGAATAGAAAGAGGGGACAAGAGAAAATAACAACCTTAGCCAGTTTGATTAACTTTAAGCAAGAACATTTACAAAACAAACAAGTAATGCAATTGAAAACAAGCCCGTAGGATACATACCGTAAACATAATCTTAAGCATACGATCACAAGTCATCACTCCAGCAGGTCCTTTCTCGTCTGCGGTCAGTTTCAAAAGAGGCTGGGGCCAGACTAGAGAACAGAATTGGCGATTGAGGGTGGGGTCAGCAGATAAACACAGGAGTTGGAGGTGTAAGGAAATCCTTGTCAGGCTGTTGATTGGGGGATGTCATGGTGCTAGCATAGAGTCCGTCAGAGTGGAGTGAGCCACAGTCAGTTTCAGTATAAAAGTGAAGTGATTGTTCCATCACGGGCAACACATGCGAGACAGCTAATCGCAAGGCTACAATTCCCAAGGAATAGTCGCAAGCGACATTTGCGAGTTTTTGGCATTCGTGACTTTTTGGCGATGAGTGATTTTTCCAGCAGAGTGGTTTTTGCAAAGTGGGAGGGGGTATATTTTGGCAAGAGCTCAGGACATTTTTCAGATTAAACAGAGTTTAACATTCGTTGACTGATTGGTAACCAGTGCCTACAGTGGCTGGCTGAGCTGGTTACAGGTTAAAGAAGATATAAAGGACATTACCTCGTCCACAGCATTGTCATCCACATTCCCCAAGCATTCATTTACACATGAGACGTATCCAACTTCAAATTTGAAATCCTCTCCTTCCTCATTTCTTGAGTTCCCTTCTGTCATGTCTGTGTCCTCCATCTTGATTGGTAACTGACATATAAAGAGAGGCAAATGATTATTACATATTTCTGTCCACCAAAATCATCATGTATCTATCCTATAATATAAATACATATTACAAAGTTAGGCTCCCAAAGTAGTCTTAAGTGGGTTATTGCTATATAAGTCTGACGTAATATCGTAAACATGGAATAAAACACACATAAGGGGTTGCTATGTACGTATTGGTGAGGGAGATTGTTGTGTGGTTTTTCTGATGACAGTACGAGAGACTGAATGAGAATTGAGAAGAATAAAATGAGTGTAAAGTGTTATGAAATAATTTAATTCAATCACTTCGACACGACAAATTGGCGACCGTGACAGGACAACGATGAAGATATTCATGGAAAAAATGAGTATCGTGCTCCTTAAAAAGGCGTTAGCAGACAGGAATCTGCCTACAACGGGAACAAAACCGGACTTGAGGTTGAGATTGGAAGAAGAATTGAGGAGAGAAGGAAATGATCCGGCAGATTTCTTTGTAGAGATCGAAGAAGCCAGCAAACAGCGGATGGGGGATTCCTTGACGGCGGTGAGTACGGATATATTATCTGAATTACTGATGCAGATGTCAAGTATTACGAAGGAAATAAAATTCCAGTCGGCCGAACTTAAGGTTCTTACCAGTAAAATAGAGAAAAATGAGGAATTTCTGGAAAAGCTCGAGGCCAGATGTTTAGCCAAAATTCAGGAAGTTGATAATAAAGTTATTACTATTGAAGAAGGGCTAAAATTAACTAAAAGTGAAATGGATAAACTTGGAGGGGAACTCTCAAGCAAAATAGCTAAGATTGAACTTAGGCTTGGCACAAAACTACAGGAAGTGATTGATAATACAAAGCTGGAATCTCGAAATGATGGAAAAGTAACACCAGTCGAAAGTTTACCCATTGATCTGAAAGTCCTCAAGCAAAGGACTTTCTTCCCAAGGTGAGGTGGTGTTGTGTATCGTTTATCATATTATTAGAAGAGTTGCCATGTCACGTGTGTATTTGTTATTAGTTGATTGTCACGACAGCAATAGATTGATTGAAGAATAAGGTAAGGTTGGTAGCCATCTTCAGAGGTGTCAATTAATGTATTTCTAAGAACTTAAAAACCCATAATAAGAATGCCCAAAGTTATTCATTCACACTTGTGTGGCCATGTTGAACAGAACGAATCTACCACAGGAGGTCTATGTGCGCATTGTATCTCTTCAGCTAAGAGGTTCAGCAGCAACCTGGTTTAATCACGTCAAAGGATTAAATTTTGATTGGGTGGATTTTCAAAAAGAGATATTGCGGAGATTTGATTCAGAGACAATGAAGGCTGCCATAAATAGAAAACTTCTCACGGAAAGTCAACCTTCAGGCATGAGAGCTAGTGCATTTATAATTCAAAAACAACAGTTGTTCAAGAGAGTTCACCCATTACAAAATCATGATGAATCTGTCCCTTTCATAATAGAATTACTACATGATAAAATTAGACCGTTAGTAAAGGTAACCCGTCCCACAAGATTTGAGGATTTGAGAGAAATTGTGCAACAGTTCGAAGAGGAAGTCAATGCCAAAGGGAAAGGTGGTTCGGAGGAGGGAACGACGAGGAAGTGTTACACTTGCGGGAAGTTTGGGCACTTGAAAGATAGGTGCCCAAATTCGGAGGAAAACTAAATCCGGTCCATCCTTGGATGGAGGAAGATGGTACCAGGAACCGCACTTACCTCCAAAGGTCGGCCACCAACCACAGGCGTGACCAAACCTGGCACAAGACTCGCAGCATAGGGCAAATCACTGGTGAATCGGACTATCTCCGTCCAGCCATTGCCATTGAGATTCAGAGTAAGCAATTCACTGCTCTATTGGACACACACGCCAGTCATTCTTTTGTGAATACACATATTGCAAAGCTACTCACACCAACTAAGCCGGACAATTTGACGAATGTACGGGGAGCAGCAAAAGATATATATTACAATGTCAACGGCCAGACTGTATTGAAAGCCAAGTGTTCAAAACTAAATATTGAATTACATGTCTATATTATCGAAGATCTCATTCCGGATCTAATTTTGGGCAATGATTTCTTATCGAGGTATGGAGTTATTATTGATTATACAGTCAATGAGTTATTCATTGGAAAAGACCACCATGTCAGGTTGGGGTGGATGGAGAGTAGGGGCCATACAACCTCTCCACATATAAACGAAATACCAGCCGACATCAATTTTGGTCCATCGGAAAAGGAGGAGGAAGAAAAACTAATAACGCTACTAATAGGGTTCCCGGAGGTAATAACTGGAAAAATAGGGCACACTACTACAGTCAAACACAAAATAACACGCAGGGATGAGACACCCGTAAAGCAAAGGCCCTATCCAATAAATCCGGACAAAAAGAAGTTTGTAATCAGCAAGATTCAAGAGATGGAAAACCAAGGGCTAATTGAACCATCAACATCTGGGTCATTCTCCAATAGTACTTCCAAAAAAGAAAAATGGAGAGTATCGGCTGTGCGTGGATTTTCGGAAACTGAACGGAAGAACCATCACAGACGCATACTCTATGCCAGACCTTAGGAACTTGCTGAAACAAGTCAATGGCGCCAAGGTCTTTAGCACTTTGGATTTGAATTCTGGCGATTGGCAAGTCGAAGTGGAAGAAGATTCCCGACCCATGACGGCATTCACAACTCCTCGAGGCCTTTATCAATTCAAAGTCATGCCATTTGGATTAAAGAATGCACCATCAACGTTCGTGCGACTTATGGATGAAGTCTTATCCGGTTATATTGGGGAATTTTGCCAGGTATATTTGGATGATATCCTTGTCTACAGCTCGAACTTGACGGAGCATCTACATCATTTGACTAGAGTTTTGGAAAGGTTAAAGATGCACGGATTGACTTGTCAGCTGAAGAAATGTCATTTTATGTCACCGGAAGTAGAATACTTGGGACATGTTTTAACAGCTGAAGGGTTGGGACGGCAGCCGGAGAAGAACAAAGCTATAGAGGAGATGGAGAGGCCTCGTACAAAACGTCAAGTAAGACAGTTTTTGGGGATGTGTGGATGGTATAGTAGTTTTGTGTCAAACTTTGAAACTGAAGGCCCTGTTTTGATGAATATTAAAGGTGAAATAGACATCGATAAAATTAGAAAGTGGCAAGAAAACGATGAAAACTGCAGGAAGATGCGAGAATGGATCACAAGGGGTACCAATAGCAGTCAGGGTGTGCCCAATGAATTTAAGATGTGTTATAAAGGTTTTCGAGTTGAGAATAATCTGCTTATGTACTCCTCCCATATCTCAAACTCACCAAATGTAATAGTTATTCCCAGGGCTAACAGCGACCAGATTCTGGAGAGATTCCATGACGGCGCAGAGGCAGGCCATCCTGGGACGGCAGAAACCTATAATTCGATTCGTCGGCGGTTCTTCTGGGTTTCCATGAGACGGGACATTGCAAGTTACATCCAGGCATGCTCCATCTGCGCCTACACTAAACCATCAAACCAGAAGGCCAACACTAGCATGCGTGGGAGGAGACCACGCCAACCATGGGAGGTGGTAGCGCTTGACATAATGGGACCATATCCCAGAACATCACGTGGCAAAACCAACATCCTGGTAGTGACCGACCTATTCACAAGATGGGTGGAAGCGTTCGCCATTCCAGAGGCCACGACGGGACGAATCTTGACATTACTTCGGACTGAGATTTTCAGTCGCTATGGGTATCCACGTTGCTTGCTGTCAGACAACGGTAGCCAGTTTACGTCACGGTTATGGCAACAGACGCTGTCAGATTGGGGCGTCGAACACTGGACCACACCTACCTACAACCCCCGAGCAAATCCAACGGAGCGACGAAACCAGGACTTGAAGCGGGTTCTGCGAGTCCATCTACTGGACAAGCAACATAAAACTTGGGATCAATACTTACCCCAGTCACTATTCGCTTTGCGTCAAAGGGTGAATCGCATCACGGGGTATTCACCAGCCGAATTGTTCCTTGGGCGTCATCTCAACAGACCGGGCGACTGGCAGATCCCATCACCGTCTCTAGAAGGAGACCATGTAGGTCATTCCGAAGAATGGCGGGAAGAGCACCAGAAGGAAGTTGATAAGAGACGTGAAACGGCAAGAAGACGGATATTAAAACAAGCAGAAGATCTGGACGTACAAGAAGAGAGTATCTTCGAATCAGGAGAGCTAGTCTTGCAGCGAAATCATGCACTGAGCAACAAGGCGGAGGGATACCACGCGGGTCTAGCTCAAAAGTGGGTTGGACCGTTTGAAGTGGATCAACGGTTAGGCCAAGGGGTATACTCTCTTAAAAATGTTCCTACACTGAAGGTCCATGCAGCGGATCTGAAGAGGGTGAAGCGGGCACTGAGAACAAGAGGTGTTGGGAGCGGCAATTCGATGGAGGAGATGGTTAAACCCAAGAGAGGACACGCTACAACCTCAGACGATGCTAGGAGATTATGCTGACCGGATTGCTCTAAGTGATGGATTTGCATTTGTCTGTTATTTATGTTCACTTTAAATTTATCTGGTGATGTTAATTTTGGGTATTTGTAAAGATTATGTGTGTTTTAGGGGGGGATATTGACGTAATATCGTAAACATGGAATAAAACACACATAAGGGGTTGCTATGTACGTATTGGAGAGGGAGATTGTTGTGTGGTTTTTCTGATGACAGTACGAGAGACTGAATGAGAATTGAGAAGAATAAAATGAGTGTAAAGTGTTATGAAATAATTTAATTCAATCGCTTCGACACGACAAGTCATACATATACTGTGATGCAGCCAACCCCTGGAAATATTGACTCCAAAAGTTCATCTTATTCCATAAACAAAAGTGAAAGACAGAGCTACACCAACTTGTAAAGAACAAACTCTGGCTCATCTCATACTTTAATATGTACAATATTTATTTATCTGCCATGCAGTGACATTAACCCGCTGGTGAATTCTTCCAGTTTAATTGAACTTGATTCTGAAATTCATAATTACATGAATTCAAGGTAAAAACCAAAAGTAAATTCATGTTCTGATGCAAAAAAAATACGTATCTGTATTGTCTTTTTCAGCAGGTACAACAAAGGTTCCAAGAGAAATACTTTCCTTCTTTGTCATTGGGAAAAACTTTTACAAGCATCAGGATGGCTCTTTCTCTATTTGATGAGGCTGTGCACCATGGCTGACAATGCTTCAAATAACATCTACACTCATTTGTATTATAACTCTGTTTTATTTATTGTTTAACGACTAATACTTAGCATATATATTGAAAATGTATGCTTTTCATATCCTACATTTACATTTCGACTGCAGAAGACATAAATTTATCAAAAATCAAATAAACGCTATGAGGCGTACAACATATATTCCTTAATAGTCAATGATTTTATTATGAATTGGAATGCTTCATCTCCACACACGCATTTTTGCAATTACCTCCAGTCAAGGGATAACACCCAATACATGGCAATTGTGGTCAGTGAGCATTATACTAATCCATGACATATCTACTACATCAAAATAATTAATTATGCTGTACAATAGCTCTCCAATCATATCAAAGTATTTTGGAAGGTTCAATGTTGATGATCAAGACTAATGACGATACAATATTTCTATCAAAAGACAACTAAATGGAAACTGTTTTTCACCTCAACTTCACAATATTGTAATCAATATCCACAATCCTGCTGGTTTTACAATATTCCAAGTCTAGTATATGCATTTTTTCAATGCCTTTCACATATTTAACCCTTCACTAGGCACATGGGTAACAGGGGTAGTCCACAGCGTTTAATTTGTGTGCCATTTCACGTAGGATGGCATAATATACTTTTAAGTTTCAGTAGCTGCACATTAATATGTCCTCAAACTAAAGTAGTCCATTTGAAATGTGTTAAGCCAACTTTAGTCCAAAATATCCATGAATACATCATAATCAGCAATACTTCAGCATATGGCCTAGATTTTCACTGTAATAATTGTCTCTAGATATAAAACCCAGCCACCATTGTAAAGGTCCAATTTCCCTTCTAAAGTTCATGATAACTACACAGTTACCAAGGAAATCTCCTATTGTTGACAGAAGTAAAATTCCTTATTTTGATATTGAAAATGCGATACATAGGGTTATTTTATTCGTGTAAGAAAATTGAATGAAAGAATAAGAAACTGCAATCTATTATCCACCTAATGGCGAATATTTAAGCCTTCTATTTTTAGTGGGACTAGTTTAGTGTAAGAATAGATGAACATAAAAAATCATTTTTGTATTCTGAAAACAAATCTATGTTTGCAAAGCATTCATCAGATTGTGACCATTTATCTGATTTTAAATGTCATATTTCAGATGTCATTGACATAGGTGCTAAACCGGATTTCTTGGAAAACATTGAAATTGGGGCATTTCAAAATATGTATGGGGATAGAATTGTTAACGAGGTTGTGCCTATGATGCATTCACCTTTGTTTACTGTGTGGGTTCCTAACCCCCCTAAAAGCTGTTTCGAAAACCCTGACCTTGCTCCTTAAACTAAAGTCCCCACCTCCTGCCTCCTTCATTATGCTTACCCCACCTACTTCTCAAACATATATTCGTCAGACAAATTGCTCATTTTGTCTCCTCATGAAAATGACAAATAAGCATTGAAACCGGTCGAGGTGCAATAAAATGAGGGGGAAATACTAAGTGCTATCTTAGATTAAAATGATGAGGTCTTGTATCATGATAAGAGAACATAGGAACTTTGGTAACATCAACTTCATAAAATTGGAACCAATATTGTCCATCCCACTGCACTATCAGTTACGTCTGTATAGTTTTCATTGCTTGAAGATATTTCATTCCGTTAAGTTTTCACATAGCTCATTACTTCAATTTCATGAAACAAGCAGTGTGTCAAAAAACAGTACTTGTACATAAATAAGCAGCGAAAGGACTCACATCATGAGGTGTTTGAGGCAGAGATTCAACAATTTCCATCCAGGGTACTATGGGTCTGGACTCATCCGCTGATTTATTGGGAATTTCACTCGTCAAACTCTCATGGTCTCCAGTAGTAGCCTCCTCCTTCAGAGGACCCTTCAAGAAATGGGAGACACGATGAAATGGTGATGATTAAAAGGTGTCCCAAACACACAAGTACAATTAGAGCTCACAAAAATTGTGCATGAAATAGACTTGAGAAGGTTGATAATGACATAACTAGAGTGGAAACCGAGGTTGGAATAATTGAAACAATTGTGGAAAATTACAAAGTGACATTATTTACAAATCATTGCCATATTGTTCCACCAAGTGAAGCCTGAGAATTTATTATATATTTATGAAGGTCATTATCAAAGTTATTTTAAACTGATGGTGAAAAAGTGCATATCATTTTATAATCCAGTCATGCAGGCAGTTCAGTAAGTAAATGCTAGGGATTAGTTGGAGGACGCCAGAAGAGTATCTACGGATGCCTTAATTTAATTAATGTTGGCTAGTCTGTCTTTATCTGAAATTAAATGGCTACTCATTACCGTCTTTGTCAGTTTCCGGAACCACTGTTTCCCATAAGTTCTTTTTCACCAGATAATTCTCAACTTGAAATTTCAAGTCCTCAAAACCTTGTACACCTTTCAATTTTGAAATACTTGCAAAGATAGAATCTGTTCAAACACTGTCCCCCATTGTGCTCTTTCAATCACACAGACAGTCAAATTTTCTGCCGAGACAAATTGTCCAGTGAGATGTTTGTTATTACGTGCCATAAAATTTCAAAAAGAATTCAGATGAACACGAATGTGTAAGATATGTACATTGACATTTGTAGTGAATCACTGATCATTAGCTGGATTCCGATAATAAAAATATCAGGAAGGACGTGGTTATATCGTACCTTAGTGAGACCAAAATTTGCTCTTCCATTATAAAGATAAGCAAGTTTCCCAACGGACGCTTGTATTCGCTGTTTCCATTTTCAACATCATCATTATTAATCTTTACACATCACACAAATCTACCAGACTACCAGAATCCGTGGATTTGGAGGGTTCAACAGTATTTAAAGATTGACAGACATTTTTTGGGAACTGAGAACTACCTCACTGCCTCCGGAAAAGAGAAGGCACAGGAAAAAGGGAAAATAGCGTTGCTAAAGAGCATGTTAAGCTCCAAAGGTAGGGATTTATGTCATACATTTAAAATACTGGATGCTCAGTCCTTTGGTTACTGAATGAAGATGACAAATACTCACCAACAAGCCCCTGCTGGTTATCATCCTGAGGAATGCGGTCTTTGCTTGGATGCATGTCATCTTAAACTGTTTGAACTCCTTCAGTTTACCAACGCATCCCTGGCATATGGTCCATGGCAGTCCGTCTTCCTCTGACACCTACGGAGGAGACAAAAGAGCAGAGGAGTATCAGAACACCGAGGCATATTTATTTCTCAGCTTGTCAAAATACTAAAGTAAATTCTCAATTACATTAAACACAATAAAATTTTCATCTTCTAGCTGCTATCATCTCATGAAATACTTTTTTTCTTAAATTTTCAGCTTAGAATGCATACAGATGATGCTAGCAAGATGCAGAACGATTTTGAGGTCAATGAAATGCTGTTATGTGTGCGGATAAAAAAAGCAAAGATTGGTGAAGACAGGAGAATGAATATGGTAAAGAACATAAGTGGAGAGATTGTGTGGAATGAGAGCAATATTAGGGACTAACGGAGGGAGTATTTTGAGGAATTATACAATCATGTTCCAGGGGCTGAGGATGAGCCTTACAAAGTGGAACTCGAAAATGTGATGACGGAGAAGGCGATCAGTGAGAATGAGGTCATAACTGCTGTGAGAGTATTCAAAAATCAGAAATCTGCAGGCATAGTTAGCAGGGATATCCAGTGAAATGCTGAAGTGTGGGTGTAATTTACTCATATGTCAGCTGTGTTAACTGTATAATTTATGCTTATAGGCTTCTGTTGATCCAGTGGATTGGAAGAATGCAATCATCGTTCCATTGTTCAATTTAAGGAAGGAATGACCGAACATGATAATTATCTCGCCATTCGTTCATTAAGCATTGTTCAGCAAAACTGAAATCAAAAGATTGAAGGATATTACTTCTGGCAGGATATGGGGTTTGCAATGTGGGTTCATACCTGGGAGAGGATGCAGAGACAAGTTTTCCGTACTTCAGCAAGTGATAGTAAAATGTATGGGCATCCGAAATAAGATGTATAGTGTTTTTGTTTTAGAGAAGGCATATGTCAGGGAAAATAGAATGAAGTTGTAGAAGGTTTTCAAGGACTATGAAGTGAAAGGGCAGATATGATGGTTATGACATGTAATGATGGCGATCTATGATAATAGTGAAGCGATTGTGAAAGTAAACGGGGTTCAGAGTGATTGGTTTGTAATAAAGCAGGGGGTAAAGCAAGGATACTTAATGTTTCCATGGTTGTTTAAAGTAGCTATGAATAAATGCATTAGAGATACATGTGGTGAAAACTACGGTGATTTGATGGGAAATGTAAACGTGCAAGTTCCACCATATGTGCATCATGCTGCTTTGATCTCAGAGAGCCAAGAGGGATTGCAGAATCTCGAAGATTAATCCAAAAACACACCTAATTCTGCAGAATACAACGGGAGGTGTATAAAATACGTGACTTTGAAATTGCGCCTTTTCGCTTATGTTCAAGCAGTGAGAATCAGGCTAAAATTAGTGTATCAAATGATATATCTCATTTGTAAAATAAAATATTTTACATCACAAATTTTAGCACAATCATTATCGCAACGCGTCCTCCCTCTGCACAATTAATGAACACCGCGACACCTTTGGCTCATCCAAATTAGGAGTAGCACATGAATGATTAAAAGACACAATACATACCCAAATTTTCCTGAACACAAGGCAAATGTAACATGTCATTTTCATACTTGACCTACGTCCACGACTCACAAGAAACAATCGTTACGACTTACCTCCACCTCAAGGAGCTCTTTAATTATTATCCACAGTCGGTAACCATGGTGGCCGCCAGGATTGAAAACATTGATCAAATCATCCGTTTGTGCCAGACACAGTCGACAAAGTATGGGGAATTCCATGTTCTGTGCGTCTTCAACGTTTGTAAACATTTTGGCGGTGTTTACAAAACTTTTACACGCATTTGTGGGGATTCACTTCCACTTTCAATTCACTCCAGCCACATACCCGTCGAAACTTTTCATTATTATAATGAAAGACACTCATTAAACGACATAAACATACACCGACCATATAGTATTAGTTGAATGTTGAACAACATCAAAATTCGAACTCAGCTGCTTGAAATACATGTTAGCCCAAACAAAAGGCCCAAGCGAAAAGACAAGGTGACCAACGCATAAATAGTTCCCATGTTCGAGTGAAATTATTTTCTTCGTTCCCTTAGCTAGGATAGTCGACACTAATGTAAAAATTATCAAACAAGTAATAATTCTAGCTCTTTTCTCCCACCAATACGGTAAGTGTACATAAAAGTCCACTTCCTCTCGACAATTATCGAAAAACTATTAAAGCACTAGGTAATCATAATAAGAGTGGTAACATCACATGTGCGTGCAGTCAGTCCGATACACAGTCAGAGGATAGATGGCGCTGAAAGTGGAAATCATCTCGTTGCGCTTTCGCCATGTACTAAAATTGAATTGAGAACAACACTGTGACATGGACTATAAATATCTCTATTATCCTTACACTGATTTCTCTATTATCCTTGCACTGTGACTTAATTTGTAGTTGTGCGAGGTTGGCTGAGCGAGCTGTTGGTTGCGAGGTTGGAACGAGGCAGTAAGTATTAGGAACTGTGAAAACTGGCCTCAGTCTTATTATTTTCATTCAATATCTGAAATTTTGCATGAAATTTAAGAGGCAAAAAAGTATGGGAAGAATGTAATAGACTCTCAGTTGATAAATATTACATGCTTACCTCGAATGAATGATATGCCTCGGTCTGTTAAAGCTAAATTCCATAGATTTACTGCAAAATGTAAAGAAAGGGTATTATTTATTTAGGATTGTTGAGCACTTTGTGTTTTCCAACTTTGTGTGGTTGTTTTAGATGCCGAACAACTTCCAGGCATAAAAAATGCTGATGTTAAACTTAATGAGGATGACATGCTGGGATCCAGTCCCAGTGGAAATGATGCTGATACCATTAGCAAGTTGAAGAGGGTCATCAATAGTCAAGAGGGTTGAAATCCATAGTTAAAAGAAGAAAAACAAAGAGTTGTTTAGCAAGCTTCAAGCTTCTGAAAGGGAAAGTTCTTTGGAGTACGTTGTTAACAGGTATTTACCTAAAAAAATTAAGGATTTGTGATAATGTTTGAGAAAGGAAAAATTCTTCATCGCAGAAGAAAGACGAGGTAAAGTCAACGTCTTATGGACATTATTTTTTGAGTCCAAAGGCTTTCAAAGGCAAAATTCTGAAGAAACTGAAGAGAAAGAAAATTGCAAGGAAGAGGAAGGTCTCAGTGAAGCAGAAGAGGATGTAAAGGAAGGTCTCAGATGATCGGTACGTGCTAGATACAAACTAAGGTATTTGGAAGACTTTGTAGCTCTATCGAGTTACATATAAGATGTTCCGTCCACTATAGAGGAAATTGAAAATAGGGACAAAAAGGAAAGTTAAAGGCATTAGAAGAGAATGAAACCTGGAAGTTATCAGAACTGCCTGAAGGAAAGAAAGCACTTGAGGGCAAGTGAATTTCAGAAGACTGATATTCTGACAAAAGCTTTGACACATGTTCGTTTTAAACATCTTCAATCTATGTTAGACCTGATTGAATGTTGAAGCCTATCATCTTAATCTTTTAAAATTGAATCTTGTTTTATTTTCTCCGGAGATGTTTGTGTTTGCTCTGAGTTGTTAGATGCCACTTGTGTAATTGTTTGTACTTTGTTTTTTTTACAGAAATAATTTTGTAAGTTAACTTGAGGGGGAGTGTTGAAATTCAATGAATGCAAGCAAGTTCACATACCCCAGTCACAGTCTAAACAAATATATTTAGTATAGTTTAGACTGTGCCCCAGTTATGCTAACGGCAATAACATCGTTCCTTTGTTTTCAGCGCGATCATTTAAACCTTTTTTTGGTATCTAATTACAAAAAAGGAAAATGTTCATTGTATTGTTACCAATAAAGACTTCAGTTTTTCTTGTACGTAAAGGAACCTTAATAATTATAACATTAGTAAAGATGAAGTTATTGATGTTGTTATGGGAGAAGGTTACAGGAGTGCAACCATCGCCAAGGCAGCATTGGCTTTAATGGTAAGGGGCATTCATGTAAACTGGAAGCAAGCCATTGGACATTTCCTCATTGAAGGTGCTTGTCCAGCTGTTGACATAAAGATAATTTTATATAGTGCCATCTGGAGACTGGTTGCTCGTGGATTGAAAGTTCTTGCTGTAGTGTCAGACATGGGCACTAATTTCCAATAATTAACTGGTATGCTAAATGTAACATCCTCAAAGCCATATTTTTTGTTGATAGTGAACAATTATTGTATATCTTTGGTGTCCCTCATCTCATGAAAAGTGTGACGAATAATTTGATGGCCCATGACTTTCACTTTTGCGATCAAGTGGCAACATGCAATGATGCCATTAATATGTGTGACATGGACAAGCAGCAAAGTTTAAGGTTAGCTGTCAAACTGAATGAGTCCATCATAAATCCAAATGGCTTCATGAAAATGAAAGTCAAATATGCAGCTAAAGCTTTCAGCCACCAATTGTTGCTGCGATGGGGACCCATGTTCGTTTGGGAAAAATGCCTTCCTCTGCCTTGGGAACTGCAAAGTTATTGGACCATTTTGATATGCTCTTTGACTGCTTAAATAGTTCCAAATTGCATTCAAAGAAGCTTTATTGCTCTGCTATTTCATCAGAATCTACTCATATTCCTTTCCTGAAAGTCTTTAGAATTCATTAAAGATACTGTTGAGAAATCCAAGGAAGGGCAATGTGTTACAAGAAGAGTGAAGTGCTTATCTGGGTGGCAAACTTCTATCAGCAGCCATTGGTTTATAGCCAAGATTCCTTGCTTCAGATGGGATTTCATTTCTCTTGGCCTGCAGACTAAATCAGGACCCACTGGAGAACATTTTTGGGGATATCCAAAAGCAGGGTGGGAATTGTGACCATCCTTTGCCCTCAGCCTTCTTGTCAGCATTTAAAAAGATTCTTTCAACCTCTATGAGGGATGAAGTTCAAATGGAATTTTTTTTGAAAAATGTGTTCATTCCTCACAAGTTTTATTGGGGTCACCAGTTACACCTCTTGGGGTACTCCCAGAACTACCAATTTTACGTGTGGAGACCCATGACTGTCGACACAAGCTGCTACAAGAGAAAGCAGAAGTGTATGTTTCTGGGTGCCTAATGGCAAAATGCCTTCAGCAGCATACCTGTGAATCATGCATTCAATATTCTAATGTATTGCCTCAATAAATCCTTTGTGGCTGATTCTTTTGGAGGTTTATTTATGCCTAGTAAGTTCTTTGT
Source organism: Ceriagrion tenellum (assembly GCA_963169105.1). NCBI lineage: Eukaryota > Metazoa > Arthropoda > Insecta > Odonata > Coenagrionidae > Ceriagrion > Ceriagrion tenellum. The sequence goes on from OY720645.1 coordinate 9,613,299, forward strand.
AAAATTTTCAGTTAAAAAGTTAATATCCTTTTTGACCAAGAATACATTCCATAGTGTTTTGGGACTCTAGGTTAACAATTAGAATATTGGGTGCAATGGATGGAATATCATTTGAGTTACCCCGTCCAAACTGACCTCTTTTGTATTTTAAGAAGCTTTTTATAAGAATAAAGCTTGGTCATTCTTTCAGGACTATGGAACCATGGGTAACCAAAGACAAATTTAAAAAGCTATACAAGGTTAATACTGTTAGTATTATGTAGCACACCAAAATGCAAACATAATGCTCAATTTGATGATCAAAATAAATCCACTTTATTTAACTTTATTATAATATGGAGCAGTATTATTCTATGTGCTAAAGGAGGAATAATTGGCATGTGTAATGGCAGAATAAATGTGTAATCCTCTTCAATGACTGGGATATAGACTGTGTTAAGTCAAAGTTTTTATTGAAGAATAATCTCCCTTCTGAATACATATCCGCTAGCTAATTTAATGAACATGATTTTTCAATTCTTTGGTTCTACTGGAATGTTCTTATTCACTGCATATCTTGTTCAGGTCATCAGCAGGTGTAGCAATGTATTTCATTTTGCTTTTACAAAGCTCGGTAGTTTCATAATTAAGAGCTGATATTTCACATTTTTGGGAATCCTTCCATGCATGATACACGTGATAATTACACGGTTTCTATTGCATTGTGAGGATATCTCCATTGTCTCTCTGGTTGCTTGTATGATGAGGTTTATTTAGCAAATACATAACCTACATCTTTTTGAACTTGTCAATCGCTCACTTGTATTGACTAAACTTTGTTTTAATTGCAAAGTTCATTGCAATGTTTTGCTGAGAAATCTAAAATTATCAGTCTGTGCAATCATTATCAGCACAGTCTACCTTTTGGAGGTTTAAATTTACAGGGATTGGGTGGCTCAAATATGTGTACACTAATATCAATGGGGATTAGATCAAGTCAGCTGTTGGTTTGAGAAACCTCTCTCGGAAGTCAAGGAAATGCAGAATATGCCAATAGTCAACCTGCAGAGGCAAAATGCATTAATTTCACTGGATGTTTCCTTCATACTATGATGCCATGTAGCCTTTGCTATATCATTTTAATTACTGGCATAATTAACGTTTAATTGGAATGTTAAATCTCTTAGTTTGAGTGGATGGCATGTCATAGGCTCTACACTACCTTTGAATTTGCCGCATATTTTCACTATGGCCACCTTGCACATTTTTCATTTCAGAGAATACAATGGTGAAGAGACCTATAGTGTCCTCTGTACATGCCTACCCTGTGGCTAAATCATGTCATTAGACACTACAACTCAGATGTGAAATTCACTTTACCACACTGCTGTCTGCTTTCATAACTTCCAGGTTATGCAAGATGGCCACCATCAATATTTACATCGATAATCCACTAGGAAACATCATGTATTTACTTTTGCCTAAATTTGATTAAAATATAGTTTATGTTATGGAGAAAATATTATTTAATCACAAGTAGGAAAAATATAAGACTAATGAGCACTGTGAAAATGTCAATTAGGAGCCACAGTTAACATCTTGGCTCAGGAATACTTGTTGTTCCTCTACATGTAATGAACCCTTTCGCTGCAGTCCACTGCAGAGACGTTCCAGCCCCAGTGCGGTGAAAAAGTGAACGCTAACCTACGTCCCCACAGAAAGTATGCCTCTCGCTGCACCTGCAACCCAATAGTCACTTAGGCTCCCAGGATGGGAATAGTACAATATATAACAATGAACTTGGTGAATGGCATTCGCAAAAAAAGAGCAAGTTCATTAGCGTGGGTAGGAACAACCACTTGCCAACGGAACGTAGGAGCCACGTTCACAGCAGTCAACCGGGCGAACGTAGCTGCTACGTTCACAGCAGCCAAAGGGTTAAGCCAATCAGTGAAAGGAACATATGCGACTGTTGGGATGTATATTGTTTGGCCCACTTCTTAGGAATGTATTTACAATGAGATCTTCTCATGCTTTATATCCTCCATCCAACCAATGCTAATCCAACATATATAGGTCTTTATATGGGCAAGGGCCTAGCCTCATTGTCACACCAGTTCCCATAAGATCACTGAAGTTAAGCAATGTTGGCCCCAGACGAGGGTTGGATGGTCGACCAGTCATACCTTCACTGTGGCACTCTTGTCCCATATCTGCATGTGGCAGGAGGGTTAAACATGGGGTTGGCACAATGTACCAATCAAGGTCTAGGTGCCAGAGCTCTGTTTCAAAGCTTCCCAAAATAACAATCTAACCAAGGTCTTTATTAAAAATAACACCCCAATACAATCACATTCCATTACTGAATACCTCCTTCAGCATATAACCATCATTTTAGTAACATTCAAATGAAATGTAGAATACATAATTTAATACAACAACATAGTTGTCTTAGTGAGGTCTACGTACGAAACATCATCAATGGGGAAGAATTTGGAAGATATAAATGATTGTTATAAACACCCTTAACATCACATACTACATCATAAAAAGACGTTGTAGTTGAGTACGTGACTCTTTACAATGCATCTGTAGCAATCACTTTCTCAAAAGTCCACCATTTGCAATGTCTACATTCAACAGTATACGGCACAATATCTTTTTAATTGAGTCTTCCGAGTGAACTTCTTGTCACAATCTTCTTCTTGTTTGGGCCACAATGTAGAGGCTTGTTCTTCTGAGTCAAACTTCAGAGTAAACTTCTTCCCGTATGTGTAACATTTGAATGTCCTTCAATTATTTATGTATCACACTGTGTCGTTTTAAATGACCCTTCCTCGCAAATTCCTTTCCACATATCTCACATTTAAAGGCTTTTGCATGACTATGTACAACAGAGTGAGTTAATAAGTTGCACTTCTGAGAAAACTTCTTTCCACAGATTTCACATTTAAAGGCTTTTACACCCGTATGTACAACTGAGTGTTTTGATAAGCTACTCCTGTGAGCAAACTGTCTCCCACATACGTCACATTTGAAGGGTTTCACACAATTATGTATAAAAGTGTGTGCTAATAAGTTACCTTTCCTAGAAAACTGTTTCCTGCATATGTCACATTTGAAGGGTTTCACGCCATTATGTGTAAAAGTGTGTGCTAATAAGTTACCTTTCCTAGAAAACTGTTTCCCGCATATGTCACATTTGAAAGGTTTCACACCATTATGTGTAAAAGTGTGTGCTAATAAGTTACCTTTCCTAGAAAACTGTTTCCAGCATATGTCACATTTGAAGGGTTTCACACCGTTATGTGTAAAAGTGTGTGCTAATAAGTGACCTTTCCTAGCAAACTGTTTCCCGCATACGTCACATTTGAAGGGTTTCACACCGTTATGTGTAAAAGTGTGTGCTAATAAGTGACCTTTCCTAGAAAACAGTTTCCCACAAATGTCACATTTGAAGGCTTTCACACCACTATGTACAACAGAGTGGTTTAATAAGTGACACTTAAAAGTAAATGCCTTCCCACATAAGTGACACTCGAATGGTTTCAAACTTCTGTGCAACAATGTGTGAGTTATTAAATTACTTTTAGAAGAGTATTGCTTTCCACAGGTCTCACACTTGTAATACCTCGGACAATTATGCTTTTTCATGTGGTTTAATAAAGTCTTCATGTATTTAAATACCTTACCACATGTCTCACACTTCAATTGTTCATACACATTGTGCGTGACTAAGTGTCGTACTAAATTACTCTTCCATCTAAATGTTTTCCCACATGTATCACATTTGAAACCCGTTAAACGTTTTCCCAAACTTGACGTGATGCATCTCTCAGACATTTTGTATTGGTTCAATGTCATTGATGGCTTATTTCCAAAAATATGGTCTTTTATGTGTACAATTAACTGGTTTTTATCAAAATATTTCATGCGACAGTAATCACATTCAAAATTTCTCTTATCACTGAGTTGTTCCTTTGGAGAATCAAATTGCTTTTCGCCACAACTATTCAAGTCATTGAAGGTGCATGATGTGATTGTTCTTGGAGTGTCACAGTCATCCCCCTGAAATGTTAAAAAATATGTCATACAACCACATATTTCACTAAAAAATTCAACAGAAAAATATAACACATGAAAGAACCAACAGTCTGAAGTTGCTAAACAGCTACATTCCTCGTCAATATGACAGCTTTTACTTACTCAGTCTGTACACAAATAGTTCCTCAAGCAATTGCTATTTTATCACTCCTTGCCATAAATCTAATGATGACCAACCTCCCAGAATTCAAGCTGATAAGAGAATGCACAGCTATTGCATATAAACAACTGTTGTTAGAACTCATGTGTTTAAACTCACTCAAACAAAGTGAATTCCTCTCTTTGATTTTGCTACTTTTTCTCCTATGGCTTCCAAGTACTTAGATAGACTTCCAGTAAAACATCTGCTTTAATATCACTCACATTGGGAAGCAGATCAGACATTGGGAATGGGATATATCAGAAGTTAACGTAATTCCAAGATATTAACTGTATTTAAAGATGTTATGTTTATAGTGTAGGTAAGCCTTTCATTTGATGAGATTGGTTGATGATGAGTAAAATAAGAGAAATTGAGCTCTATGACCTCTTAAGGTAAGAAAATTAGGCAAGTCTCCAATGGCCATACAAATGTGCACCACTCATCAATAAAACACACAAACTGCATTGTTGGTTTGCAGGAATGGATATTCCACAGCCGAGACCAACACCATCCTCTCAACCAGAATACCATCCTGTGGTGGTTTACAGGAATGCTACTTTCCCATCAGTGACTACCACAGTCACACACATACACTGAACCCAATTGGGATCCTTCACAATGGCCTTGCGAATGGGACCTCGCGAAGGATGCCTGGGTTATGGCCGGGGTTCCTTCACAGGGCTAATGGGACCCCACTAAGGATGCCTGTTTATGAACACAATCACACTCACAAGCACTCAAAATTACTCACTCACACAAACAAACCTTAGCACATCACATACAACCTCGTCTTGCAAGTGCTCACTGAAGAGGGCCACCTTGTGGTCGAAAAACGTGTACCCAATGCGTACCTGCAATTTAACTGTGTCCACCTCATTCAGTGCCACATTGTTCACCATGAAGCTATATTCCCTCTTCGGTTTCATAATATTACAGAAACATAATAATTGAGATTTACTTACATTCCGATTAAGGCAATTATTTATACACTATTTAGTTAAACTGGCTATTACTTGCACTCCTGCCTGCATCACCACATCCTGCTTAGCAACTGACAGAATTAATTTTGTATCATCAAAATAGACTATATGATGAACATTCTGTACACCAGAGGTGAGTTCAGGCTGATTATTAATAAATAATAAAAATAAAGTAGGTCCCAACACAGAGCCCTGTTGGACACCACTTTTCACATATCTGCAAGTAGAGTTTTATGTACCTAATATTATCCTTGTTTACACTAACATATTGTGTCCATAACCAATTTTTAGGTATGCCCCTAATACCAAAACTATCCAGCTTAATACATAGATTAAGAGTATCCTCGTATTCCAGGAGAAACCCCAGAATATAACATCAGGCCTTATGCTAGAGTAAAACACGCCATAATACACAGTCAATAAGACAATGCTGGATACTGTGGACCTTGTAACTCTAACAAGAAAACAGAGAGAACAGATTTTATTAGCCAACTTGCCTATGGGCATTTCTCAAGACAGATGCCTCTCAATATGCAGGCCGAGCATATGCATAGACTATGCATATCACTCAGTGCAGGTAGAGAAATTACTGGAATATGTCCCTAATGTACTCACTTGTTGTTGCTCATCCTCTGAGTTGCTCTCCAAAAATAAACGAAAGTTCTCTTCCTCTTCTTCAACAAAGGATAGGTGTTGTGAAGAGCGGCTACTTAAACACTGATTATCATTGGACTGAAAATAAAAAAGAAGATACATCACACTCATCTACATAATCACTGACATTGTCATTGTACAACAACTGTCACAACAGCTACGGGTACAGAAATCCATAAAAAGTCCCAGGAAAAAAGTAGTTAGCCTAAAACTTTTTTCTTTCAAAGTAAATTGAGATCTTTCTACGACAGAATATTACCATAAATAACAATGCACAATGCAGGAGATCTCAGAGGTTAAATGGGCCTATAAAACCAGGAAGTCATGAGATATAAAATGTTACCCTGTAAATTTCTTGCTTTTATATAAATACATAACATAAAGACGAAAATGAAGAGAATTCATAAGTCTATTGTGACGTAGCCGGGAAAATTTTCCTTTGCATAATCGTAATTAAAGTTTTACACTGTGGTAAATGTAGTCACCTTCTTGAAAATGAAAAAAGAGCCTTATTTCTGAGCCACTAGTAGAAATTCCACAATTAGCCAGGTTAGTGTAGGATTAATTTTGATTCAATAACGTTGGAATTTACAACATTTTCTCAACCTTGAACGTAATTTCTAACAGCTTATAATTATCAACTTCAACCTATTACATTCAATTTAGGCAATTATTTACACACCATTTAGTTAAACTGGCTATTACCTACTTGCTCTCCTGCCTGCATCACTGCATCCTTCTTAGGAGCTGACAGAAATAATTTTCTATCATCAAAATAGACTATATGATGAACATTTCTAGGCCTACCTTTACCTTTCCCACTATTCATTTCACTCTTATATATCTGTTTCGTTATTCCACTCCCATCCATTCTCTCCACATGGCCAAACCAGGAAAGCACACCCCTTTCATAAGTGTCCATTGCCACTGGAGCATCTTAACCACATTCATTTATTACCCACTCATTCCTGACCCTATCCATCCTACTTTTGCTGCAAATAGTCCTCAGTAACTCATGCCTTCGGTATTTAGTCTACTCTTTATATCTATCCCGACAAACCCATGTTTCACTGCCATACAACATGTCTTTCTAACCTCTACAATGTGACCCTCTCTATAAGAAAGTGCCAAATTTTTCACCCCTTCAGTTTCAATTTGCAGAGGTTTTACTGGATAAAATAGTCTAGGAACGATTACATATTTCTACCATAAAAATGTAAAATGGCAACTCTGTTAACCTCAAATTTAAAAAGTTGAAACCATTGTCTACAATTTCACACAGACTTAGAAAATGTAACTATAGTTTTAATTCAAATAACATTAACAAAATTGTTTGGTTTTTCACAGAGTTCTTCATTTCTTTATCATGGAACAAGTGCTTTGTCCCTATACAGTATGAGTACATGGAAGAGCAGCAATAGGACTCACATCACAAGGCACTGGAGGCAGAGATTCCATATTTCCCTACCCAAGGTCACTATCAAAGTTATTTTTACTTGATGGTGATAAAGTGTGGGTTCTTTTATAATACAGTCATGAAGGTCGTTCAGTAATTAAATGCTAGGGATTAGTCGGAGGATATCAGAAGAGTATTTATGGAAGTCTTAATTCAATTAATGTTGGCTAGTCTGTCTTTATCTGAATTTAATTGCAACTCGTTACCATACTAGTCAGTTATCAGAACCACTGCTACACATAAGTTCTTATTCTCCAGATAATTCTCAACTTGAAATTTCCAGTCCTCAAAACCTTGTACACATTTAAATTTTGAAATACTCACAGAGATAGAATCTGTTCTAACACTTTCTCCCATAGTGCTCTATCAATCACACAGACACCACAGACAGTCGAATGTTTTGGCGAGAATAATTGTCCCGTGGGATGTCTGTTATTACATGCCATGAAATTTCAAAGATAATTCAGATGAACACCAATGAGTGTAAGATATGTGCACTGACATTTGTAGTAAATCATTAATCATTAGCTGGATTCAGATAATAAAAATATCAGAGAGGATGTGGTTATATCATACCTTAGTGAGAACAAAATTTGCTCTTCGATACCAAAGATAAGCTAGTTTACCAACGGGCACTTGTATTCACTCTTTCCAATTTCAACATCATCATTATTAATCTATACTCATCACAAAAATCTTCATCAAGGGCGAATGTTGCTTTTGAGGTAGATTTAAGTATGGATTTGGCAGAAGGGTATTATAATGCCTTTATATTACATAATTTTATTAGAATGTTGCCTATGAGAACTTTGTGAATTATGTTCACTAGTTTAAATATTTTGGTGAGTACCATTTTCCATTTAAGAAGTTTAAGGTGCAATAACACAATGACGTAGCATGTTTTGTCTGCTTTCAACAATAGATAAGAGTCTAGTTCTAATTTCATGAGGCAATTAAGTTCTTATCCCCAGGAGGCATAGAAATGACAAAACATTACTACTTAAACTATGAGACGAAGGAATTATGGCAGTTTAGAACACTCATGAAGGAGCATAACTCAATTTTGCAGTCACTGTAAGTTTTTATATTCTTTATGCCCATTGAAAAAGATTCAAAACATGTACAAACATTCAGAATTACACTCTTAGTGAATGCATTCAATAGAAATAAATGATAAATATTCTTTACATATGACAGTAGCATTACACTCTATGGTCTGCTGCATAATTGCCCATTTATAAATTGAACTTCATCAGAGGTGAACATATATTTAATGTTCAACCAATTTTTCAATGGTTCAAACCAAATGATTGTTTGTTCAAACCAATGGTTCAAACCAAAAGCCAATTGTTATTGGTTGATACTTGAGAGTATGTTAAAGGTTGGTTTGCCTGTTACAGCGCTGGGAGCTCAGTAAACCTTTGGGGGCACAATGTTGTAATATGGTCTGTGTATCTTCCTGTTGTTGCTGTTACATATTCAACTACAATAAAAACTAGAAAAATATAAGATTTAAATGTCACAGTCTTGTGGACTAATACTTTGTGCCTGTGGCAAGCATTTCTACTATGAGTTTGTTCAAGGCCAAGATGGACAGTAGAGCGAAAATTTAATCCTATCTTTCCGTCAACATGGTTTAGCAAATATAGCCATGAATTAAGTGAAACTGCCAGAATATGTGGATTTGGAGGGTCCAACAGCATTCAAAGAATGACAGACATTTATTGGGGACTGAGAACTACCTCATTGCCTCTGGACAAGAGGAGGCACAGGAAAAAGTGAAAATAGAGTTGCTAAAGAACATGTTAAGCTCCAAACGTATGGAGTTATGTAATACATTTAAAATACCAGATGCTGCTTCCAGATGCTCACACCTTTGATTATTGAATGAAGATAACAAATACTCACCAAAAAGCCCCTGCTGGTTATCATCCTGAGGAATGCGGTCTTTGCTTGGATGCATGTCATCTTAAACTGTTTGAACTCCTTCAATTTACGAATGCATCCCTTGCATATGGTCCATGGCAGTCCCTCTTCCTCTGACACCTATGGAGGAGACAAAAGAGCAGAGGAGTATCAGAACACCAAGGCATATTTATTTCTCAGCTTGTCAAAATACTTTAGTAAAATCTCAATAACATTAAAAACGATAAACTTTTCACCATTCCAGCTGCTATCATCTCATGAAATACTTTTTTTCTTAATTTTTCAGCTTAGAATGCATATGGATGATGCTAGCAAGATGTAGAACGATTTGAGGGCAATAAAATGCTGAAATGGGAGGTTGTAAAAAAAGGGAATTGGTGAAGACAGGAGAAGGAATACGGTAAAGAACAAAAGTGGAGAGATCATTTGGAATGAGAGCTATACTAGGGACTAATGGAGGTAGTATTTTGAAGAATTATACAAAAATATCCCAGGCGCTGAGGATGAGCCTTGTAAAGTGATATGCAAAAATGTGATGACAGAGAAGGCGATCAGTGAGAATGAGGTCATAACTGCTGTGAGAGTATTCAAAAATCAGAAATCTGCAGGCGTAGTTAGCAGGGATATCCAGTGAAATGCTGAAGTGTGGGTGTAATTTACTCATTTTTCAGCTGCGTTACCTGTATAATTTATGCTTATAGGCTTCTGTTGATCCAGTGGATTGGAAGAATGCAATCATCGTTCCATTACACAATTTAAGGAAGGAATGACCAAACATGATAATTATCAGGCCTTTCGTTCATTAAGCATTCTAGGTAAAGTGTTCAGCAAAATTTAAACCAAAAGAGTGAGGAATATTACTTCTGACAGGATATGGGGTGTGCAATGTGGGTTCAAGCCTGGGAGAGGATGCAGTGACCAGCTTTCCATACTTCAGCATGTGATAGAAAAATGTATGGACACAACTGTATTGTGAACTGTAAAGTGTATTGTGTTTTGTTGTTTTAGAGAAGGCATATAACAGGGAAAGTAGAATGAAGTCGTGGAAGGTTTTCAATGACTAAGAAGTGAATGGGCAGTTATGATGATTGTGACATTTAATGATGGCGATCTATAATAATAGTATGGCGAGTGTGTAAGTAAACGGGGTTCAGAGTAATTGGTTTGTAATAAAGCAGGGGGTGGAGCAAGGATGCATGATGTTTCCATGGCTGTTTAAAGTAGCTATGGATAAATGCATTAGAGATGCATGTGGTGTAAACTACGGTGTTGTGATGGGAAATGTAAACGTGCAAGTTCCACCATATGTGCACGATGCTGGTTTGATCTCAGATAGCCAAGAGGGATTGCAGAATCTCTAAAATAAATCCAAAAACATACCTATAATTAATTCTGCAGACACCGGGAGGTGCATAAAATGTGACTTTGAAATGGTAACTTTTCGCTAATGTTCAAGCAGTGAGAATCAGGCTAAGATTAGTATATCAAATGTTAAATATAATTTGTAAAATAACATATTTTACATCACAAAATAAAGCACAATTTTTATCTCAACGCGTCCTTCCTCTGCACAATTGATGAACACCGCCACACCTTTGGCTCATCCAAATTAGGAGTAGCACATGAATGATAAACAGGCACAATACATACATAACATACACAACTTCTCCTGAGCACAAGACAAATTTAATATGTCATTTGCATACTTGTCCTATGTCCACGAATCACAAGAAACAATCGTAAAGACTTACCTCCACCTCAAGGAGCTCCTTAATTATTTCCTTCAGTCTGTACCCATGGTGGCCGCCAGGATTGAAAACATTGATCAAATCATCCGCTTTCGCAAGACACAATCGACAAAGTATGGGGAATCCATTATTCTGTTCCTTTTCAACTTTTGTAAGCATTTTGGCGACGTATAGAACACTTTTACACGCATTTGTGGGGATTCACTTTCAATTCACTCCAGCCACATTCCCGTCGAAACTCTCCACTATTATAATGAAAGACGCTCATTAAACGACATAAACATACACCGACCATACAGTATAAGTTGAATCTTGAACAACAACAAAATACGAACTCAGCAGCTTGAAATGCATGTTAGCCCAAACAATAGGCCCAAGCGAAACGACAAGGTGTCCAACACATGAATAGTTCCCAAGTGCGAGTGAAATCATTTTCTCCGTTCCCTTAGCTAGGATAGTCGACACTAACGTAAAAATTATCAAACAAGTAAAAATTCTAGCTCTTTACTCCCACCAATAATACGGTAAGTGTACATAAAAATCCACTTCCTCTCGACATGTATCGAAAAACTAAAGAATTAATAAGGGTGGTAACCAGAGGTAACATCACATGTACGTGCAGTCTGTCCGAATCAGAGTTAGTGGATAGATGGCGCTGAACAGGGACTAGAACTGTAACATTTCTCTATTATCCTTGGCGCTGAAAATGGTGATCATCTCATTTCGCGTTCCGCTAGGAATAGGAATTTAAAATAGTGAATTGTGACGTTGCGACCACTGACTTGAGTTGTAGTAGTGCAAGGTCGGTTGAGAGTTGAGTTCAACCGTATTTGAACGCCGGCTCTGCCGTGCCCGAAGCCAAAAAACACTGTGCCCCAGTTATGCTAACGGCAATATCATCGTTCCTTTGTTTTTGGCGCGACCATTTAAACCTTTTTTTGGTATCTAATTACAAAAAAGGAAAATGTTCATTGTATTGTTACCAATAAAGACTTCAGTTTTTCTTGTACGTAAAGGAACCTTAATAATTATAACATTAGTAAAGATGAAGTTATTGATGTTGTTATGGGAGAAGGTTACAGGAGTGCAACCATCGCCAAGGCAGCATTGGCTTTAATGGTAAGGGGCATTCATGTAAACTGGAAGCAAGCCATTGGACATTTCCTCATTGAAGGTGCTTGTCCAGCTGTTGACATAAAGATAATTTTATATAGTGCCATCTGGAGACTGGTTGCTCGTGGATTGAAAGTTCTTGCTGTAGTGTCAGACATGGGCACTAATTTCCAATAATTAACTGGTATGCTAAATGTAACATCCTCAAAGCCATATTTTTTGTTGATAGTGAACAATTATTGTATATCTTTGGTGTCCCTCATCTCATGAAAAGTGTGACGAATAATTTGATGGCCCATGACTTTCACTTTTGCGATCAAGTGGCAACATGCAATGATGCCATTAATGTGTGTGACATGGACAAGCAGCAAAGTTTAAGGTTAGCTGTCAAACTGAATGAGTCCATCATAAATCCAAATGGCTTCATGAAAATGAAAGTCAAATATGCAGCTAAAGCTTTCAGCCACCAATTGTTGCTGCGATGGGGACCCATGTTCGTTTGGGAAAAATGCCTTCCTCTGCCTTGGGAACTGCAAAGTTATTGGACCATTTTGATATGCTCTTTGACTGCTTAAATAGTTCCAAATTGCATTCAAAGAAGCTTTATTGCTCTGCTATTTCATCAGAATCTACTCATATTCCTTTCCTGAAAGTCTTTAGAATTCATTAAAGATACTGTTGAGAAATCCAAGGAAGGGCAATGTGTTACAAGAAGAGTGAAGTGCTTATCTGGGTGGCAAACTTCTATCAGCAGCCATTGGTTTATAGCCAAGATTCCTTGCTTCAGATGGGATTTCATTTCTCTTGGCCTGCAGACTAAATCAGGACCCACTGGAGAACATTTTTGGGGATATCCAAAAGCAGGGTGGGAATTGTGACCATCCTTTGCCCTCAGCCTTCTTGTCAGCATTTAAAAAGATTCTTTCAACCTCTATGAGGGATGAAGTTCAAATGGAATTTTTTTTGAAAAATGTGTTCATTCCTCACAAGTTTTATTGGGGTCACCAGTTACACCTCTTGGGGTACTCCCAGAACTACCAATTTTACGTGTGGAGACCCATGACTGTCGACACAAGCTGCTACAAGAGAAAGCAGAAGTGTATGTTTCTGGGTGCCTAATGGCAAAATGCCTTCAGCAGCATACCTGTGAATCATGCATTCAATATTCTAATGTATTGCCTCAATAAATCCTTTGTGGCTGATTCTTTTGGAGGTTTATTTATGCCTAGTAAGTTCTTTGTAAAATTTTCAGTTAAAAAGTTAATATCCTTTTTGACCAAGAATACATTCCATAGTGTTTTGGGACTCTAGGTTAACAATTAGAATATTGGGTGCAATGGATGGAATATCATTTGAGTTACCCCGTCCAAACTGACCTCTTTTGTATTTTAAGAAGCTTTTTATAAGAATAAAGCTTGGTCATTCTTTCAGGACTATGGAACCATGGGTAACCAAAGACAAATTTAAAAAGCTATACAAGGTTAATACTGTTAGTATTATGTAGCACACCAAAATGCAAACATAATGCTCAATTTGATGATCAAAATAAATCCACTTTATTTAACTTTATTATAATATGGAGCAGTATTATTCTATGTGCTAAAGGAGGAATAATTGGCATGTGTAATGGCAGAATAAATGTGTAATCCTCTTCAATGACTGGGATATAGACTGTGTTAAGTCAAAGTTTTTATTGAAGAATAATCTCCCTTCTGAATACATATCCGCTAGCTAATTTAATGAACATGATTTTTCAATTCTTTGGTTCTACTGGAATGTTCTTATTCACTGCATATCTTGTTCAGGTCATCAGCAGGTGTAGCAATGTATTTCATTTTGCTTTTACAAAGCTCGGTAGTTTCATAATTAAGAGCTGATAATTCAAATTTTTGGGAATCATTCCATGCATGATACACATGCTAATTACACAGTTTTCATTGCATCGTGAGGATTTCTCCATTGTCTCTCTGGTTGCCTGTATAATGAGGTTTATTTACCAAATACATAACCTACATCTTTTAGAACTTGTCTTTCGCTCACTTGTATTGACTAAACTTTGTTTTAAATTCAAAGTTCATTGCAATGTTTTGCTGAGAAATCTAAAATTATCAGTCTGTGCAATCATCATCAGCACAGTCTACCTTTTGGAGGTTTAAATTTACAGGGATTGGGTGGCTCAAGTATGTGTACACTAATATCAATGGGGAATATATCAAGTCAGCTGTTGGTTTGAGAAACCTCTCTCGGAAGTCAAGGAAATGCAGAATATGCCAATAGTCAACCTGCAGAGGCACTATGCATTAATTTCACTGGATGCTTCCTTCATACTATGAAGCCATGTAGCCTTTGCTATATCATTTTAATTACTGGCATAATTAATGTTTAATTGGAATGTTAAATCTCTTAGTTTTAGTGGATGGCATGTCATAGGCTCTACACTAGCTATGAATTTGCACATATTTTCAATATGGCCACTGTGCACATTTTCCATTTCAGAGAATACAATGGTGAAGAGACCTATAGTGTCCTCTGTACATGCTTACCCTGTGGCTAAATCATGTCATTAGACACTACAACTCAGATGTGAAATTCACTTTACCACACTGCTATCTGGGGTCTGCTTTCATATCTTCCAGGTTATGCAAGATGGCCACCATCAATATTTACATCGATAATCCACTAGGAAACATCATGTATTTATTTTTGCCCAAATTGGATAAAAATATAGTTTATGTTATGGAGAAAATATTATTTGATCACAAGAAGGAAAAATATAAGACTCGTGGGCACTGTGAAAATGTCAATTTAGAGCCACAGTTAACATCTCGGCTCAGGAATACTTGTTGTTCCTCTACATGTAAGGAACCCTTTCGCTGCGGTCCAACTGCAGAGACGTTCCAGCCCCAGTGCGGTGAAAAAGTGAACGCTAACCTACGTCCCCACAGAAAGTATGCCTCTCACTGCACCTGCAACTCAATAGTCACTCAGGCTCCCGGGATGGGAATAGTACAATATATAACAATGAACTTGGTGAATGGCAATTGCAGAAAAAGAGCAAGTTCAGTAACGTGGGTAGGAACAACCACTTGCCAACGGAACATAGGAGCCACGTTCACAGCAGTCAACCGGGCGAACGTAGCTGCTACGTTCACAGCAGCCAAAGGGTTAAGCCAATCAGTGAAAGGAACATATGCGACTGTTGGGATGTATATTGTTTGGCCCACTTCTTAAGAATGTATTTACAATGAGATCTTCTCATGCTTTATATCCTCCATCCAACAAATGCTAATCCAACATATATAGGTCTTTATATGGGCAAGGGTCATGCCTCATTGTCACACCAGTTCCCATAAGATCACTGAAGTTATGGAATGTTGGGCCCAGACGAGGGTTGGATGGTCGACCAGTCATACCTTCACCGTGGCACTCTTGTCCCATATCTGCATGTGGCAGGAGGGTTAAACATGGGGTTGGCACAATGTACCAATCAAGGTCTAGGTGC
The DNA here is from genome assembly GCA_963169105.1 of Ceriagrion tenellum. NCBI lineage: Eukaryota > Metazoa > Arthropoda > Insecta > Odonata > Coenagrionidae > Ceriagrion > Ceriagrion tenellum. Next base: position 9,628,903 of record OY720645.1, read on the forward strand.
CAGAGCTCCATTTGAGGGATTCCCCAAATAACAATCTTACCAAGGTCTTTATTAAAAATAACAACCCAATACAATCACATTCCATTACTGAATACCTCCATCAGTATACAACCATCATTGAAATAACATTCAAATGAAATGTAGAATACATTATTTAACATATGCATTCCATAGTTGTCTTAGTGAGATTAATGTACGAAGCATCAGCAATGGGGAAGATTTTGGAAGATATTAATGATTTTTATAAACATTCTTTACATCACATACTACAACATAAAAAGACATTGCAGCTGAGTACGTGACTCAATACATTGAATCTGTAGTAATCACTTTCTCAAAAGTCCACCATTTGCAATGGCTACATTCAACAGTGTACGGCACAATATCTTTTTAATTGAGTCTTCAGAGTGAATTTCTTGTCACAATCTTCTTCTTGTTCGGGCCACAATGTAGAGGCATGTGTTTCTGAGTCAAACTGCAGAGTAAACTTTTGCCCGTATATGTAACATTTGAATGTCCTTCAATTATTTATGTATCACACTGTGTCGTTTTAAATGACCCTTCCTCGCAAATTCCTTTCCACATATCTCACATTTAAAGGCTTTCACATGACTATGTACAATGGAGTGAGTTAATAAGTTCCACTTCTGAGAAAACTTCTTTCCACATATTTTACAGTTAAAGGCTTTCACACCGGTATGTACAACTGAGTGTATTGATAAGTTATCCCTCCGAGAAACTGTTTCCAGCATATGTCACATTTGAAGGGTTTCATACCGTTATGTGTAAAAGTGTGTGCTAATAAGTGACCTTTCCTAGCAAACTGTTTCCCGCATATGTCACATTTGAAGGCTTTCACAACATTATGTACAAAGTTTTGTCTTAATAAGTCAGCTTTCCTAGCAAACTGTTTCCCGCATGTGTCACATTTGAAGGCTTTCACACCATTATGTGCAACAGAGTGGTTTAATAAGTGACACTTTTGGGTAAATGCCTTCCCACATATGTAACAATCGAATGGTTTCAAACTTCCATGCAACAATGTGTGAGTTTTTAAATTACTTTTAGAAGAGTATTGCTTTCCACAGGTCTCACACTTATAATACTTTGCACAATTATGCTTTTTCACATGGTTTAAAAAAATCTTCATGTATTTAAATTCCTTATTACATGTATCACACTTCAATTGTTCATAAACATTGTGCGTGACTAAGTGTCGTACTAAATTACTCTTCAATTTAAATGTTTTCCCACATGTATTGCCCTTGAAATCCGTTAAACATTTTTCAACCCTTGTCATAGAGCATCTCTCAGACAATTCGTATCGGTTCAATGTCATTGATGCCTTATTTCCAAAAATGTGGTCATTTATGTGTACAATTAACCGGTGTTTATCAAAATATTTCATGCGGCAGTAATCACATTCAAAATTTCCCTTATCACTGAGTTCTTCCTCTGAAGAATCAAATAGCTTTTCCCCACAACTATTCATGTCATTGAAGGTGCATGATGTGATTGCACTTGGAGTGTCACAGTCATCCCCCTGAAATTTTGAAAAATATGTCATACAACCACATATATATCTAACAACTTCAACAGAAAAATATGACACATGAATGAACCAACAGTCTGAAGTTGCTTAACAGCTACATTCCTTGTCAAGTTGCCATATTTTACTTACTTAGTCGGTACAAAAATAGCATGACAAGCAATTGCTAATTTATCATTCCATGCAAGAAATGTAATGATAACCAACCTTCCAGAATTCAAGTTGCTAAGAGAATGCACCTCAATTACAGATGAATAACTGTTGTCCCTTCTCATACACTTAAACTCACCCAAACAAACTGAATTCCCAAAGGGTTTCCAAGAACTTAGATAAACTTCCAATTAAACATCTGCTTCAATATCATCCACATTGGGAATATGTACTACCATATATTTTTATCACACAAACTGCATTGATTCTAACAAACTAGAATACAAGCAATTTAACCTGATTACTTGGATCATATAACAAATATTGGCATAATCACTGCTACAGATGTCAATTCTTCAATTTGTAAACGAAGTGTAGCTGATAGTTTAAGCAAAGTCATGCATTTAATTTTTAATTTGTATTCTACTTGCATCAATATTCAACAAATTTACAATAATAGACAGACTTAGACAGGCACTCATTCCTTGATATTCTCCACATGCTACCTACCACTTTCCTTCCAGCACTCACATGTCTCTTTATCTCCTGAACTATCCATCCATCTTTGGTAAACATTTTACCTAAGTACACAAAATCATCCACTCATTCAATTACTGCACCATTCGCCCTCACCATACAGTTATTCTCCCCATTCTCCTTATCAAAAATAACTACTTCAGTCATGCACGCATTTACCCTCAATGACATGCTCTCCGTTGCTTCACAAAACTTATCTAGGAGCTTGTGTAGTCCCTGTTGCCTCTCTGAGATCAAAACAGCATCATCTACATACAGTAGAACTCGCACGTTTACATTTCCAATCACAACTTTGTCATTTTCATTACATGCATCTCTAACACATTTATCCATAAATACATTAAACAGCAATGGTGACATTACAAATCCTTGCTTTACTCCCTGTTTCATTGCAAACCAACCACTCAGAACCCAGTTTACCCCTACCCTTGCATTACTATTATCATACATCACCATCATAACATTTAATAACTGCCCATACACTACATAGTCCTTCAAAACCTTCCACAAATTCTTTCTATTCACCCTGTCATATGCCTTCTCTAAATAAAGAAAGGCATAATACACTTTCTTCTGGACGACCATACATTTTTTATCATTTGCTGAAGAGCAGAAAGCTGGTCACGCCAAGGTCCTCTCCAAGACATAAACCCATACTGCACACCCTACATGTTGTCAGAAATAATATTCCTCATTCTTTCGATTTAAAGAGTGACGAATATTACTTCTGAAAAAATTTGGGGTGTGCAGTGTGTGTATAGCAAAAGCAATGAGGCGCAAATGTATCCAAGGAAATTGGAGATGATTGAAAAAATTTTAACTCTAATCACACTTTTGACTTGTTGATATCACAATCGTTATGAATTATTTGTCAATCTATAGCTAATTAAATTAACTATAAGCATAAATTCCAATACATTATACTATACTAATCTAAATTTTACTTTGGTACAATTAAACAAAAGAAATAGCATCTCAAGGACTACGTTTTACAGCTGTCCGTGCATCCACTTACTCTTTGATTTCCATCTATGGTTGTTAAGGATTGTCTTACGTATTGTTAACAAAACAAATTTGTCCTGAAAAGTATGACAAATATTTTACACCTCTTCAGAACGATTGTTGATGGTTTTTGTTGCTATATGACCATTGTACGTTCTGTTGTGACCCATTTCTGTTGTGCACTTGCGATTCCCCATTTCCTTACTGTTATCGCCAGTTTTTATAAAATATGTAGCATTACTTACGAGTTCATTAGTTACATCTTTCTCTTCCTATATTTCTCTTTCTATATTCTCCTCTAATATATCAACCCCCTCTGTGCAGGACCTGAAAACATTTTTTATGCTAATGGTCTGCAACACCGGCGCGGGACAAAATTACTCAGCAGGATACCATAATGCGCAAGCCAACCCGAATCTCGCCCGGCAAAACGTGGTACTGCCGCAAATAAAATCCAGTTCGCTGCATACATCGTTTTCCATGTCCCGCAATTCTAGTCTAAAGCGAAAGTCTAAAGTGTGTGTGCAGACCTTTATACCACTCACTAAGATATGACTCATTTACCTGTCGATAGTCAGTTGGGAATTTTCCACCGAATGTCATGAATGATCTTGCATTGCATGGAAAATGCTAAATACAAATAAGTGGGAAACTTGGAGACTCAGGCACACTAGTAATTTCATCAGTATTTTGACGCATTTACCAAAACAATGCACCAAATACCCATTCGTGCAGTTTTGCATTGTAATAATGGCTGTACCGCAATGATGAGGGAGTGTTATAACGAGTGATTTTTCGGATTTCAAGCGAACTCACTTTAGTGGCCTTCTACTGTATCATATTATTAGTTTTAAATATATATTTGTATGAGAGTAAAGTAAAATTTCTCCTCTAAAACTGATGTTCTACATCCATGACTGTAATAGACTTGCACATCCTTGCACATCAGCAAAACAAACTTCAGACCAATACTTGGCATACAATTTCCGGAGGACATAGAAGGAATGGCATGTTTTCTTGGAATATGAAAGCCTCAAGTGACAAATGGGTCTAAAAGAGCCAATTATCTTTTTATAAACTTTTATTCGCACTAGAGAAGCTTTCTATTCTGTGGAGTGGCAGTCAATATGCACCTATGAACATGAAACAAGGTGTATTTCACAGTTATTTACGAACTCAACCCTTAATGGAGTCTAACAAAATTTTTGCCAGATTTGCTTTCAAGCAATGGCTCCACAGTCACCGTATGTCCCCCTTAAAAAACAAATGTCATCAGTCAGCATTTAACTAATCCATGATGTATCTATATCATCAAATAATAATTAATTATGCAATTGAACAGTTCTCCAATCATATAAAAGGATTTTTTGCTGGCTGGATGGTGAACTGGATAATGAATTCTAAGTACAATATAATATTTCTTAAGAAGAATTTTCTATATCTTATGGAGAGAAAATAGGAACTTTGTAAACCTCAACTTTAAAGTATTCAAATCAATCTCTACACTCTCACTGGTTTAACAAATATGTCCAGTTTAGAATGCGTATAGTTTTTATGCCTTAAAGATATTTGTATGTGTTACATTCTCAGAGAGTTCATCATTTTCACGTAACAAGGGATTCATCCCAATACAGTACTTGTACTTGGAAGAGCAGCAAAAGAACTCACATCACAAAGTGAATGAGGCAGAGGTTCAACAATTCCCATTCGAGGCACTCTGGGTCTGGACTCATCTGCAGATTCATCCGGAATTTCACTCATCAAACACTCATGGTTCCCAGTTGTAGCTTCCTCCTTCAGAGGAACCTGAAACAATAGCAGACTTTATTAAGCTCTCATTCTTTTACACCATTCTGCATTCTTAAACATTTCTTTTTCAATATATGAAGTTAAGTGCTTTATTAAGCAAAACAGTTTAAGTTTAGATAACAGCAATCATTTCTAACATTCATAAATAAAGCGAGGCCCCTCTGCTCGTATCATTATACAGTACAGAGCACCATATCCAGAAAGCTGGGGACCGCAAGACTTGCGGATTGGGGAGTTTTTCTATGTTTTCGGTCTCAAACAGGAACAAATAAAAATTTTTACTGGAAGAAGTAAGTGATTATGCCAAAAAATTGAAATTACTAGCAAACAAAAATTTCCCGTCTCACATTTGGGCTTCCATTAGTAAATATTTTGTCCAAATAGGCTGTCTTGTGATGATTTCTCATTAGATATTACATAAGGGACATCCATCTCTGCAAAAGTCTAAAACACCTGCTGTTTCAAATGGTACAGACAGTCGAATTTTCCTCACCAAACTAATCATGAAACCTCTTAATTACCATCCCCCTGTCATACTCCCTTGAAAGATCTACTCATGGATATTTGCTTTGATATAGAAATTCCACCTTGAGAATGGATTTCTGGAATTTGAAAAATAGAGTAGAAGAACTAGATAGAACATGACACGCTGTCTGGCTTGTATCACACAAATAACAAAGACCATTCTAGGCTAAGTCTGCCTGCCACGATTTTCTTAACTTTTAAACAATGTGGGATCTTAGTGGGGAAACGTATCCTGTAATTTATATCCAAATGGATGGGTGTACTTAATACTTTATTCACTGGCCAGGGAAAATTTGGTGTAGCACTAAATATTAAGAAAAACTACACAATACTAATACAAAATGGTGCTGCAACACACACAAACAATGAAAAAAACTGAAGGCGACAAAACCTCGCTTTGAAATGGAGAACAAATTTTCATTACGTTGCATCAAGGGAGTGAAAACAATAACTAATTATCACTCTTGTGGCTGATAAAAATTCCTGTGCCAAGAACCTCTTTTTGACTCAATTCAAAGAATTAAAAATATGAGACAGAGAAATGCATGACAAACATTTAGAAGGCATGATTCCAAAACCAAGCCAGAACTAACACCTCTATTGAAAATTTAAGCTTAAGGGTTGTGGGATGTATAATTTTGCTCATAACCTAGGTGAGGTAAATATCCCGCGACAATCGGCTGGTATCAGAGATCATTAATTTAGGGATCCCACTGATGCCTCGCTTGGCGACACAGAGGTCGCATAACACCACCCAATTTTGGCTATCCGAAAGTTATTTTTCCATAATTTTTGAGGTAGAGATTGGGTTTCACCATTAGAATGGATAATCAGTGCTCCACCACTACAGTGTATAGAAAATCACATTGATTCATATGGTTTACAAGCTAGGATTTTCATGTTTCCTCACTCCAGTAGTTATTCACTGCACATCTTCATCTTGCTCTTACAAGCAATGTTTATAGCCATGACACATGTACGCATGGTAATATATTTCAACATGAAGTATGTAAGTACACACAACATATCTCCAGAATTGATATGGCTATGACTCATTTTGTAATTTCAATCCATGTTCTATTTTTCTCATTTTTCTATTACATCAATCCCTTTTGTCAACCATGCGTTGTTTTTAAAAAATTTTGACAATTGAAGGACTGCTCAGGTCATTTAGCACATACATACAAACATTAATTGATATCAGAACTTTAAATCCACATAAAGAGTTTCATACTAGAGCTCCTCTGAATTATTGTTGTTATTATTTGAGTACTTAGTACATGTTAACACTAGGACCGCGGGACTCTGGTGGCCCCTTAGAACCGCGAAGGTCCCAAAAAAGGGACCCAACGAGTCATTGCCATTTTTACCTTTTTCAATGAATAGACGTGACTTCTTTTGACAAATTTGGAGGTAAATAAGAACTTCAGGTACTTTTTATGATATTTATTAATTTTTTTATTTAAAAAGGACACAACAGTGAAGAACTTATCTTCATACACAAGAGAATAAGTCTCACGTCGATGGCTGACAAATGAGGTACGTATTATTTTGTTTGTTTTACAAAGTATATTTAGGCTGAGACTACATTATATAATACATTTTCTTTGTAAGGATCAACATTGACATGCAGAAGAATGTCTGGAGGCCCTCTTAAATAGTCAGACAACGGTGAGTGGTCCTATTACTTTCTATAGGTGTGGCGAAAAGTTGCTGAAAGTCTTTAGTCCAATATCAAAGTAATGGCCTATGTACTTTTCTAGAGCGAAGGTAAACAAAACAGGTCTTACATTAGCGTAAGATATACGAGAACAATCATAAAAAATAATTGCAATTAGCAACCAAAGAACAAAGACATTAAGTCATTGGCGATTGACATATGTCATGGTTATAAACACAAAACCAAACTAATTATTATTGCATTCTTCTTCCTCTGATTCAGGTTTGCATGATACACAGATGTAACTCACGCCGCCTGTACATTTTTTACACTCAAGTTTTCTACAAGCTACGCAATCATAAGAAGTTTTTCCTCCTTTTTTGTTTCCTTTACCACAACAAGACATTTTGACTTGGTATCGTCGACGCGAATCACCTATGTCCGATAGCTCAACGGAAGCAGTCTTTATCTTCTTTCTTTGATCAATGAGAGGATTTGTAAGTTCTTCTCCCAAGGCAAGAAGAAAGTCGCGGCAGGAAATGTTAGCATTAGTAACCTTTCTGTACAAAATACAACTGTTGATTCCTCCCAATTCTAAAATATTACAGAAAGTGTGGAAAGTCCACCTGCGGGAGGCACTTTTGACTGAATATTTTCGGGCCATTTTGTCGACAATATCCACTCCTGACTTTGTCTTATTGTAAAATGTCACAGTCTCAGGCTTTGCTTTGATATCGTTACCTATTTGCACGTACAAGTGCATAGAACTCATTATAACAACATTCTTATGCGGCTTTCCTTGATAAACAGTGAGCGTTACATCACTGTTAGTAAAGATCTTACTATCGAAATGTTTTTCGCGGGCCTGTTTCACACATACAGGTACTTCTCTTCGCTTTTTGTTTACTGTCCCGACCAAGCTAGTACCCTTTGACTTCAGGTATTCTGCTAAACGTAAAGACGTAAAAAAGTTATCACTGGTAATATTTCTACCCTTTTTTAGGTAAGGTGCCACAAGCTTTTTCACCACATAGTCGGTCACCCTCAAGTCGATCATCATCTTTTCCAAGATAAGGAAATGAGTTTATGAAATACTTGCTGTCGTTATCGACAGCCATCCAAAATTTTTGGCCATATTTGTCCGGTTTTGATGGCATGGACTGTGTAAACCAACATCTAGCTTTTGATGGAAACAACTGTTCATCGACCACTATGTTAGGACCTGGTATGTAGTTGCTCTGACAGTTTGATATGAATCTATCCCAAATCTCAGACATTAGGGCAAAATTATTATCCTTCAATCTTTCAGAGCGAGTTGATTTTTCATCACACCTCAAAAACCTCATGATTTCCCTAAAGCGATCGCGTGGCATGGCATCTTTGCACAACTGAATACCGTATTTTTCAGACCAAAGTAAGTCGACCTCCATGCCTTTTGACTCAGTTGCGCCTCGCACGTACAAAGACGCGTTTTGACCTGTTGCTCACAATGTGTCGGATTGTTTGCGCAGGGACAAAGAAGGGGAAAGCACCACATGCACGCGCGCGGAGGAGAGGGGGACACTTGCAAGTGCGCGGAGGGGAAGTAGACGGAGAGTCACTGCCCGAAGAGCGCACAGAAATGCTGGGACCCAAAAAAGGGACCTCCGCGGTTAAAGTATAATCACGTTTTGTTTCAATGAAGGATGGAGCAGGGGTTATATATTTTACTCAGTATTATGGTTATGAAAAATTAATAAAAGTCGGAAAGTTTTAGGACCCTACGGAAAAAACGTAAGCAGTGAGACAACTATTTATGGTGCCGGGTCCCAAAAAAGCGACACTCACGGTTGAAGTGTTAAGTTAATTTTTTATGTGGTCAACAACATTCACTCATGCATTCGGATGACTCATTTTTTTGTTGAAGTGATTCCTCCCTAATCAATTTGTGTACTTGGAAGAGCAGAAGTAGGACTCACATCACAAGGTACAGGAGGCAAGGATTCCATACATCCCATCTCAAGTGCTCTGGGTCTGGACTCAGCTCCTGACTCATTAGAGAATTCTCTCCTCAAACTTTCATGGTCTCCAGTTGATGGCTCCTCCTTCAGGGGATCCTAAAAGTAATAGAACACTAGTAGATGATATTTTCAAGCCTTACTTGGTGGAATTCTTTGGAGTTTTTTAAGACTCAGCATCCACTTTGGCATTCTTCGAAACCTATGATTAAACATTTTTCATGCTCTGATTTGTCTGCCTACCCTCCTACCTTCATATTCGTCACCTATAAAAACATTCGCTCAACATATTTGCAGACCTAATTCACTTTAATTGAAATCTAACAGTATCTTTGTAAACTATGTTTGAATGGACATTTTGATTGATAACTTTATTTAACCGTTTTATTTTGTGGTTATGTAAAATTTATCATTAAATATGTCGCTTTCAGTTAACCTGTGGCCTTGAATGTGACTTTTCTGGGTTCACAATTTCTGGGTCAAATACGTCGCTTTTAGTTTAGTTAGGTTATAAAATTCCCAATGACAAAAAAAGTGATGCATTACAGCCAAAGTCAAAGCCAGGTAAAACAGTGGGTGAAGATTGGTTGGATCAGGGTTCGAATTCACAGAAAGGTGAATAATTTGTACTTAAAGGAATTTAAGTCTGTATGATTATAGAAGAGGATGGTCAGAATTGCATATTTAGAAATGATTTTTCCTGTAAAATGAATTTCACTTTGTACGATTACAGATAGATGTGTTCAGTGTTTCATATTAATGCACTAGCTCAGTCAGTTGCATTGATATAAAAATTACTTTTCCAGAATATATATTCCTTTACAGGAAATGTTAGTTTTCACAAAATATTTCCTCATTAAATGTTGTTCTGATTCGATACGTCTCAGATAAAAGCAGGTCAAAATAAGATATTCTCTTATCAAACAATTTCTGTCTGACTTGTATTACTTCAATTACAAAAGCATTTCTAGACAAACTCTTCCATGATTTTCGACACTACAATATTCTATGAGATCTTAGTGGGGCAATGTACATTGCATTTACCATCAACAGGTATGAAGACTCCCGTAATCACAGATAAGGAAAAAAAATAGAGCAACACTAAATGTTATGATAAATTGTCTTACACTAATAAACGCATAATTACAATAATACCAAAATTGTGACAACAGAGGGACAGCTTGAGCAAAAATTTCCCTCCTCCCACTTTGCAAAAACAACTCTGCCAGAAAAAACACTCTTCGCAATAAAACTGGCGAATGCCAAAAACTCGCAAACTCCGTTCGCTACTATCCCTCATGCATTATGGGCAACCCAGATTTGTATTCTGGTCATGGCACCATTTTGGAAAGCAAATTACTAATACTTGACATCACGAGTGAATAGACTGCGAATGGAAAGCGGAGACAAGAGTAAATAACAACCTTAGGCAGTTTAATTAACTTTAAGCAAGAACATTTACAAAACAAACAAGTAATACAATTGTAAACAAGCCCGTAGGATACACAACGTAAACATAATCTAAAGCATACGATCACAATCCATCACTCCAGCAGGTCCTTTCTCGTCCGCAGTCAGTTTCAAAAGAGGCTGGGCCCAGCGTAGAGACAACACAGCTGGTGATTGAGGGGGGTCAGCTGATCAACACAGGAGTTGGGGGAGTAGGGGAATCCTTGTCAGGCCGTTGATTGGGGGATGTCATGGTGCTAGCATAGAGTCGGTCAGAATAGAGTGTGCCACTGTCAGTTTCAGTATAAAAGTGAGCTGATAGTTCTATCATGGGCAGCTAATGCAAGACAGAATTGCGAGGCTACAATGCCCAAGAAATTGTCGCAAACGGCAATTGCGTGTTTTTGGCAATCGTGACTTTTTTGGCGATGAGTGATTTTTCCGGCAGAGTGGTTTTTGCAAAGTGGGAGGGGGTATATTTTGGCAAGAGCTCAGGAGATTTTGCAGAATAAACAGTGTTTAACATTCTGTGACTGATTGGTAACCAGTGCCTACAGTGGCAGGCTGAGCTGGTTACAGGTTAAAGAAGATATAAAGGACATAATCTCGTCCACAGCATTGTCATCCACATTCCCCAAGCATTCATTTACACACGAGAAATCTCCAACTTCAAATTTGAAAACCTCCCCTTCCTCAATTGTTGAGTTCCCTTCTGTCATGTCTGTGTCCTCCATCTTGATTGGTAACTGACATTATATAAAAAGAGAGGCAAATGATTAATACATATTTATGTCCACCAAAATCAACATTTTTCTATCCTATAACATATATACTACAAAGTTAAACTAGCAATGGCTACCACAGTAAAGTCTTAAGTGGGTTATAGCTATATAAGTCATACATATACTGTGATGCAAGCAATCCCTGGAAATATTGACTCCAAAATATCATCTCATTCCGTAAACAAAAGTCAAAGACCGAGCTACACCAACTTGTAAAGAACAAACTCTGTCTCATCTTATACTTTATTATGCACAGCATATATTTGTCTGCCATGCAGGGACATTAACCCAGTGCTGATTTCTTCCTGTTAAATTGAACTTGATTCTAAAAATCATAATTACATGAATTCAAGGTAAAAACCAAAAGTAAATACGTGTTCTGTGAGTATATGAATTGTCTTTTTCAGCAGGTACATCAAAGGTTCAAAAAGAAATTCTTTCTTTTTTGTCATTGGGAAAAACTTGTACAAACATCAGGATGGTTCTTTCTCTATTTTATGAGGCTGTGTACCGTGGCTGACAATGCTACAAATAACATATGCTCTTTTGTATTATAGCTCTGCTTCAATACTTAAAGCAATTGTATAATGATTAATACTTAGCATACATATTGAAACTCTATGCTTTTTATATCCTACATTTACATTTCGACTGCAGAAGACATAAATTTATCAAAAATCAAATAAACGCTATGAGGTGTACAACATATATTCCTTAATAGTCAATGATTTTATTATGAATTGGAATGCTTCATCTCCACACTCGCATATATGCCATTACCTCCAGTCAAAGGATAAGATCCAATACATGGCAATTGTGGTCGGTGAGCATTATATTAATCCATGGCATTTCTGCTACATCAAAATAATTAATTAGGCTTTACAATAGCTCTCCAATCATATCAAAGTATTTTGGAAGGTTCAATATTGATCATCAAGACTACTGACTATACAATATTTCTATCAAAAGACTACAAAATGGAAACTTTTTTAACCTCACCTTCATTATATTATAATCAATCTCTACAATCCCGCTGAATTTAATATATTCCTAGTTAGGTACATGCATTTTTTCAATGCCTTTCACATGTTTAACACTTAAAGAGTAGACGTGTAGGCCACAGGGGTGGTCCAAAGTGTTTCATTTGTGTGCCATTTCACGTAGGATAGCATAATATACTTTTGAGTTTCAGTAGCTTCACATTATTATGTCCTCAAAAGTCTCACATGGTCGTTTGTAAAAAATTGTTGCAGGGTTAGTATTAAATAGCATGCGAAAGGAAGCCAGCGTGACTGGGCCACGAATGTAGCCTACACTACGGCGTACCCCAATTCTCTTGGCATTATTATATTATTGGGACTTAAAACGACCGGTGGTGGCAGCACTGAGATAAGTGTCATGGTGGCGAAATGAGGATATATAGCAGGAAAGCAAAATAGTTCTTCCATGGTCATGGCTAAACGTTGCAATAGAATTTGCAGTGTACCACAATGCACGAATAGAGCAAACAATGCTAAAGGAATATCGTTACATAATTTCCCTAAGTGTTCTCTGATTCAGAAACAGTGGGGTGTTATTTTACGGTTTGGCAAGGAAATTCCACTTAATGCGGTGGAATGCAGCAAGCATTTCTTGCCGGAGGCATTTATGATTCAACATAATGCCTGAATCACACGATCATTTTTTCCGTCCCTTTTAAGGGATAGCTCAAATGATCGCTCGAAAATGATCGTGTGACTCGAACAAAGTCAGGGATGGCTCCAGGGATAGGGATCCCTATAGCTTTTTCCATCCCTGGGCACATCCCTTTTTCCGTCCCTGGAGGCATCGCTGACTCCACCATTTAGCCAATCAGAGTGCTCGGCCGCAAAGAGCGACACTAACGCCACGTTCGGCTTTCAATGGAATGAGAGTAGTAAACACAGAAATGATGCGAAAAGGGACGGAAAAAATGATGGAAAAAGGGACGGCCAAAATGACCGTGTGATTCAGAAAATGATAGCTCGAGCTATCATTGTCACGGTCCCTGAAAAGCTATCATTGGAGCTATCCCTTAAAAGGGACGGAAAAAATGATCGTGTGATTCAGGCTTAAGTATGAATTTTCAAATGTCCTTTTAATGTTGTCTCAACAAAATTTCAATATTTCGCTTTATATTTACTGCTTGTACATCTTTTTCAAACTCGTTCAGAACCAAACGTGCTCAGGCGCAAGCTGAAGGATAATGCATTACCCTCCAAGAAAATACCAGTATGTTCGTTGGAATCTACTCCTTGGAAGGGAAGTTGGAAGTACTCAATTACACGCTTATGTGGAATATTTACAATTCATCAATGAATATTATTCAACAATAGTCTTTACCTTTCAGGTCGAATGTTCTGTCAGAAGATGATGATAAAACGGTGGAGGGGCATCATGCCTTTGAAAATGGTGACGAAGATTCAACCCCAACTGAGGTAATGGAAGCTGCTGAAGGGCTAATTGAGCTAGGCAGATCGAAACAGAAATTATCGAAGGAGTGCCAAACAGACCTAACAAAAACTTACTGCCACAAAGCTACCTTTGTTGACTTTTTGAAGTCTGACAAGGACGTCAGCACGTTCACTGGGCTTGCATCCATTTCAATGCTGACGGCAATAACCGAAGGTGTGGAATTTGTGGCAATGATGAATGGTATTAACGCCACCAGCAATAAAAATTCTTTGCAGGAAAAGGTAATTTTATGCCTTATAAAGCTGAATGCAGAACATGTCCTTCTCTGCTTTGGCAGTGTTGTTCTCCATTTCAGTACCAACCGCAATATCACACTTCTATTATGGCTTGCACTTTCTGCACCACACCTTGAAAAGGTATGTCACATGGATTCCACAAGAATCTATTAGGAATAATCTGCCAAAATGCTTTACCATATTTTGCATAAATTTGTAAACACGAGAGTTGTTGTCGACTGTACTGAAACGAAGGTCGCAAAACCTTCATGTCTTGGCTGCAGAATACAAACTTACTCCCATTATAAAGGGGGGCACACTTTAAAATATATGGTTGGAATTACGCCGAATGGTGTTATAAGTTGTATTAGCAATGCTTATAGGGGAAAAGCATCCGACAAATTAATATTTTTAAATTCTTGTGTGGCACAGCATTGCGAACCAGGCGTTCATGTGATGGCTGACAAAGGCTTCTACATCGAAAAAGAATGCAGTGACCTTAACCTGACAGTGGTGAAGCCACCTTATTTAAAGAAAAAGAGCCAGCTAACTTCGGCCGAGGGGGAGCTGAACTCTTCCATTGCTAGAGCACGAGTGCATGTTGAGAGAGTTATCCAGAGAATGAAAGTCTTCCAAATACTGCAAGGAACTGTACCATGGAACTTAACTTGCAGGATTGATGATAGTCTTGTTGTTATATGTGCAATTATTAATCTCTCAAACCCCATCCTCGGAATTAATAATTTCAACAGTGGTGAGTGACTTTGTTATGCTTATGATCCATTTCAAATAGAGAAATAATCACATTGTACAAATATTTATTGAATTATTTTGATTTATCTCACATCATGTACAAATGCTAAGAAAGAAAATTTCAGGTTCAATAATATAATTGCTGTGAATTATCTTCAACTTTACTATCTTCCCTCCATATGTTTTGACAGAGCAGATCCATGGCAGCCTGAAAAAGGTTAAGAGTACAATGATCTACAGAGCAGTGGTAGGTATAGTTGTGGATAACTTTTAAACAGTTACTATCATATGATTAAATGTAGACATATTAATGGCGATAGTGATTTTGGTGTATCAGCATATCAAATTAGGAAGCTCACCTTTGAAGATGATAGCGTCTAGTTCCGCGTTGGCACAATCCGGGAGGTTCTTTAATTCGGGATGATTGCACTGGCATGGCAAATCTGGGAAATGGCAGAACTGTTTCACGGTAAGAGGTTTATACATATCCTTTCCCTTCCTAGAAATTTTCCCCATTGCTGCTGCAAATTGATGCAGGTTAGTAATTCTAACTCCTCTGGTATTCTGTAATGATAAATTAGGCACTATTTTTCCAGTTGTTCAACGTATAATATCCTTGATTCCTCACACGTGAGGTATTTACATATTCTGTCTCGTGCAATTACCAGAAAAAACTTAAACGATAATAAAAAAATTATTGGGGGAATTGCTGATATTTTTCCAGCAAATTCTTAAAAAATAAAAGGAGGTTATTTAACTTATGTTCTTACTTGCTCAGCTGGAGACACACAGCTGTGACGTGTTTGCATCTTCCCGTTCCCGCTTTACAGGAGCAGGTACCTTGCACTTTCTTTACGTCCTCTTCATCATGAATAATCACATGGATTTCATGTGGTTTCCCATTTATGTTTGAACTTTGAAGGCAAAGAGCCATTACGTGCACACTGCCTTCCTTCGTCTCAATTACCCCCAATTCCACGATGTGATTAGATTTGAGGATTGCATCTCCCTCTATAAATGGCCGTTTGTAATCCCCTACATAGCTGAATATATCACTCAAATTCAACACCGAGCAACTCATTGCAAAATAAACTTGAAAATTTGCCTTAGCTGTTGACAATACAACCCCTAATCACCTTGACAACATAGATACTGATCCTCCTTTCAGTAGTTCTTCATTCTGCCACCAGGTTCCACCCACTTTGATTTTAAATCCCAATATGTTAGTTACATAGTATTAACACATTACTAGCATACGTACCCATTGAAATTCAACGGAAGATAAAAAAACGACAAGGCAGATAGGTTGTAGGCTCAAGTGCCTCATGAGGTGTATTTTTTTAGGCAAATCAGCTCCAATTCTAGTTTTATTTCTTAAATTCAGATTCAGCAGATGAAAAATGCACTGTATTATGCATACCGAGTTTCGACATTCTTCTTTAGTAACATATAGAAATTAAACTACAGGCCATTTGCATTCCAGAGGGTATTCCCATTAATATAACATCGTGACATTCTTATGCTTTACTCAGCCATAATTTTAATTTCATTTTTCTATTCAGCATATGAAAATGCATTACATTATGTTTACAGAGTTTTGACATTCTTTTGCAGTAATCTATGCAAACTAAACTACAGGCTATTTGCATTCTACAGGCTTTCTGCATTAACATAAAATCCCTGCATTCTCCTGTTTTCGATGGATCCAACTTAAATTAGTTATTTAAAATGAGTTTAGCCAATTTCAGGAAAAATATCTATTAAAATATCCTAATCAGCAACACTTCAGCATACGGCCTAGATTTTCACTTTAATACCTATCTCTAGATATAAAACCCAGCCGTCATTGTAAAGGTCAAATTTCCCTTTTCAAGTTCAGGATAACTTCACAGATTCCAAGGAAATATCCTATTGTTGACAAAGTGAAATTGATGATTTAGACAGTAAAATTGCGATTTATAGGGTAATTTTATGTGTATAAGAAAACTGAAGAAAAGAATAAGAAACTGCAATCTATTATCCACCTAGTGGCGAATACTTTAGCCTTCTTTCTTTAGTAGAAATAGTTTAGTGTAAGAATAGATAAATATAAAAAATCATTTTTGAATTCTGACAACAAATCTATGTTTGCTGAGCATTCATCGGATTGCGACCATTCATCTGATTTTAATTATCATATTTAACATGTCATTGGCTAAGGTGCTAAACTGTATTGCTTGGCAAATTTTGAAATTGGGGCATTTCAAAACATGTATGGGGAAAGATTATTAACGAGGTTGTGCCTGGACGCATTCACATTTGTTTACTCTGTGGGTTCCGAACCCCCCTAAAAGTTGTTTCGAAAACCCTCACCTTGCTCCAAAAACTTAAGGCCCCACCTCCTGCCTCCTTCATTATGCTTACCCCACCTACTCCTCAAACATATATTCGTCAGACAAATTGCTCACTTTGTCTTCTCTTGAAAATGACGAGTAATCATTGAAACCGGCCAAGGTGCAATAAAAAGAGGGGGAAATACAAAGTGTTATATTAGATTAAAATGATGAGGTCTTGTTTAATGATAAGAGAACATAGGCACTTTGGTAACATCAACATCAAATTGGAACCAATATTTTCCATCCCAATGTACTATCAAGTATGTCTAGTTTTGAATATATGTATGCACACAAATACAAGCAGGGCTCATAAAAATTGTGCATGAAATACACTTGAGAAGGTTGATAATAACGTCCCTAGAGTGAAACCTAGGTTGGAAAAATTGAAACAATTGTGGAAAATTACAGAGTGAATTTATTTACAAATCATCGCAATATTGTTCCACCAAGTGAAGCCTGAGAATTTATTATGTATTTGTGAAGGTCATTATCAAAGTTATTTTCACTAGATGGTGATTAAATGCATATCGCTTTATAATCCAGTCATGCAGGTGGTTCAGTAAGTAAATGCTAGGGATTAGTTGGAGGACATCAGAAGATTATTTATGGATGTCTTAATAACAATTAATGTTGGCTTGTCTGTCATTATCTGAATTTAATGGCGACTCGTTACCGTCCTTTTTACTTTCCGGATCCTGCTCCCCATAAGTTCATATTCTCAATATGATTCTTAACTTGAAATTTCCAGCGCTCATAAACTTGTAAACATTTAAATTTTGAAATAATCTCAGATATAGAATATGTTCCAACACTTTATCCCATTGTGCTCTTTCAATCACACAGACACCACAGACAGTCGAATATTTTTGCGAGAATAATTGTCCCACAAGATGTCAGTTATTACATGCCATGAAATTTCAAAGATAATTCAGATGAACACAAATGAGTGTAAGATATGCACATTGACATTTGTAGTGAATCACTGATCATTAGCTGGATTCAGATAATAAAAATATCAGGAAGGATGTGGTGATATCGTACCATAACGAGAACAAAACTCACTCTTTCATATAAAAGATAAGCGAGTGTACCAACAGACACTTGTATTTGCTGTTTCCATTTTCAACATCATTATTATTAATCTATACTCATCACAATAATCTTCATCAAGGGCTAATGTTGCTTTTGAGGTAGATTACAGTATGCATTTGGCAAAAGTATATTATAAAGCCTTAATATAACATAATTTAATCAGAATGTTGCATATGAGAACTTTGTGATTTATGTTCACTAATTTAAACATTTTAGTAAGTACTATTTTCCATTTAAGAAGTTTAAGGTGTAGTAACACAATGACATAGCATGTTTTGTCTGCTTTCAACAATAGATAAGACACTAGTTCTAATTTCATGGGGCAATTAAGGGTGGCATTTAAGTATTGTATCTCCAGAAGGCACAGAAACAACAAAATATTAGGACTTGAACTATGAGACGAAGGAATTAAGGCAGTTTAGAACACTCATGAAGGAGCATACCTCAATTTTACAGTCACTACTAGTGCAACCATTCAAATTCATACTCTTGTGAATGCATTCAATAGAAATAAACGATAAAAATTCTTTACATCTGACAGCAGCATTACACTCTATGGCCTGCTCATAATTGCCCATTTATAAAGTGAACTTCATCAGAGGTGAACATATCTTTAAGGTTCAACCATGAGCCAATTGTTAAGGCCGTTTTACACGGGGCATGTAATTGCACGAGCTACTGTATGTACAATCGTGAATTTCAAAATGCACCGTGTAAAGCGGCGAAATTCAAGAACGCATGCACGAATGCATGAATGCGAGACGTCAGAATAGCCCCTGCTCTACTTCGGTGGTCGCATTCTTGCAATTTGTACGAATAGCACTCCATCTAGCGGTCGCAGAATTAACGACATCAAGTTCACGGGAATTTGACTGACGAAAATGTTCGATAACCTGAGCGATCGGTGTTTACAGTAGGGAGTGTGAAGAAGTCATCTCTCCTCTTTGTGTGGGAGGATATTTGCAGTTACTTATATTGTTATTTATTTAGATAGATATTTTACAGCTCGTTAAATTGTTCCTCTGTCATCTGCATAAAACTGCGATAGCCATTCCTGTCTTCTACAGCCCGCTCCTGTTGGGCCATATTAAGAATGCCCGTTCCCTCCTCTCGCTTACGGATCCACTCCTGCATCCAAAGTGCTCTTCTGGCTATTCTCCTACAGTTACGACTTTCTATGAGCTCTGCGGCCCCGATCATAATTCCCACTACTGCTAGCTCTGCAGCAATCAATGCAGCCTCCTCCTGATCCATTATTTTTCTCAAAGAGAGAGAGAGTGACTCAATGTCAATATATCAGAATCCCACAATCACCACAACCTTATTTTTCACAGAATGTCAACAAAGTCGCGTAAAGAATATCGTATCTCTCCTGTTTGAACAAAACACTCGCTCATAGCGTACTTATCAGACGACTGGAATTCACGAATGAATGCTTGCTTACGACCACCGTGTAAAGCAGTCACGCATTCGTTTTCGCAATAATTATTGCACGGCGGATTGCGGAATTAATGCAGTGTTGAGTTGTGCAATTTCGTGCCCCGTGTAAAACGGCCTTTATAGGTTGGTACATGAGAGTATATTAAAGGTTGGTATGCCTGTTAGGGTCTAGGGGCACAGCAAACCTTTGGTGGCACAATGTTGTTAAATGGTTTGCGTATCTGCCTGTTGTTGCTGAGGCATATTCATGTACAATAAAAACAAGTAAAATACAAGATTAAAATGACACAGTCTTGTGGACTAATATTTTGTGCCTATGGCGAGCATTTCTATTATGAGCATCTGACAACTATCTCATTGCCTCTGGACAAGAGGCACAGGAAAAAGTGAAAATATCATTGCTGAAGAATATGTTAAACTCCAAAGGTAGAGAGTAATGTTAAACATTTAAATTGCCAGATGCTGAGTCCTTTGATTACTGAATGAAGATAACAAACACTCACCACCAAGCCCCTGCTGGTTATAATCCTGAGGAATGCGGTCTTCGCTTGGATGCATGTCATCTTAAACTGTTTGAACTCCTTCAGTTTACCAACGCATCCCTGGCATATGGTCCATGGCAGTCCCTCTTCCTCTGACACCTATGGAGGATACAAAAGAGCAGTGGAGTATCAGAACACCGAGGCATACTTATTTCTCACCTTGTCAAAATACTCTAGTAAAATCTCAATGGCATTGAAAACCAAATTTTCACCATTCCGGCTGCTATCATCTCATGAAATACTTTTTTTCTAAAATTTTCAGCTTAGAATGCATACGATTGATGCTCGCAAGATGCAGAACGATTTTGAGGGCAATATAATGCTGTAATGGAAGTGGATAAAAAGCGAATTGGTGAAGACAGGAGAATGAATACAGTAAAGAACAAAAGTGGAGAGATCATGTTGGATGAAAGCAAGATCAGGGACTAACGGAGGGAGTATTTTGAGGAATTATACAATAATTTTCCCGGCGCTGAGGATGAGCCTTGCAAAGTGGTATGCGAAAACGTGATGACGGAGAAGGCGATCAGTGAGAATGAGGTCATAACTCCTGTGAGAGTATTCAAAAATGAGAAACCTGCAGGCATAGTTGGGATAGCCAGTGAATTGCTGAAGTATGGGTGTAATTTACTAGTTTGTCGGCAGTGTTAACTGTATAATTTATGCTTATAGGCTTCTGTTGATCCAGTGGATTGGAAGAATGCAAGCAATGGATAAATGCATTAGAGATGCATGTGGTGAAAACTACGGTGTTATGATGGGAAATGTAAACGTGCAAGTTCCACCATATGTGCACGATGCTGATATGATCCAGAGAGCCAAGAGGGATTTCAGAATCTCGAAGATGAATTCAAAAAACTTAACAATAATTAATTCTGCGGACACCGGGAGGTACATAAAATATGTGACTTTGAAATGGCGACTTTTCGCTAATGTTCAAGCAGTGAGAATCAGGCTAAGATTAGTATATCAAATGATAAACATCGTTTGAAAAATAAAATATTTTACATCACAAAACAAAGCACAATTTTATCTCAACGCGTCCTTCCTCTGCACAATTAATGAACACCTTTGGCTCATCCGAATAAGGAGTAGCACATGAATGATAAACAGGAACAATACACACCCAACATACATAATATACAAAACTTTTCCTGAACACAAGGCAAATTTATTATGTCATTTGCATACTTGACCTACGTCCGTGAATCACAAGCAACAATCGTAAGGACATACCTCCACCTCAAGGAGCTCCTTAATTATTTCCCACAGTCGGTACCCATGGTGGCCGCCAGGATTGAAAACATTGATCAAATCATTCGTTTTTGCAAGACATAGGCGACAAAGTATGGGGAATTCATTGTTCTGTGCGTCTTCAACGTTTGTAAGCATTTTGGCGATGTTTACAAAACTATTACACGCAAATGAGGGTATTCACTTCCGCTTTAAATTCACTCCAGCCACATACCCGTCGAAACTTTCCATTATTACAATGAAAGACCCTCATTAAACGCCATAAACCAACACCTACCATTTAATAATACCTGCGTGGTTTAGTACAACATTAAAGTACGAACGGTACGAAAACAGCCGAATGGAATAACAATTTCCCCAGCGGAACGACAAGGCGGCCAACATATGAATAGTTCCCAAGAGACTTCAATTTTTTCTTCGTTACCTTAGCTAGGATAGTGGATTGAATAATGCAAAAACTATCATGCAAGTAAACATTATAGCTCTTTCCTTCCACCAATAATACGGTAAGTGTACATAAAATCCCCTTCCTCTTCATATGTATCGAATAAGATAAACACGATGCATGATCATCATTCGCGCATGTACAGTCATCGTGTAAAGAGGCCTTTAAAGTTTTTCGATACATGTCGATAATTTTTACATTATTAAATCCAGTATCCTAACTGAGGGAACAAAGAAAATAAATTCACTGGCTCTTGGGAATTATTCATATGTTGGCCACATTGTCGTTCCGCATGGGCTAATGGTTATTTCAATCGGCTGAGTTTGTATCGTTCGTACTTTGATGTTGTCCTAAAAACCACACAGGTAATATTAAATTGTCGGTGTTGGTTTATGTCGTTTAAGGAGCATCTTTCATTATAATAACGGAAAGTTTCAACGGGTATGTGGCTGGAGTGAATTTAAAGCGGAAGTGAATACCCTCATTTGCGTGTTAAGGTTTTGTAAACATCGCCAAAATGCTTACAAGCGATGAAAACGCACAGAAAAATGAATTCCCCCTACTTTGTCGACTGTGTCTTGCGAAAACGGATGATTTGATCAATGTTTTCAATCCTTGCGATCACCATGGGTACCGCCTGTGGGAAATAATTAAGGAGCTCCTTGAGGTGGAGGTAAGTATTTGCGATTGTTTCTTGTGATTCGTGGACGTAGGTGAAGTATGCAAATGACATGTTAAATTTGCCTTGTGTTCAGGAAAAGTTGTGTATGTTGGGTGTGTATTGTGCCTGTTTATCATTCATGTGCTACTCCTAATGTGGATGAGCCACAGGTGTCGCGGTGTTCATTAATTGTGCAGAGGAAGGACGCGTCGAGATAAAAATTGTGGTTTATTTTGTGATGTAAAATATTTTATTTTTCAAACAATGTTTATCATTTGATATACTAATCTAAATTGGAATGGTGAAAATTTTATTGTTTTTAATGTTAACGAGATTTTACTCTAGAAATCTTAGCAAGCTGAGAAATAAATATACCTCGCTGTTCTGATACCCCACTACTCTTTTGTGTCCTCCATAGGTGTCAGAGGAAGATGGACTACCATGGACCATATGCCAGGGATGCGTTGGTAAACTGAAGGAGTTCAAACTGTTTAAGATGACATGTATCCAAGCAAATACCGCATTCCTCTGGATGATAACTAGCAGGGGTTTGTTGGTGTGTATTTGTTATCTTCATTCTGTAATCAAAAGACTGAGCATCTGGTAATTTAAATGTATAACATAACTCCCTACCTTTGGAGCTTAACATGTTCTTTAGCTATGCTAATTTTACTTTTTCCTGTGCCTTTTCTTGTCCAGAGGCAATGAGGTAGTTCTCAGTTCCCAATAAATATACCTATGTCAATCTTTCAATGCTGTTGAACCCTCCAAATCCCCGGATTCTGGTAGTTTCTCTAAGTTCATGGCTATATTTGCTAAACCACGTTGACGGAAAGAGAGGATTAAATTTTCGCTCCACTGTCCAGCTTGGCCTTAAACATACTCATAGTAGAAATGCTTGCCACTGGCACAAAATATTAGTCCACAAGACTGTGACATTTTAATCTGGAATTTTACTAGTTTTTATTGTAGTTATATATGCTACTGCAACAACGGGCAGATACACAGACCATATTACCACATTGTGTCACCAAAGGTTAGCTGTGCGCCCAGCACCCTGACAGGCATACCAACGTACAATATACTCTCAAGTACTTACCTATAACAATTAGCTGATGGTTGAACATTAACGATATTTTCACCTCTGATGAAGTTCCCTTTATAAATGGGCAATTATGCAGCAGGCCATAGAGTGTAGTGCTACTGTCAGATGTAAAGAATATTTATCATTTATTTCTATTGAATGCATTCACTAAGAGGGTGAATTTGAATGGTTGCACTAGTTTTGAATCTCTTTCAATGGGTATAAAGAATACCAAAAACTTGCCGTGACTGTAAAATTGAGTTATGCTCCTTCATGAGTGTTCTAAACTGCCTTAATTTCTTCGTCTCATAGTCTTAGTCGTAATATTTTGTCGTTTCTATGCCTTCTGGGGATGAAAACTTAAATGCCACCCTTAATTGCCCCATGAAATTAGAACTAGTGTCTTATCTATTGTTGAAAGCAGACAAAACATGCTATGTCATTGTGTTACTACACCTTAAACTTCTTAAATGGAAAATGGTACTCACTAAAATGTTTAAATTAGTGAACATAAATCACAAAGTTCTCATATGTAACATTCTGATTAAATGATGTAATATTAAGGCATTATAATATCCTTTTGCCAAATACATACTGTTATCTACCTCAAAAGCAACATTCGCCCTTGATGAAGATTATTGTGATGAGTATAGATTAATAATAATGATGTTGAAAATGGAAACAGCAAATACAAGTGTCTGTTGGTACACTCGCTTATCTTTTATATGAAAGAGTGAGTTTTGTTCTCGTTATGGTACGATATCACCACATCCTTCCTGATATTTTTATTATCTGAATCCAGCTAATGATCAGTGATTCGCTACAAATGTCAATGTGCATATCTTACACTCATTTGTGTTCATCTGAACTATCTTTGAAATTTCATGGCATGTAATAACTGACATCTTGTGGGACAATTATTCTCGCAAAAACATTCGACTGTCTGTTGTGTCTGTGTGGTTGAAAGAAAACAATGGGATAAAGTGTTGGAACATATTCTATATCTGAGATTATTTCAAAATTTAAATGTTTACAAGTTTTTGAGCGCTGGAAATTTCAAGTTAAGAATCATATTGAGAATATGAACTTATGGGGAGCAGGATCCGGAAAGTAAAAAGGACGGTAACGAGTCGCCATTAAATTCAGATAATGACAGACAAGCCAACATTAATTGTTATTAAGACATCCATAAATAATCTTCTGATGTCCTCCAACTAATCCCTAGCATTTACTTACTGAACCACCTGCATGACTGGATTATAAAGCGATATGCATTTAATCACCATCTAGTGAAAATAACTTTGATAATGACCTTCACAAATACATAATAAATTCTCAGGCTTCACGTGGTGGAACAATATTGTGATGATTTGTAAATAAATTCACTTTGTAATTTTCCACAATTGTTTCAATTTTTCCAACCTAGGTTTACACTCAAGTTACGTCATTATCAACCTTCTCAAGTCTATCTCATGCACAATTTTGATGAGCCCTGGTTATATTTGTGTGCTTGGGGCACCTTTTAATCATCATCGTTTCATCGTGTCTCCCATTTCATGAAGGTTCCTCTGAAGGAGGAGGCAACAACTGGAGACCATGAGAGTTTGACGAGTGATATTCCCGATAAATCAGCGGATGAGTCCAGACACGGAGTACCCCAGATAGAAAGTGTTGAACCTTTGCCTCAAACACCTCATGATGTGAGTCCTTTTGGTGCTCCTTTATGTACAGGTACTGTTTTGCGACACACTGCTTGTTTCATGAAATTGAAGTGATGAGCTATGTGAAAACTAAACAGAATGAAATATCTTCAAGCAATGAAAACTATACATATATTCAAAACTAGACATACTTGATAGTACAGTGGGATGGAAAATATTGGTTCCAATTTGATGAAGTTGAGGTTACCAAAGTGCCTATGTTCTCTTATCATTAAACAAGACCTCATCATATTAATCTAAAATAACACTTTGTATTTCCCCCTCTTTTTATTGCACCTCGACTGGTTTCAATGCTTACACGTCATTTTCAAGAGAAGACAAAGTGAGCAATTTGTCTGACGAATATATGTTTGAGGAGTAGGTGGGGTAAGCATAACGAAGGAGGCAGGAGGTGGGGACTTAAGTTTATGGAGCAATGTCTGGGTTTTCCAAAAAGCTTTTAGGGGGGTTAGGAACGCGCACAATAAACAAAGGTGAATGCATCATTTGCAAAACATCATTAATAATTCTATCACCATACATGTTTTGAAACGCACCAATTTCAAAATTTTCTAAGAAATACAGTTTAGCACCTTTGTCAATGACATGTAAAATTCAATAATTTAAATCTGATGTATGGTCACAATCCGATGAATGCTTAGCAAACATAGATTTGTTGTCAGAATACAAAAATGAATTTTTTATATTCATCTATTCTTACACTAAACTAGTTATACTACATATAGAATGCTAAAGTATTCGCCATTAGGTGGATAATAGATTGCAGTTTCTTCTTCTTTCATTAAATTTTCTTATACGAATAAAATAACCCTAGAAATCGCATTTTTAATATCAAAATCATGAATTATACTTCTGTCAACTATAGGATATTTCCTTGGTAACTGTGAAGTTATCTTGAACTTTAGAAGAAAAATTGGACCTTTGCAATGGCGGCTGGGTTTTATATCTAGAGATAGGTATTACAGTGAAAATCTAGGCCGAATACTGAAGTGTTGATTATTACAATATTTTCATGGATATTTTTGTCTAAAATTGGCTAAACTCATTTCATATGGACTAATTTCAGTTGGATCCATCGAAAACAGGAGAATGCAGGGATTTTATGTTAATGCAGAAAGCCTGTAGAATGCAAATAGCCTGTAGTTTAGTTTACATAGATTACTGCAAAAGAATGTCAAAACTCTGTAAACATAATGTAATATGGCTTTCATATGCTGAATAGAAAAATGAAATTAAAATTATGGCTGAGTAAAACATAAGAATGTCACGATGTTATATTAATGCGAATAGCCTCTGGAATGCGAATGGCCTGTATTTTAATTTCTATATGTTACTGCAAAAGAATGTTGAAACTCTGTATGCATAATACAGTGCAGTCTTCACCTGCTGAATCTGAATTGAAAAAATAAAACTAACTTTATAGCTGATTTGCCTAGAAGAAAATACACCTCATGAGGTACTTGAACCTAAAACCAATCTGCCTTGTCTTTCTTTCATCTTCCGTTGTATTTCAACGGGTACCTTTGCTTGTAATGTTTAAAATAACTAACATATAATATAATAATGCCCACCAAATAACGTTACGCAGTCGTGTAGGCCACATTTGTGGCTAAGTCACGCTGGCTTCCTTTCGCATGCTATTTAATACTAACCCTGCGACAATTTGTTACACACAACCATGTGAGACTTTTAAGGACATAATAATGTGCAGCTACTGAAACTTAAAAGTATATTATTCCTACGTGAAACGGCACACAAATGAAAAACCACCCCTGTGGCCCACACGCCTACTTAAGTGTTAAACATGTGAAAGGCATTGAAAATATGCATATACTAATCACGGAATATTTTAAAGTCAGCAGGATTGTGGATGTTGATTATAATATTTTGAAGTTGAGGTTAAAAAATGTTCTATTTTGTCGTCTTTTGATAGAAATATTGTGCATTCATTAGTCTTGATCATCAATATTGAACCTTCCAAAATACTTTGAGATGATTGGAGAGCTATTGTAAAGCATTATTAATTATTTTGATGTAGCAGATATGTCATGGATTAGTATAATGCTCACTGATCACAATTGCCATATATTGGATCTTATCCTTTGACTGGAGGTAATTGCAAATATGCGAGTGTGGAGATGAAGCATTCCAGTTTATAATAAAATCATTGACTATTAAGGAATATATGTTGTACACCTCATAGCATTTATCTGATTTTTGATAAATTTATGTCTTCTGCAGTCGAAATGTAAATGTAGGATATGAAAACAGTAGAACACATGTATCCTAAGTATTAATCGTTATTTCAGGGGCCTAAAAGAAAACAATTGCTTTAGGTATCAAAGCAGAGTTATAATACATATGAGCATAGATGTTATTCGAAGCATTGTAAACCATGGTACACAGCCTCTTAAAATAGAGAAAGAGCCATCCTGATGTTTGTAAAAGTTTTTCCCAATGACAAAAAAGAAAGAGTTTCTCTTTGAACCTTCGATGCACCTGCTGAAAAAGACAATTCAGATACTAACAGAGCACGAATTTACTTTTGGTTCTTACCTTGAATTCATGTAATTATGAATTTTAGAATCAAGTTCAATTGAACTGGAAGACATCACCACCGGGTTAATGTCACTGCATGGCAGATAAATATATGCTGTGCATAATAAAGTATAAGATGAGCCAGAGTTTGTTCTTTACAAGTTGGTGTAGCTCAATCTTTGACTTTTGTTTACGGAATAAGATGATCTTTTGGAGTCAATATTTCCAGGGGTTGGCTGCATCACAGTATATGTATGACTTATATAGCTATAACCCACTTAAGACTTTACTTTGGTTGCCGTTGCTAGGTTAACTTTGTAGTATATATATATTATACGATAGATACATGTTGATTTAGGTGGACATAAATATGTAATAATCATTTGCCTCTCTTTATATGTCAGTTACCAATCAAGATGGAGGACCCAGACATGACAGAAGGGAACTCTACAAATGAGGAAGGAGAGGATTTCACATTTGAAGTTGGAGATGTCTCCTGCGAAAATGAATGCGTGGGGAATGTGGATGACAATGCTTTGGACGAGGTAATTTCTTTTATATCTTCTTTAACCTGTAACTGCCTCAGCCATCCACTAAAGGCACTGGTTACCAATCAGTCACAGAATGTTAAACACTGTTTAGTCTGCAACATGTCCTGAGCTCTTGCCAAAATAAACCCCCTCCTACTTTGCAAAAACTACTCTGCCGGAAAAATCACCCATCGCCAAAAAAGTCCTTAATGCCAAAAACTCGCAAATGCCATTTGCAAATATTCCTTGGGCATTGTAGCCTCGCGATTCGCTGTCTCTCGTTTGCTGCCCATGATGGAACAATCAGCTCACTTTTATACTGAAACTGACAGTGGCACACACTATTCTGACCGACTCTATGCTATCCCTCTATCTATTTATCCCTCTATCGACTCTATGCTATGCGACATCCCCCAATCAACGGCCTGACAAGGATTCCCCTACTCCCCCAACTCCTGTGTTGATCAGCTGACCCCCCTCAATCGCCACTCCTGTTGTCTCTACGCTGGGCCCAGCCTCTTTTAAAACTGACCGCAGACGAGCAAGGACATGCTAGAGTGATGACTTGTGATCGTATTCTTTAGATCATGTTTACGGTATCTATCGTACGAGCTTGTTTTTAATTGTAATACTTGTATGTTTTGTAAATGTTCTTGCTTAAAGTTAATCAAACTGTCTAAGGTTGTTATTTTCTCTCGTCTCCGCTTTCCATTCGCAGTCAATTCACTCGTGACGTCAAGTATTAGTAATTTCCTTTCTAAAATGGTGCCATGACCAGAATGCAAACCTGGGCTGCCAAAATGCACGAGGGATAGTTGCGAACAGAGTTTGCGAGTTTTTGGCATTCGCCAGTTTTTTGGCGATGGGTGTTTTTTCTGGCAGAGTTGTTTTTGCAAAGTGGGAGGAGGGAAATTTTTGCTCAAGCTGTCCCTCTGTTGTCAAAATTTTGGTATTATTGTAATTATGTGTTTATTAGTGTAAGACAATTTATCATAACATTTATTGTTGCTCTATTTTTTTTCCTTATCTGTCATTACGGGAGTCTTCATACCTGTTGATGGTAAATGCAATGTACATTGCCCCACTAAGATCTCATAGAATATTGTAGTGTCGAAAATCATGGAAGAGTTTGTCTAGAAATGCTTTTGTAATTGAAGTAATACAAGTCAGACAGAAATTGTTTGATAAGAGAATATCTTATTTTGACCTGCTTTTATCTGAGACGTATCGAATGAGAACAACATTTAATGAGGAAATATTTTGTGAAAACTATTATTTCTTGTAAAGGAATATATGTTCTTGAAAAGTAATATTTATATCTATGCAACTGACTGAGCTAGTGCATTAATATGAAATACTGACAACATCTCTCTGTAATGGTACAAAGTGATATTCATTTAG
Organism: Ceriagrion tenellum; assembly: GCA_963169105.1. Taxonomy (NCBI): domain Eukaryota; kingdom Metazoa; phylum Arthropoda; class Insecta; order Odonata; family Coenagrionidae; genus Ceriagrion; species Ceriagrion tenellum. The sequence continues at coordinate 9,658,907 of OY720645.1, forward strand.
CAGGGAAAACATTTCTAAAAATGCAATTCTGACCATCCTCTTCTCTAATCATACAGGTTTTAATTCCTTTAAGGACAAATAATTAACCTTTCTGTAAATTCACACCCTGATCCAACCAATCTGCACCCAGTGTTTTACCTGGCTTTGAGTTTTCCTGTAATGCATCATGTTTTCTTGTCGTTGGGAATTTTATTATCTTTTCCAAATCCAATGCAAATGAAATTTTCAGGTACATAAAAGTCAATGTTTTCAGGAAGACTTAAATTTCATGATTGTTTTGTGCAAGAGGGACTCAATGCAACCATTTCTGAATTTTAAAATCTAATCGTGTACCCAGAAAAGTCACATTTAAGGCCACAGGTTGACTTAAAGCGACATATTTAATGATATCTTTTACTTAACCACAAAATAAAACTGTTAAATAAAAGTTATCATTAAATATGTCCTTTGAAACATAGCACCAAGTTTACAAAGATACTGTTTTATTTCACTTTAAGTGAATTAGGTCTGCAAATATGTTGAGTAATTGGTTGTATATTTGACAAATATGAAGTTAGGAGGAGATGCAGACAAATCAGAGCATCAAAAATTTTGAATCATAGGTTTCGAAGAATGCTAAAGTAGATGCTGAGGCATAAAAAACTCCAAAGAAGTCCACTTAGTAAGGCTTGAAAATATCATCTACAAGTGTTCTATTACTTTTAGGATCCCCTGAAGGAGGAGGCATCACCTGGAGACCATGAAAGTTCGAGGGGAGAATTCTCTGACGAGTCATCAGCTGTGTCCAGACCCAGAGCACTTCAGATGGGAAATATGGAATCTCTCCCTCCAGTACCTTGTGATGTGAGTCCTACTGCTGCTCTTCCATGTCCACAAATTGAATAGGGAGGAATCACTTATTCCGTGTAAAATGAAAGGAAGAAATCTGTTAAAAACCTGACAATTTCGTAAATATTATTTGAATGTAAATACAGTAGAATCTCGATCTATCATTCTCACATTGATCATTTTCCCGCTTCTATCATTCGCCGTCTTTGGTCCCAAATGTAGTTCCATGGTGATAATGTTAATAATTCCCATATCCATCATACCCCGAAGTGTCATTTTCCTGCTTCGATCGTTTCCAAATCACGGTCCCCACATCGCAATTCAAGCATTCATTGTTTGAAAAAGACGAAACCAAAAATTTACACCGAAGTAAGATTTTGGGATTTTTGTGGCAATCCTCAGCGGGAAAGGAGGAGGGATTTAGGTGATGCGCCGCACAGGATGGATGGGTAGCCCTTGCCGTCCGAGTCCCTTCTTACCTTTACGGCCCAAACTCCTTCCTATAGGACAATTGGCATTCCTCCTTTCCTACCCAAACGAGTCCCTACCTCGCTCTTTAGCGGCCGAATTCCTTCGCTATGACCTTTAACCTTTCTTCCTATTATCCTCTCAATGCTCTCTTACAAGTAGTTGTCATACGCTCGCTCTCGGCACCATATCTAGATCTGATATAACCCATGTGGGTAAATATCAACGGATTTCTTTGGTGTTTCATATCAAATGTATCAGAAAATAAGGGACAAACTTCATATAATAATTGTTCTGTAGATTTATGCCGATTAAAAACTTAAACAAAATTAACTGACGTTCTACGAATGCGCCCCTCAGTGGGTGGGGCCCTTACCACGGAAAGGGTCGGGAGGGTCAAAGGTCTTCCACCTGCCCTATCCCTCCCGGTGGAAAACAGGGTCCCCCAATTACCTGTCTCAACCAATGCTTGTATGTAAGTCTTGTTTGTATTATTTCAAATGACGTGGGCCACATGGGCTTAAGCAGTGGAGTGGCTGAGGGAAGGGAGGGAGGTGGGGTTTCTCGTCATGTGACTCTCGCGGAACCAACCAGAGGGCAGCGGGCGTGACTTGTAACCTCGGGAATTCCGTCACTCCCTGACCTTCGTCATGGTCACTTCGCAGGCCTCTAGAAAGTGCGGCCAAACCCTACGTGCTCTGTGCTCTTTCCTTTTTGTATTTTTTCCGTGTTTAGCCAGTTAAAGTAAGTATATATGTCTTCATTTTCCTAAAGTATTTATTTCTGAGCCTGAGGCGAAACTGTTCAAATTAGGTGTTTGAAGACGGCTGAAGGTAACGCAGATGTTTTAACCATTAATTTGTTGTAATGGAAGTCCTGCGACCGTGGGCTAAGTTCTGTCTCATCCGTTGTATGACGTGGGCTTGCATTGCTAGAAATGGTTTTTTTTAGGCACCGTGGCCCATCAAAATGATTAATTTTTTGAAATTAGGTCGGTGCATAGGCTTGAAGATCATCAATAACATGATAATGGACCTTGGTTATTTACTTATATCATCCGAGACACCATTGGGATATGTAATACTAATTTGAAATTTTAAACAGTTATTAATCAAATGAAAAATTAGAGATGACCTAGAAGTATTTTCATTAAATTTATAAATTCTCCCGCTTTTAAAGAAATTCCTATAAGATACCCCTCTACTATGAAAAGTTACCGTAAAATTCTCGCAATTTCATCTCGTTTTGGCTCCCAGGAAATCTTTTCCCGCATCCATTGTTTTTTTTGCCCATCCCCTTGAAAAAGATAGATCGAGGTTCTACTGTAATGTATTGGAGTTTATGCACTTAGTTGTGTTAAATGGCTATAGAGTGACAAATAATTCATAATGATTGTGATATCAATGAGTCAAAAGTGTGATTAGAGTTAAAATTTTTAAATCTTCTCCAATTTCCTTGGATGCATTTGTGCCTGATTGCTTTTGCTAAATGCACACTGCACATCCCATATTCAGTCAGAAGTAATATTCGTCTCTCTTTTAATCGAAAGAATGAGTAATTATACTTCTGACAAAATGTAGGGTGTGCAGTGTAGGTTTATGCCTTGGAGAGGACCTTGGAGTGAATAGCTTTCCGCATTTCAGCAAATGATAGAAAAATGTATGGGTGTCCTGAAGAAAGTGTATTAAGCCTTTCTTGATTTAGAGAAGGAATATGACAGGGTGAATAGAAAGAATTTGTGGAAGGTTTTGAAGGACTATGGAGTGAATGGGCAGTTATTGAATGTTCTGATGGTGATGTATGATAACAGTAAGGCAAGGGTAGGGGTAAACAGGGTTCTGAGTGATTGGTTTGCAATGAAACAGGGAGTAAAGCAAGGATTTGTATTGTCACCATGGCTGTTTAATGTATTATTGGATAAATGTGTTAGAGATGCATGTAGTGAAAATGACAGTGTTGTGATTGGAAATGTAAACGTGCAAGTTCTACTTTATGCAGATGATGCTGTTTTGATCTCAGAGAGGCAGCAGGGATTACACAAGCTCCTAGATAAATTTTGTGAATCAACGGAGAGCATGGAATTGGTGGTAAATGTGTGCAAGACTAAAGTAGTAGTTTTTGATAAGGAGAATGGGGAGAATAACTGTATGGTGAGGGCAAATGGTGAAGTAATTGAATGAGTGGATGATTTTGTGTACTTAGGTAAAATATTTACTAAAGATGGACGTATAGATCAGAAGATAAAGAGACATGTGAATGCTGGATGGAAAGTTGTAGATAGCATGTGGAGCATATCAAGGAATGAGTGCATGTCTAAGGAAGCGAAAATCGCCGTGTACAAAAGTGATCTTCTCCTTGCTGTGTTGTATTGTAGTGAAACATGGGTTTATCAAGATAGACATAAAGAGTAGACTAAACGCCATGGGTATGAGTCATATGAGGAGTATTTGCACCAAAGTAGGATGCATAGGGTCAGGAATGAGTGGGTAATAAAATGAATGTGGATTAGATGCTCCAGTGGTAATGGACACATATAAAGGGGAGTGCTTCGTTGGTTTGGCCATATGGAGAGAATGAATGAGAGTGGAATTACAAAACAGATATAAGAGTGAAATGAATAGTGGGAGAGGTAGAGGTAGGCCGAGAAAGTTGTGGTTGAATGCGGTCGAGGAAATTCTCAGGAGGAGGAATATTAGGAGTCTCAAAAACATGAGTGCTTGTATGAAGGAGTGTATTGGGATAAATAAAGCAAAAGAGGATTGCTAGGAAAGGTCAGTATGGAGGAAATTATTGAAGCAGAATTAGGTGTACCAATGTATTTATGAGTTAAACTAAGTGACTCTGCCTACCCCTGAAGAGAACAACGTGATTGGTATGTATGTATGCTTTTGCTGCCTTTACTACTTCACATAATGAAACAGAATTTGCTTTGTGATTCGTTGATAGATTTACTTTGTACGTTATAATGAGTATGTTTATAATTTGTCAATTACCCTGCAATTCAGATGGACTGTAATCTGAATTAACCATTCCCCACTCTTTCTATGAAATTTCAGGTTCCTATCAAGATGGAGGAGGCAGAGGTGACAGAAGGAAACCAATCAAAGGAGGGAGATGAGCATTTTTTACTTAGAGATAAAAATTTCTTATGTGGAAATAACTGCTCTGGGAATATGGATGACAATGCCTCAGACAAGGTAATAACCTCTATGTCTACTATAAGCTCACAAGGGAAACAGCGTGCAATGTCAGAAATCAGTGTATCAAACTGTGCAACATGTACAAGCTGTACAAACAGGAATTAAGCACAGCAGAATTATCTACAGCTCTTAACCAATTAAGTTGATAAATGTAAGCTGTCAGAAATTACATTCAAAGTTGAGAAAATATTGTCAATTCTAATGTTATTGAACCAAAATTAATCCTACACTAAACTGGCCAATTGTGGAATTCCTGCTAGTGGCTCAAAAAGTAGGCTCTTTTTTCATTTTGAAGAACGTGGCTACATTTACCACAGTATAAAACTATAATTACGATTATGCAACAAAACATTTTACCGGCTACGTCGCTATAGGCTTAGGAATCCTCTTGATTTTCGTCTTTATGTTATATATTTATATAAAAGCATGAAATTTACAGGGCAACATGTTATATCTCATGACTTCCTGGTTTTATAGGCCCATTTAACCTTTGAGATCTCCTGCATTGTGCATTGTTGTTTGTGGTAATATTCTTTCGTAGAAAGATCTCAATGTACTTTGAAAGAAAAAAAAATTTTAGGCCAACTACTTTTTTTCTGGGACATTTTATAGATATTTTATATATATATTATGTACGCTCCTAAGCAGGATGCAGTGATACAGGCAGGAGATCAAGTAATAGCCAGTTTAACTAAATAGTGTATAAATAATTGCCTTAATCGGAATGTAAGTAAATCTCAATTATTTTCTTTCTCTAATATTAATAAAACGAAGTGAGAATATAGCTTCATGGTGAAAAATGTGGTACTGAAGGAGGTTAACACAGTTAAATTGTAGATATGCATCGGATATGTGTGTTTTGGCCACAAGGTGGCCGTTTTCAGGGAGTTGAAGGGAAAGCTCTTGCAACACGAGGTTGTAAGTGATGTGATTAGATTTTTTTGTGTGATCGAGTGATATTGAGTGCTTGTGAATGTGATTGTGTTCATAACCAGGCATTCTTTGTGGGGTCCCATTTTTCTGTTATGTTTTCTGAGAATTGGATGAGAATATCATTTTACTTCGTAAGGATGTTATTCACGCACGTGAGCCTATAGAAAACCAGATTTGATGCATAAGCTTAAAATTTACGAGAGGTTATCTGGTCGCGTTACATTAACAGCTTTAACAAAGGCTTTGAATGTGACAGGTTAGAGGTTGTTGAATTACCCATTGGAATCCTGTAGTTTACTTGGAGATTGTGTATATTTATCATAGGTTTACTTGGGAATGATGATTATTGTTAATTTGTTGAATATTGGTGTAAGTAGAATACAATATAAAAAGTAAATGCATGACTTCGGTTAAACTATCAGCTACACTTCGTTTACAAATTGAAGATTTGACATTTGCAGCGGTGATTATGCCAACAATTTGTTATTTGCTCCAAGTAAAAAGGTTATATTGTTTGTATTCTAGCTTGTTAGGGTCACTGCAGTTTGAGTGATGAAAACATTATGGATGTTATTAATGGATATAGCTGCTTTATTGCTTGTATCACAATAAATATATTATTCTTGGTTCACTTCTTGCAAGTATGTAGCAAAAAAAGAGAGTATGCACAACGTATGAAAATGTGGTAGTACATATTACCAATGTGGGTGATATTGAAGCAGATGTTTTATTGGAAGTCTATCAAAGTAATTGGAAGGCATAGGGGAAAAATTAGCATGATCAAAGAGAGTAATTCACTTTGTTTGAGTGAGTTTAAGTACATGAGTTCTAACAACAGTATTTTATCTGCAACAGCTGTGCATTTTCTTATGAACTTGAATTCTGGGAGGTTAGTCGTCATTAGATTTATGGCAAGGAATGAGAAACTAGTAATTGCTTGTCATGCTATTTGTGTACAGACTAAGTAAGTAAAAGCTGTCACATTGATGAGGAATGTAGCTGTTAAGCAACTTCAGACTGTTGGTTCTTTCAATTGTTATATTTTTCTGTTGAAGTTGTTAGTTTTATATGTGGTGGTAATACATATTTTTCAACATTTCAGGGGGATGACGGTGACACTCAGAGAAAAATCACATCATGCACCTTCAATGACATGAATAGTTGTGGGGAAAAGCAATTTGATTCTCCAGAGGAACAACTCAGTGATAAGAGAAAATTTGAATGTGATTACTGCCGCATTAAATTTTTTGATGAAAACCAGTTAATTGTACACATAAAGGACCATATTTTTGGAAATAAGGCATCAATGACATTGAACCAATACAAATTGTCTGAGAGATGCTCCACGTCAAGGGTTGAAAAACGTTTAACGAGTTTCAAGTGCGATACATGTGGGAAAACATATAGATGGAAGAGACATTTAGTACGACACTTAGGCACGCACAATGTTTATGAACAATTGAAGTGTGAGACATGTAATAAGGAATTTAAATACAAGAAGCATTTTTTAAACCATGTGAAAAAGCATAATTGTTCGAAGTATTACAAGTGTGAGACCTGTGGAAAGCAATTATCTTCTAAAAGTGTTTTAAAAACTCACACATTGTTGCATGGAACTTTGAAACCATACAATTGTCACATATGTGGGAAGGCATATACCCAAAAGTATGAATTATTAATCCACTCCACTGTACATTATGGTGTTAAAGCCTTCAAATGTGACACATGCGGGAAACAGTTTTCTAGGAAAGCTCACTTATTAAGACACTTCTTAGTACATACTCGTGTGAAAGCCTTTAAATGTGACATATGTGGGAAACAGTTTTCTCAGAGGAGTAACTTATTAGGCCACTCCTTTGTACATAATGAAGTGAAAGCCTTCAAATGTGACTCATGCGGGAAACAGTTTTCAAGGAAAGGTTACTTATTAAGCCACTCCTGTGTACATAATTTTGTTAAAGCCTTTAAATGTGAAATATGTGAAAGGGAATTTACAAAGAAGGGTTATTTAAAACTACACAGTGTGATACATAAATAATTGAAGGACATTGTAATGTTACATATACATGAAGAAGTTTACTCTGAAGTTTGACCCAGAAACACATTCCACCCTACATTGTGAGATGAAGAAGAAGATTGTGTGATGTGTGGCAAGAAGTTCACTCTGAAGACTCAATTAAAATGATATTGTGCCATACACCGTTGATTTAACCGATGCAAATAATGTACTTTTGAGAAAGTGTTTTTTATAGATTCAATAAATTGAGTCACGTACTCAACTGCAACGTCTTTTTAATTTGTAGTATGCGATGTAAAGGGTTTTTATAAAAATAATTAATATCTTCCAAATTCTTCCCCATTGCTGATGTTTTGTACTCACACCTCACTTATACAACTATGTTGCATTAAATAATTTATTCTACATTTTATTTGAATGTTATTTAAATAATGGTTATTTGCTGAAGGGGGTATTCAGTTATGGAATGTGATTGTATTGGGATGGTATTTTTAATAAAGACGTAGGTTAGATTGTTATTTGGGGAAGCCTTGAACTGGAGCTCTGGCACCTAGACCTTGATTGATACATTGTGCCAACCTCATGTTTAACCTGCCGGCCACATGCAGATAGGGGATAAGAGTGCCACGGTGAAGGTATGACTGGTCGACCATCCAACCCTCGTCCGGGCCCAACATTGCTTAACTTCAATGATCTTAAGGGAACTGGTGTGTCAATGAGGCTAGGCCCTTGCCCTAATAAAGACCTATATATGTGGGATTAACATTGTTGGATGGAGGATATAAAGCATGAGAAGATCTCATTGTAAATACATTCTCAAGAAGTGGACCAAAGAATACACATCCCAACAGTCTCATATGTTCCTTTCACTGATTGGCTTAATTGCATGTAGAGGAACAGCAAGTATTCCTGAGCCGAGATGTTAACTGTGGTTCTGAATTGAGATTTTTCCTACTTGTTGTCAAATAATATTTTCGCCATAACATAAACTACTTTTATCCAATTTGGGACATAGTAAATTTATAATGGTTCCTAGTGGATTATCGATGTAAATATCGTAATTCCAAACTTAATAATAATCAAACATAAGATAATAATCAGGGACGTTTAAAATGGTCAAAAAAATTAAAAAACTTGAATTAATCATTAGTGAACCTCCCGGATTTGAATTTCGCGGTGACAGGTATCTCCATCTGTTATTGTAAAAGGCAAACAGCACCCCAATCAAAGGAATGTAACTTTAAGTTGGCATTCATCCCCTTCCCTCCTGTTGGCTTCACTGCCGTGAAGATACGCCTTGCAATGGACAAAGGACTGTCGAAATCGTGTAGAATTGTATGAGAAATTCCACGGGACGCTCAAGTTTCAGTTTCTACATTCCAGTAAAATCAAAACAATCAAGATGCAGGTCTTGTGTTCGAATTATTCACGGGATCATGCGAGCAAAAATAGAAAATGTTCTAATTTAGCTTAAATGATCATGCGCATGACGGTTCATTTGCTGAATTTTCCGTATTAACCCGTCATGATCGTCATTCGCGCATGATCATTCATCGTGTAAAGCGGTTAAAATTTTTCGATACATATCGAGAGGAAGGGGATTTTATGTACACTTACCGTATTATTGGTGGAAGGAAAGAGCACTACCGTTACCTTAGCCCACAGCCCACAACCCACCGTAACCAGCCCACAGCCCACAATAAGGAAATCGGGCATTAAAGTCTCCAGTACCAACGATAAATGATAAAAATAAATCTCCACATCACTATTCGACATATAACTTAGAAAATGCGTGGCAACAGCTTAATAATTAACGATTATTCATTAAAAGTCATTAAATATAATAGAGGGAATAAAAAAATTCAAATAAATTAACGGTTTACTTGTCTGTAAAAAGCACTATGAAAGAAACGAAAAGTAAAAGTACTCCTAAACTAGAACATTCATATCCAAGATTTTTTCAGATTTAGTACTTCATTAAGTATTCTATACGATGCCATGGAGAAAAGTTATGTAAATTGACGGTTAAGGAACCGTGGGCTGGTTCCCGTACATCGCAGACCCTGAATTTTTCCGCTTCGTCCAACGAAAAGTAATAGTACTCCTAAACTGGAACATTCATATCAATGATTGTTTCAGATTTAGTACTTCGTTAAGTACTCTATACGATGCCATGGAGAAAAGTTATGTAAATTGACGGTCAAGGGGCCGTGGGCTGGTTCCCGTACATCACAGACCCTAAATTTATCCATTACGTCCAACGAAAAGTAATAGTACTCCTAAACTGGAACATTCATCTCCATGATTTTTTCAGATTTAGTACTTGCTTTTGAACTCTATACCATGCCATGGAGAAAGGTTATGTAAATTGACGGTTAAGGGACCGTGGGCTGGTTCCCGTACATCGCAGACCCTGAATTTTTCCGCTTCGTCTAACGAAAAGTAAAAGCACTCCTAAACTGGAGAATTCATCTGCATGATTTTTTCAGATTTAGTACTCCATCAAGTACTCTATACCATGCCATGGAGAAAAGTTATGTAAATTGACGGTTAAGGGGCCGTGGGCTAGTTCCCGTACATCGCGGACCCTAAATTTATCCATTACGTCCAACGAAAAGTAATAGTACTCATAAACTGGAACATTCATCTCCATGATTTCTTCAGATTTAGTACTTCCTTATGTACTCTATACCATGCCATGGAGAAAAGTTATGTAAATTGACGGTTAAGGGGCCGTGGGCTGGTTCCCGTACATCGCGGACCCTAAATTTATCCATTACGTCCAACGAAAAGTAATAGTACTCCTAAACTGGAACATTCATCTCCATGATTTTTTCAGATTTAGTACTTGCTTTTGAACTCTATACCATGACATGGAGAAAGGTTATGTAAATTGACGGTTAAGGGACCGTGGGCTGGTTCCCGTACATCGCAGACCCTGAATTTTTCCGCTTCGTCTAACGAAAAGTAAAAGTACTCCTAAACTGGAGAATTCATCTGCATGATTTTTTCAGATTTAGTACTCCATCAAGTACTCTATACCATGCCATGGAGAAAAGTTATGTAAATTGACGGTTAAGGGGCCGTGGGCTAGTTCCCGTACATCGCGGACCCTAAATTTATCCATTACGTCCAACGAAAAGTAATAGTACTCATAAACTGGAACATTCATCTCCATGATTTTTTCAGATTTAGTACTTCCTTATGTACTCTATACCATGCCATGGAGAAAAGTTATGTAAATTGACGGTTAAGGGGCCGTGGGCTAGTTCCCGTACATCGCAGACCCTAAATTTATCCATTACGTCCAACGAAAAGTAATAGTACTCCTAAACTGGAACACTCATCTCCATGATTTTTTCAGATTTAGTACTTCCTTATGTACTCTATACCATGCCATGGAGAAAAGTTATGTAAATTGACGGTTAAGGGGCCGTGGGCTGGTTCCCGTACATCGCGGACCCTAAATTTATCCATTACGTCCAACGAAAAGTAATAGTACTCCTAAACTGGAACATTCATCTCCATGATTTTTTCAGATTTAGTACTTCCTTATGTACTCTATACCATGCCGTGGAGAAAGGTTATGTAAATTGACGGTTAAGGGGCCGTGGGCTGGTTTCCGTGCATCGCGGACCCTAAATTTATCCATTACGTCCAACAAAAAGTAATAGTACTCCTAAACTGGAACATTCATCTCCATGATTTTTTCAGATTTAGTACTTCCTTATGTACTCTATACCATGCCGTGGAGAAAGGTTATGTAAATTGACGGTTAAGGGGCCGTGGGCTGGTTTCCGTGCATCGCGGACCCTAAATTTATCCATTACGTCCAACAAAAAGTAATAGTACTCCTAAACTGGAACATTCATATCAATGATTGTTTCAGATTTAGTACTTCGTAAAGTACTCTATACGATGCCATGGAGAAAAGTTATGTAAATTGACGGTTAAGGGGCCGTGGGCTGGTTCCCGTACATCGCGGACCCTAAATTTATCCATTACGTCCAACAAAAAGTAATAGTACTCCTAAACTGGAACATTCATATCAATGATTGTTTCAGATTTAGTACTTCGTAAAGTACTCTATACGATGCCATGGAGAAAAGTTATGTAAATTGACGGTTAAGGGGCCGTGGGCTGGTTCCCGTACATCGCGGACCCTAAATTTATCCATTACGTCGAACGAAAAGTAATAGTACTCCTAAACTGGAACATTCATCTCCATGATTTTTTCAGATTTAGTACTTCCTTAAGTACTCTATACCAAGCCATGGAGAAAAGTTATGTAAATTGACGGTTAAGGGGCCGTGGGCTAGTTCCCGTACAACGCGGACCCTAAATTTATCCATTACGTCCAACAAAAAGTAATAGTACTCCTAAACTGGAACATTCATATCAATGATTGTTTCAGATTTAGTACTTCGTTAAATACTCTATACGATGCCATGGAGAAAAGTTATGTAAATTGACGGTTAAGGGGCCGTGGGCTGGTTCCCGTACATCGCGGACCCTAAATTTATCCATTACGTCCAACAAAAAGTAATAGTACTCCTAAACTGGAACATTCATATCAATGATTGTTTCAGATTTAGTACTTCGTAAAGTACTCTATACGATGCCATGGAGAAAAGTTATGTAAATTGACGGTTAAGGGGCCGTGGGCTGGTTCCCGTACATCGCGGACCCTAAATTTATCCATTACGTCCATCGAAAAGTAATAGTACTCCTAAACTGGAACATTCATCTCCATGATTTTTTCAGATTTAGTACTTCCTTATGTACTCTATATAATGCCTTGGAGAAAAGTTATGTAAATTGTCGGTTAAGGGGCCGTGGGCTAGTTCCCGTACATCGCGGACCCTAAATTTATCCATTACGTCCAACGAAAAGTAATAGTACTCCTAAACTGGAACATTCATCTCCTTGATTTTTTCGGATTTAGTATTTCATTAGGTACTCTATACCATGCAATGGAGAAAAGTTATGTAAATTGACGGTTAAGGGGCCGTGGGCTGGTTCCCTTACATCGCAGACACTAAGATTTTCCGCTCTGTCCAACGAAAAGTAATAATACTCCTAAACTCGAACATTCATCTCCTTGATTTTTTCGGATACAGTACGTCAATAAGTACTCTATACCATGCCATGGAGAAAATATATGTAAATTGAAGGTTAAGAGGCCGTGGGCTGGTTCCCGCACATCGCAGACACTAACGTTTTCCGCTCTGTCCATCAAAAAGTAATAGTACTCCTAAACTGGAACATTCATCTCCTTGATTTTTTCGGATTTAGTACTTCAATAGGTACTCTATATCATGCCATGGAGAAAGTATATGTAAATTGACGGTTAAGGGGCTGTGTGCTGGTTTCCGTACATCGCAGACAATTAAATTTTCCGCTCTGTCCAACGAAAAGCAATAGTACTCCTAAACTGAAACATTCATCTCCATGATTTTTTCGGATTTAGTATGACATTAAGTACTCTATACCATGCCACGGAGAAAAGTTATGTAAATTGACGGTTAAGGGGCCGTGGGCTAGTTCCCGTACATCGCGGACCCTAAATTTATCCATTACGTCCAACGAAAAGTAATAGTACTCCTAAACTGGAACATTCATCTCCATGATTTTTTCAGATTTAGTACTTCCTTATGTACTCTATACCATGACATGGAGAAAAGTTATGTAAATTGACGGTTAAGGGGCCGTGGGCTGGTTTCCGTGCATCGCGGGGCCTAAATTTATCCATTACGTCCAACGAAAAGTAATAGTACTCCTAAACTGGAACATTCATCTCCATGATTTTTTCAGATTTAGTACTTCCTTAAGTACTCTATACCAAGCCATGGAGAAAAGTTATGTAAAATGACGGTTAAGGGGCCGTGGGCTAGTTCCCGTACAACGCGGACCCTAAATTTATCCATTACGTCCAACAAAAAGTAATAGTACTCCTAAACTGGAACATTCATATCAATGATTGTTTCAGATTTAGTACTTCGTTAAGTACTCTATACGATGCCATGGAGAAAAGTTATGTAAATTGACGGTTAAGGGGCCGTGGGCTGGTTCCCGTACATCGCGGACCCTAAATTTATCCATTACGTCCAACAAAAAGTAATAGTACTCCTAAACTGGAACATTCATATCAATGATTGTTTCAGATTTAGTACTTCGTTAAGTACTCTATACGATGCCATGGAGAAAAGTTATGTAAATTGACGGTTAAGGGGCCGTGGGCTGGTTCCCGTACATCGCGGACCCTAAATTTATCCATTACGTCCAACGAAAAGTAATAGTACTCCTAAACTGGAACATTCATCTCCTTGATTTTTTCGGATTTAGTATTTCATTAGGTACTCTATACCATGTAATGGAGAAAAGTTATGTAAATTGACGGTTAAGGGGCCGTGGGCTGGTTCCCGTACATCGCGGACCCTAAATTTATCCATTACGTCCAACGAAAAGTAATAGTACTCCTAAGCTGGAATATTCATCTCCATGATTTTTTCTATTTTTAATAATAAGTAATTTTACTTATTTTCATTAACAAATTAACTTATATTAGATTAATATATTTTTATTATAAAATTGCCACCGTTTTAAACGAAAAAACATCATACACATACGACTGCAGTACAGCAATTTTGTATTACAACTTTTGTTACGCTGGAAACAATCTAACACCACCATGAATTTCTATTATAAATTTTACATGACATTACTGAGCTCTAAACCATTTGACAACTGTTTTTTTAGCCTCAATGACTGAAGTTACTCTGGTTGTGTTGCACTGATGTTCCCGCAGAGTCAGAAGCGAAAAATATAACTTACACTGGTGATTCGCTCAAGGCAGAAGCAAGAATGAGTAGATTTCAACCGTGGTCGCGCCGTGTCGGAAGCGCGAATAAATTGTAACACTGGTGGTCGCGTCAGGTCAAAAGCGAGAACAAAATGTTAGACTTATGGTCGCGTCGGGTCAAAATGTCTGTTTCAGAGAAACAAAGTATCTTTTTGCAAATCAAACATTACTTAGTGATTAAAGGACAAAAAATAAGAAACTAGAGAGAAGGATGACTGAAAACGACATCATTCTACTACAAAAATAATCGAAGCAAAACCGTGTTATGACGTGTTATATGGTAGTGTATTTACTGGAGCTGTCTTTATTTTGGTCGCTTTTTGTGCGCGGAAAGAACGAGTTTTTCTACCTCTCTTCTTGGCTATGTTTATCTCTTATTTTATCGCTTCTGTCATACCTAGAAATGTAGTAGGGCATCATGATGATATTCTCTGTGTCGTTCTCAAAACAACCAGATCCGAATTTATCAAACAACCTAAGTCCAGTGTGTGTCCTCGGAGTCTCTAGAGGCTTCCTCCAGACTACTCTGAAAACTTGTGAGAGTTTATGAGGTCGCTTGTTGCAGTTTCCAACGTAGCGTGCTGCTTTTCGTTGCATGTTATTAATTATTTCGGCTAAACCTTAATGACTAGGGCCCCAAATGCTCGCGGGGTATTCGAGTTGTGGCCTAACCAGGGCGGAGTAGTATCTCTTTTGTACCCTTTATCCGAGGACCTTCCTTTTATACGCTTAGCAAAAATTTGGTTTGTTAATGGTGGTCCGCATATGTTTTGCATGTGTGTTGACCACAGTATATAAAAAAACAAGGTATTTCCAAGATATTTCAATTACGAGCTTCCGAAAAAATTTGGCTCGTGAGCGTGTTACATCCGTGCGGGTTATGCTACAATAATAAACTATAATAGTTGAACATTGTCTTTAGTTCAACTTCATTCATAACTTGTTGCTTTATGATTTGTGAGAGACAATGGTATGATACCTACTCTCCTTCCATTACTTACAATGTTCTTTCCTTAAACACCATCTGACAATTTAAGTTAAGGCATCTTTCTCCATTACCACGTAATTTGTAATGTTTTAATATATGAATGACCTACAGTTCCTCCAGAGGTCTATACATTGAAATGCATTTTCCCTCAATTCCCACAGTTCATTTGTATTCCCTAACATTTTTATCAATTCACAGCCCAATGCCAACTACCATATTACATGGTATAAATACAGTCCTGACGCCCATTAACATTTTCGCCAGCTGTCGTATCCTTTAATTCGTAGTTAGAATCTCAGCGAAATCCAAGAATTTTTTAACATTGCTGACGAAAATTCAATGAAACTATTGCGGCTGAATATGCAACTACACCAGTGGGGATATGGTGGTTTCTTTCGTAGAGGTTTACGAACCCAGACAACTTCGGTCGAATCGACGTTGCCCGTTCCACTCCTGGTTACTTATTCCCCTTTTATGTGCGCACCAACATTCGGCACCATTCGCATTTTCTGGAGATAGTTTTTATCGAACTATATTTGTATGTTTATATGTATGAATGGTATGTGCTGTACCTATAGGTATGCACGTGCCCCCTCGTGAATATTTTCATGGGCATACTTATGCGGGTGGGTAATTTGACGAAACCAGGATAGGTAAGATGACGAGAAGTTTGCTATTTTGTCATCTTACCCGACTTATTGAGTGGATGAATTGGTTTGGAAACTGAAATTTGGATGCAGTTATTTTTTCTTTTACACAAATCCTAATGTATGGCTGTTCCTCTATGAGGGAAATTTCTTGATCTTAATCTTCAAAGAGAGAAATACATAATTGACTTCTTTCCTTCATGGCAATGGCTAGTATTTGAAATTGTTTCTCTGCATTCTTAAAATGAAATTGTTCTTCTTTATTGTATCACTTTTATCAATTCGTCATTTTTCCCAAATCACTTCGTCATTTAACCACTTAGGAGGGGTACGATGACGAAAATTAAACTTATTTTTGGTGAAATACCTTTCATTACTCCGGAGGAGATAACAGCACTTGAAATGTTTTTATTAAACATAAAGGGTGAAAGAAGTGTACGTTCAAATTTCTGGTTTTTAAACCACTAACTACGCCGAGGGGAAAAATTCCTCAATGAAAGCCCAAAGCTTGAATGATGTGTCAAACCCATGAAAACTCTACTGTTGCGATTTTCCTTATTCTCATGCTCAGAACCCCCATAGTTGATACGAAAAATGCTTGGGCGATGTACAATTTACCGCAAAACTTCTCGTTGCACCAGGCTTCATTTAATGTTGATACGTCATACATCGCTTAGAGTGTAACATAACACCAGCATGCTTGTCTTTTCCAGAACACGAAATACAACCTGCTGAAAGGGCAAATGTACAACTTTATAAGGCGAATGCAGGCAAAAAAGCTTATTATCATAACAGTAAAAAGGGTGAACATTGAAAGGGTAGTTCTAGGTAGCATGGTAGTTCATAACGTTCTTCAACGTCTTTGAAGCTCACATAAAAGGGGCTACATTTGTAAATTCTGTCTCTAGGAACGTCATCAGTTTTAAATTCAGGAATTGGATCGGGAGTATCCAATAGCGCTCCTTCGTTACTCATACTCTCCACTTCCTTCAGTGCTTCACGAACGGCTTCGCTCATACATTTGCTTCCCGCTATAATCACTAACTTTCCGAAAATTAGGTGAACTCGCTCGAGGGAAGTGGCCGTAACTATCATGGCAATGGTATCCCGAAGATATCTCCTCACCTTCTTGTCAGCATAAAGCTTTGATAGCGTTTGTCCAATTAGGTGCATGAAATGGGCGCAGCAGATGAAAATTGGGGTACTGTTCTTGGCGTCTTCCCTCCCAATTGCTATTTCATAGGCATTCTTTAAATATGCTTTCAGCGTGCAGCGAGACCACGCAAGAATGACAGCGTTTATCATAGCGAAGCTGAAATCACAAACTACAGCTTCGAAAAGGGGCCTACCCATTCCGGCTGCGACGAAATGATTAAATGTCATTAGGAAGCTTGATATATGGGCCGCATCGTGCCTTTCGCTGATCAATTCCATCATAGGTAGAATCACACCGTTTATATTGACTACTCCGGCATAGTACAGAACCCTTTTTTTGCAACCGGGAAATTTCTTTACAACCGAACCAGTTGCGTCAAAGTACAAAATAGGACGTGAATTACGGGACGCAGGTGCAACTAAATTCACCTGTCTCCGGGAAAAGCAGTAAATGGTCATCGGGTATGTGACCTGCTGCATGTATTTGTCCTCATCCGTTTCCGACAGAAGCATCAGGAGTACGTCATATCTCGCGTCGGAACTCAAGTCTTCCGAAGCCTTTCCTTCCATTCTCGCGCGACGAAGGACGGATAACGAATGGATATTCTGTAAATTACCTTTCGATAGGCCTTCTTTGTTAGCCGTGAAAATCGCTTCACTTCTGTATCTCCTCGCACACTCAGAGGTCAGTCGTATTTGGGCCTCCTTTCTGTCTGATCCTCGCAAGGGACGACAAAGCTTGCCATCTCCGTGATTCTCCTGGCCCTCGGAGTAAACTTCAACCGAGATGTCACTCGACATCTCACACATTGGATTGTCGATCACAAAATTGAAGGTTTTGCACCCATTGTGCTTACATCGACCTCTGACGAATATGCAAAGGTTATCGGATCGTAAACGGTTGTCTTTTACCAAAAGCACGCATCCCGGATTAACTTGGAGAAACCGGCTAGCGAAGACATTGGTCCACTTATTGCGCACTAAGCTTCCCTTGACAAATATTACTTTCCATTCGCTCGTTGGGATTTTGAAGACACCCTCATAAGCCCCCGCTGGCGTAAACACTTTCCGCTTACGAGATCTCAACAATTCTATCCCATCAGCACTTATACATTCGTTAATCGCGGCAGGGGAAAAGTCATCGAATGTAGATTGATGAGGAATGCAATTGTCTTCACATTCAGGAGAACAAACCATAGGTAATTCTTTCACTTCCTGGGATTCATGTGGCAATGCGTTACTTGTCTCGCATGGATTATCCACTTCCTCTGTCAATATATTACCTTCCACGGTGGTGTCATTTACGGATATGGCAGACCCAATACTTTTCCAACCGACTTTTATTGACATACCTTTCTGGCGCTTGTAGCGTCTAGCGTATTCCAAGTTCCAGGATAAGGGCACATACCTATTAAGTTCCTCATTAGGTGGTAATCGATCCCTTTCCGCCTTGAAAAGGCTACGTACGGCTTTGTTTCTCCTCCAAAACATATACACCACATGCCTATTCTTCGCGTCATTCCTTCCTAATAAGGTAGCGGCAGCGCCAGCAAAAACAGATTTATCTGAGACACCACCAAACTCAACAGCATTAAAATCCACTCCGAGCGAAATGAAGTAATCGCATACCGTTTTCGGACAGAAGTTACTTCTCTTAGGAGGCATCTTTAACAATATCAATGGAAACGAATGGAAACCAAAACAAAATAAAACGAAGGATACTAAAGTACTAAATCCGAAAAAAAAAGGAGATGAATGTTCCAGTTTAGGAGTACTATTACTTTTTGATGGACAGAGCGGAAAAATTTAGTGTCTGCGATGTGCGGGAACCAGCCCACGGCCTCTTAACCTTCAATTTACACATATTTTCTCCATGGCATGGTATAGAGAACTTATTGACGTACTGTATCCGAAAAAATCAAGGAGATGAATGTTCCAGTTTAAAAGTACTATTACTTTTCGTTGGACTAAATCTGAAAAAAACATGGAGATGAATGTTCCAGTTTAGGAGTACTATTACTTTTCGTTGGACGTAATGGATAAATTTAGGGTCCGCGATGCACGGGAACTAGCCCACGGCCCCTTAACCGTCAATTTACATAACTTTTCTCCATGGCATGGTATAGAGTACATAAGAAAGTACTAAATCTGAAAAAATCATGGAGATGAATGTTCCAGTTTAGGAGTACTATTACTTTTCGTTGGACGTAATGGATAAATTTAGGGTCCGCGATGTACGGGAACCAGCCCACGGCCCCTTAACCGTCAATTTACATAACTTTTCTCCATGGCATCGTATAAAGTACTTTACGAAGTACTAAATCTGAAAAAATCATGGAGATGAATGTTCCAGTTTAGGAGTACTATTACTTTTCGTTGGACGTAATGGATAAATTTAGGGTCTGCGATGTACGGGAACTAGCCCACGGCCCCTTAACCGTCAATTTACATAACTTTTCTCCATGGCATGGTATAGAGTACATAAGGAAGTACTAAATCTGAAAAAATCATGGAGATGAATGTTCCAGTTTATGAGTACTATTACTTTTCGTTGGACGTAATGGATAAATTTAGGGTCCGCGTTGTACGGGAACTAGCCCACGGCCCCTTAACCGTCAATTTACATAACTTTTCTCCATGGCTTGGTATAGAGTACTTAAGGAAGTACTAAATCTGAAACAATCATTGATATGAATGTTCCAGTTTAGGAGTACTATTACTTTTCGTTGGACGTAATGGATAAATTTAGGCCCCGCGATGCACGGAAACCAGCCCACGGCCCCTTAACCGTCAATTTACATAACTTTTCTCCATGTCATGGTATAGAGTACATAAGGAAGTACTAAATCTGAAAAAATCATGGAGATGAATGTTCCAGTTTAGGAGTACTATTACTTTTCGTTGGACGTAATGGATAAATTTAGGGTCCGCGATGTACGGGAACTAGCCCACGGCCCCTTAACCGTCAATTTACATAACTTTTCTCCGTGGCATGGTATAGAGTACTTAATGTCATACTAAATCCGAAAAAATCATGGAGATGAATGTTTCAGTTTAGGAGTACTATTACTTTTCGTTGGACAGAGCGGAAAATTTAATTGTCTGCGATGTACGGAAACCAGCACACAGCCCCTTAACCGTCAATTTACATATACTTTCTCCATGGCATGATATAGAGTACCTATTGAAGTACTAAATCCGAAAAAATCAAGGAGATGAATGTTCCAGTTTAGGAGTACTATTACTTTTTGATGGACAGAGCGGAAAACGTTAGTGTCTGCGATGTGCGGGAACCAGCCCACGGCCTCTTAACCTTCAATTTACATATATTTTCTCCATGGCATGGTATAGAGTACTTATTGACGTACTGTATCCGAAAAAATCAAGGAGATGAATGTTCGAGTTTAGGAGTATTATTACTTTTCGTTGGACAGAGCGGAAAATCTTAGTGTCTGCGATGTAAGGGAACCAGCCCACGGCCCCTTAACCGTCAATTTACATAACTTTTCTCCATTACATGGTATAGAGTACCTAATGAAATACTAAATCCGAAAAAATCAAGGAGATGAATGTTCCAGTTTAGGAGTACTATTACTTTTCGTTGGACGTAATGGATAAATTTAGGGTCCGCGATGTACGGGAACCAGCCCACGGCCCCTTAACCGTCAATTTACATAACTTTTCTCCATGGCATCGTATAGAGTACTTTACGAAGTACTAAATCTGAAACAATCATTGATATGAATGATTCCAGTTTAGGAGTACTATTACTTTTTGTTGGACGTAATGGATAAATTTAGGGTCCGCGTTGTACGGGAACTAGCCCACGGCCCCTTAACCGTCAATTTACATAACTTTTCTCCATGGCTTGGTATAGAGTACTTAAGGAAGTACTAAATCTGAAAAAATCATGGAGATGAATGTTCCAGTTTAGGAGTACTATTACTTTTCGTTGGACGTAATGGATAAATTTAGGCCCCGCGATGCACGGAAACCAGCCCACGGCCCCTTAACCGTCAATTTACATAACTTTTCTCCGTGGCATGGTATAGAGTACTTAATGTCATACTAAATCCGAAAAAATCATGGAGATGAATGTTTCAGTTTAGGAGTACTATTACTTTTCGTTGGACAGAGCGGAAAATTTAATTGTCTGCGATGTACGGAAACCAGCACACAGCCCCTTAACCGTCAATTTACATATACTTTCTCCATGGCATGATATAGAG
Source organism: Ceriagrion tenellum (assembly GCA_963169105.1). Classification (NCBI taxonomy): domain Eukaryota; kingdom Metazoa; phylum Arthropoda; class Insecta; order Odonata; family Coenagrionidae; genus Ceriagrion; species Ceriagrion tenellum. The sequence goes on from OY720645.1 coordinate 9,680,234, forward strand.
TACCTATTGAAGTACTAAATCCGAAAAAATCAAGGAGATGAATGTTCCAGTTTAGGAGTACTATTACTTTTTGATGGACAGAGCGGAAAAATTTAGTGTCTGCGATGTGCGGGAACCAGCCCACGGCCTCTTAACCTTCAATTTACATATATTTTCTCCATGGCATGGTATAGAGTACTTATTGACGTACTGTATACGAAAAAATCAAGGAGATGAATGTTCGAGTTTAGGAGTATTATTACTTTTCGTTGGACAGAGCGGAAAATCTTAGTGTCTGCGATGTAAGGGAACCAGCCCACGGCCCCTTAACCGTCAATTTACATAACTTTTCTCCATTACATGGTATAGAGTACCTAATGAAATACTAAATCCGAAAAAATCAAGGAGATGAATGTTCCAGTTTAGGAGTACTATTACTTTTCGTTGGACGTAATGGATAAATTTAGGGTCCGCGATGTACGGGAACCAGCCCACGGCCCCTTAACCGTCAATTTACATAACTTTTCTCCATGGCATCGTATAGAGTACTTTACGAAGTACTAAATCTGAAACAATCATTGATATGAATGTTCCAGTTTAGGAGTACTATTACTTTTTGTTGGACGTAATGGATAAATTTAGGGTCCGCGATGTACGGGAACCAGCCCACGGCCTCTTAACCGTCAATTTACATAACTTTTCTCCATGGCATCGTATAGAGTACTTTACGAAGTACTAAATCTGAAACAATCATTGATATGAATGTTCCAGTTTAGGAGTACTATTACTTTTTGTTGGACGTAATGGATAAATTTAGGGTCCGCGATGTACGGGAACCAGCCCACGGCCCCTTAACCGTCAATTTACATAACTTTTCTCCATGGCATCGTATAGAGTACTTTACGAAGTACTAAATCTGAAACAATCATTGATATGAATGTTCCAGTTTAGGAGTACTATTACTTTTTGTTGGACGTAATGGATAAATTTAGGGTCCGCGATGCACGGAAACCAGCCCACGGCCCCTTAACCGTCAATTTACATAACCTTTCTCCACGGCATGGTATAGAGTACATAAGGAAGTACTAAATCTGAAAAAATCATGGAGATGAATGTTCCAGTTTAGGAGTACTATTACTTTTCGTTGGACGTAATGGATAAATTTAGGGTCCGCGATGTACGGGAACCAGCCCACGGCCCCTTAACCGTCAATTTACATAACTTTTCTCCATGGCATGGTATAGAGTACATGAGGAAGTACTAAATCTGAAAAAATCATGGAGATGAATGTTCCAGTTTAGGAGTACTATTACTTTTCGTTGGACGTAATGGATAAATTTAGGGTCTGCGATGTACGGGAACTAGCCCACGGCCCCTTAACCGTCAATTTACATAACTTTTCTCCATGGCATGGTATAGAGTACATAAGGAAGTACTAAATCTGAAAAAATCATGGAGATGAATGTTCCAGTTTAGGAGTACTATTACTTTTCGTTGGACGTAATGGATAAATTTAGGGTCCGCGATGTACGGGAACTAGCCCACGGCCCCTTAACCGTCAATTTACATAACTTTTCTCCATGGCATGGTATAGAGTACTTGATGGAGTACTAAATCTGAAAAAATCATGCAGATGAATTCTCCAGTTTAGGAGTACTTTTACTTTTCGTTAGACGAAGCGGAAAAATTCAGGGTCTGCGATGTACGGGAACCAGCCCACGGTCCCTTAACCGTCAATTTACATAACCTTTCTCCATGGCATGGTATAGAGTTCAAAAGCAAGTACTAAATCTGAAAAAATCATGGAGATGAATGTTCCAGTTTAGGAGTACTATTACTTTTCGTTGGACGTAATGGATAAATTTAGGGTCCGCGATGTACGGGAACCAGCCCACGGCCCCTTAACCGTCAATTTACATAACTTTTCTCCATGGCATGGTATAGAGTACATAAGGAAGTACTAAATCTGAAGAAATCATGGAGATGAATGTTCCAGTTTATGAGTACTATTACTTTTCGTTGGACGTAATGGATAAATTTAGGGTCCGCGATGTACGGGAACTAGCCCACGCCCCTTAACCGTCAATTTACATAACTTTTCTCCATGGCATGGTATAGAGTACTTGATGGAGTACTAAATCTGAAAAAATCATGCAGATGAATTCTCCAGTTTAGGAGTGCTTTTACTTTTCGTTAGACGAAGCGGAAAAATTCAGGGTCTGCGATGTACGGGAACCAGCCCACGGTCCCTTAACCGTCAATTTACATAACCTTTCTCCATGGCATGGTATAGAGTTCAAAAGCAAGTACTAAATCTGAAAAAATCATGGAGATGAATGTTCCAGTTTAGGAGTACTATTACTTTTCGTTGGACGTAATGGATAAATTTAGGGTCTGTGATGTACGGGAACCAGCCCACGGCCCCTTGACCGTCAATTTACATAACTTTTCTCCATGGCATCGTATAGAGTACTTAACGAAGTACTAAATCTGAAACAATCATTGATATGAATGTTCCAGTTTAGGAGTACTATTACTTTTCGTTGGACGAAGCGGAAAAATTCAGGGTCTGCGATGTACGGGAACCAGCCCACGGTTCCTTAACCGTCAATTTACATAACTTTTTTCCATGGCATCGTATAGAATACTTAATGAAGTACTAAATCTGAAAAAATCTTGGAGATGAATGTTCTAGTTTAGGAGTACTTTTACTTTTCGTTTCTTTCATAGTGCTTTTTACAGACAAGTAAACCGTTAATTTATTTGAATTTTTTTATTCCCTCTATTATATTTAATGACTTTTAATGAATAATCGTTAATTATTAAGCTGTTGCCACGCATTTTCTAAGTTATATGTCGAATAGTGATGTGGAGATTTATTTTTATCATTTATCGTTGGTACTGGAGACTTTAATGCCCGATTTCCTTATTGTGGGCTGTGGGCTGGTTACGGTGGGTTGTGGGCTGTGGGCTAAGGTAACGGTAGTGGAAAGAGCTAGAATGTTTACTTGTTTGATAATTTTTATATTATTAAATCCACTATCCTAGCTTAGGGAACAAAGAAAATAAATTCACCGGCTCTTGGGAATTGTTCATATGTTGGCCACCTTGTCGTTTCGCATGGGCTACGGTTTATTTCATACGGCTGAGTTCGTTTCGTTCGTACTTTGATGTTGTAGTACTGAACACACAGGTAATATTAAATGGTCGGTGTTGGTTTATGTCGTTTAACGAGCGTCTTTCATTATAATTACGGAAAGTTTCAACGGGTATGAGGCTGGAGTGAATTTAAAGCGGAAGTGAATCCCCAGATTTGCGTGTTAAAGTTTTGTAAACATCGCCAAAATGCTTACAAACGTTGAAGACGCACAGAACAATGAATTCCCCATACTTTGTCGACTATGTCTTGCGAAAACGGATGATTTGATCAGTGTTTTCAATCCTTGCGGCCACCATGGTTACCGGCTGTGGGAAATAATTAAGGAGCTCCTTGAGGTGGAGGTAAGTCTTAACGATTGTTTCTTGTGACTCATGGAAGTAGGTCAAGTATGCAAATGACATATTAAATTTGCCTTGTGTTCAGGAAAAGTTGTGTATGTTATGTATGTTGGGTATGTATTGTGCCTGTTTATCATTCATGTGCTACTCCTAATTTGGATGAGCCAAAGGTGTTCATTAATTCAGATGAAGGACGCGTTGAGATAAAAATTGTGCTTTATTTTGTGATGTAAAATATTTTACTTTTCAAACGATGTTTATCATTTGATATACTAATTTTTAGCCTGATTCTCACTGCTTGCACATTAGGGAAAAGTCGCCATTTCGAAGTCACATATTTTATGCACCTCCTGTCCTGTCTTCACCAATCTTCGCTTTTTTTATCCACTTCCATAACAGCATTTTATTGCCCTCAAAATCGTTCTACATTTTGCTAGCATCATCCATATGCATTCAAAGCTGAAAATGTAAGAAATAAGTATTGAGATGATAGCAGCTGGAATGGTGAAAATTTTATTGTTTTTAATGTCATTGAGATTTTACTAGAGTATTTTGACAGGGTGAGAAATAAGTATGCCTCGGTGTTCTGACACTCCACTGCTCTTTCGTCTCTTCCATAGGTGTCAGAGGAAGACGGACTGCTATGGACCATATGCCAGGGATGCGTTTGTAAATTGACGGATTTCAAACATTTTAAGATGACATGCATCCAAGCAAACCACGTATTCCTCAGTATGATTTCCAGCAGAGGCTTCTTGGTGAGTGTTTGTCATCTTCATTCAGTAATCGAAGGGCTGAGCATCTGGTAATTTAAATGTGTAACATAACTCCATACCTTTGGAGCTTAACATGTTCTTCAACTACTCTATTTTCACTTTTTCCTGTGCCGCCTCTTGTCCAGAGGCAATGAGGTAGTTCTCAGTTCTCAATTAATGTCTGCCAATCTTTGAATGCTGTTGGACCCTCTAAATCCATACATTCTGGTAGTTTCTCTGAATTTGTGGCTATATTTGCTAAACCACGTTGACGGAAAGATAGGATTAAATTTTCGCAGATTGGCCTTAAAAATACTCGTAATAGAAATGCTTGCCACAGGCACAAAGTATTGGTCCACAAGACTGTGACATTTTAATCTTGTGTTTGACTAGTTTTTATTGTAGTTGAATATGTTACAGCTACAACAGGCAGATTCACAGACCATATTACCACATTGTGCCACCAAAGGTTTGCTGTACCCCCAGCACCCTAACAGGCATACCAACCTTTAATATACTCTCAAGTACCAACCTATAACAATTGGCTGATGGTTGAACATTAAAGATATGTTCACCACTGATGAAGTTCACTTTATAAATGGGCAATTATGCAGCAGGCCATAGAGTGTAATGCTACTGTCATATGTAAAGAATATTTATCATTTCTATTGAATGCATTCACCAAGACTGTAATTTGAATGGTTGCACTTGTTTTGAGTCTTTTTCAATGGGCATAAAGAGTTTAAATAACTTACAGTGACTGTAAAATTGAGTTATGCTCATTCATGAGTGTTTTAACTGCCTTAATTCCTTCGTCTCATAGTTAAGGTCGTAATATTTTGTTGTTTCTATGCCTTTTGGGAATAAAAACTAAAATGCCAGCTTTTATTGCCACATGAAATTGGAACTAGTACCTTATCTATTGTTGAAAGCGGACAAAACATGCTACGTTATTGCACCTTAAACTTCTTAAATGGAAAATGGCTCTTACACAAATATTTCAACTAGTGAACATAAATCACAAAGTTCTCATAGGCAACATTCTAATAAAACTATGTAATATAAAGGCATTATAAAATCCTTTTGCCCAATGCATACTGTAATCTACCTCAAAAGTAACATTCGCCCATGTTGAAGATTTTTGTGATAAGAATAGATTAATAATGATGTTGTTAATGGAAACAGCAAATGCAAGTGTCCGTTGGTGAACTAGTTTATCTTTAATTTTGAAGAGCAAATTTTGGTCTCACTAAGGCATGATATAACCATATCCTTCCTGATATTTTTATTATCTGAATCAGCTAATGATCAGTGATTCACTACACATGTCAATGTACATATCTTTAACTCATTCGTTCTAATAACTTTGATAATGACCTTCACAAATACATAATAAATTCTCAGGCTTCACTTGGTGGAACAATACTGCGATGATTTGATAATAAATTCACTTTCTGTGTAATGTAATTTTCCGCAATTGTTTCAATTATTCCAACCTAAGTTTCCATTCTAAGTTACGTCATTATCAACCTTCTCAAGTCTATTTCATGCTCAATTTTTATGAGCCCTCATTGTATCTGTGTGCTTGGGGCACCTTTTAATCATCACCGTTTCATCGTGTCTCCCATTTTTCAAAGGTTCCTCTGAAGGAGGAGGCAACAACTGGAGACCATGAGAGTTTGACAAGTGAAATTCCTGATAAATCAGCAGATGAGTCCAGACCCAGTGTACCCTGGATGGAAACTGTTGAATATATACCTCAAACACCTCATGATGTGAGACCTTTTGCTGCTCCTTTATGTACAAGTACTGTTTTGTGACTCACTGCTTGTTCATGAAATTGAAGTGATGGGCTATGTGAAAACTAAACGGAATGAAATATCTTCAAGCAATGAAAACTATACATGTAATCAAAACTAGACATACTTGATGGTACAGTGGGATGGAAAATATTGGTTCCAATTTGATAAAGTTGATGTTACCAAAGTTCTCTTATCATGATACAAGACCTGATCATTTTAATCTAAGATAACAATTTGTATTTCCCACTGTTTTTATTGCACCTCGACCGGTTTCAATGCTTACACGTCATTTTCAAGAGGAGACAAAGTGAGCAATTTGTCTGACCAATATATGTTTGAGAAGCAGGTGGGGTAAGCATAATGAAGGAAGCAGGAGGTGGGGGCTTAAGTTTAAGGAGCAAGGTCAGGATTTTCGAAACTGCTTTTAGGGGGGTTAGGAACCCGCACAGTAAACAAAGGTGTATGCGTCTTGGCACAACCTTGTTAACAATTCTATCCCCATGCATATTATGAAATGCCCCAATTTCAAAATTTTCCAAGAAGTCCTGTTTAGCACCTTTTTCAATGACATGTAAAGTATGACATTTAAAATCAGATGAATGGTCAGAATCCGATAAATGCTTAGCAAACATAGATTTGTTGTCAGAATACAAAAATGATTTTTTATGTTCATCTATTCTCACACTAAACTAGTTCTACTAAAGATAGAAAGCTAAAGTCTTCGCCATTAGGTGGATAATAGTTGAAAGTTTCTTTTTCTTTCATTCAATTTTCTTATACGAATAAAATAACCCTAGAAATCGCATTTTTAATGTCAAATCATGAATTATACTTCTGTCGACAATAGGATATTTCCTTGGTAACTGTGAAGTTATTTTGAACTTTAGGAGGGAAATTGGACCTTTACAATGGTGGTTGGGTTTTATATCTAGAGATAAGTATTAAAGTGAAAATCTAGGCCATATACACAAGTGTTGCTGATTACGATATTTTCATGGATATTTTTGCCTAAAATTGGCTAAACTCATTTCAAACGGACTAATTTCAGTTGGACCCATTTAAAACAGGAGGATCCAGAGACGTTATGTTAATGCAGAAAGCCTGTGGAATGCAAATAGCCTTAGTTTAGTTTCCATAGATTACTGCAAAAGAATGTCAACACTCGGTATGCATAATACAGTGCAGTTTTCAACAGTTGAATCTGAATTTTAAAAATAAAACAAATTATAGGTGATTTGTTTAGAAAAAATACACTCATGAGGTACTTGAACCTACAACTATCCGCCTTGTCTTTCTTTCGTCTTCCGTTGGATTTCAATGGGTACCTTTACTAGTAATGTTTAAAATAACTAACATATAATATAATAATGCCAGCAGAATAAGGTTACGCAGTTGTGTAGGCCACATTTGTGGCTCAGTCGTGTTGGCTTCCTTTTGCATGCTATTTAATACTAACCCTGCGACAATTTGTTACAAACGACCATGTGAGACTTTTGAGGACATAATGATGTGCAACTACTGAAAGTTAAGAATATATTATGCCATCCTATGAGAAATGGCACTTAAATGAAACACTGTGGACCACCCCTGTGGCCCACACGCCTACTTAAGTGTTAACCCATTCAGCGCGGCAGTACTGGAATTCCAGTCATGAGGCACCCTTGCCAATGGCGGCACGACTGGAATTCCAGTTCAGCGCTCCTTTCCCTATATAACGGTACCATTGCGTCGTAGTCACTCGGAGAAGCTTCCGCTGCCTTGCAGTCATCAGTAAGTGACTGCTCTTCGGTTGGGGAAGGTCAGTTCTTCTCGCCCGGGTGTTTTTGCGGCTTCCGAACCTTTTTTCTCGAGGTGAGTAAATCTTGCCATTTTTCACTTTTTTCGATATATGTTTATGTTGTTTGCATTATTTTTAATATTTCAATTCACAATTAAAATATATTTCATTTATTTTTAAATAATAATAGTTTTAGCCAATATTATTTTTTTAATTCGGTAATATATATACATAAATTTTTTTAAATAGATAGTTAAGTTAATCACCATTCCTCACTTTTTTTTGTTTCTTATCTGATAATTCCTGTTTCCTTTACTGCGTTCTTGTATCTTTACGGCACAGGGTAAAAACGGACTAATGTTATCGCCTTTAATTAGTACATATGCTGTAGGCAAATAAATTTTTTGTATTTTTTAAATTTAGGTTCTATTTCGTAAAATTGATTACCTTGTCCTTTTTTCAGTTCTACTTGCAATAACGTCATCTCTTTCCATTAATATTCCTTCCTGATCCTATCCTGTGCTGGTGAGTACTTTTAATGTTTTACATTTTTTCAGTGACAATTTTGTTTATTATCTTGGAATAAAAATCATAAATTTTAGGTATGCCGCAAATGCTTTTCTGTGCATACTTTTTAATTTTTCATTTGGTAGTTAGCATATTTTTCTTAATTATACATGAATATCGATAATATATGCAAACTATATTTTTATTTTATTTTATAGTTATAATTAGTTCCCTTGTTTTTGTTACTTTGTTGATATTTTCTAATTCCCTTAGCATTTTTTTCTTTTTGACGCAACGGAAAATGGAATAATGTAATTGTCATTGATTTATCACGTCGCGTTTTTTTATATGCATATTTTAGTCATGTAATTTGTTTCTATTTTTTTAATTTTGAAAATATTTCTTAGAGTACATTTTTTATAATGTTTCCAGTTTTTCCTATGCATCATCACTGTACCATCTTCAATTCCTTCCAAAAACAATTCCATATATTTTTGTGCTGGTTAAATTTAAATGTATTTCATCTGTTTAGTGGAGCATATTCCTGTTTTTTTTTGTTGGCTATCGTTATTTTGTTTTTACACCACAGTTTTGTATATTGTGACAAATGCGAAAAAATAGCGCAAATATCTATTTTTAATTGTGATGAAGAAAATTCTATTAGATTATCTTACTCTTACACCGTATGCAATAAAACTCCAGCTATAAAAATGCAATAGGGATTGTAAAAGAATGTCAGAGAATAACAACTGTTTTTACGTTTTTAATTCATCTCAGGGTCCTCAACTGCCATTTATATTAGCAGCAAATAACAAATTTTTAAAGTGAATTCGATTAACAGGGTCTGTAAATAGGAATGCTAAGTAAATCATTTGCAAGTATAATATATGTATCATGTAAATGTAGAAGCGTTATTTTGACAAAGTTTATGTACTTTAATTGTAATTATCGTATATGAATTATGTGGATGTATATATTTGTGTCTGTACGAAATATACCAATAATTCTATAAAAAGGAATCCATTTAGCATGAAGCATGGAACAGATGACAATAGTGGAAGACAAGCGTATCAGTTATTCTCATATATTTAACATATTTTAGAGGAAAAAATATTTGGTTTTCATTTTATTCACAGCTGCTGGCCTGTGTTCTGCCACTTGTAACGGCAAATCCTCGAGTTGGCGGGCACAGAGGCAGTAAATGCCCGGGTTGGGTGGTCACAGAGGCGGGCAGGTTTTATTGCTGTGTGAAAAGGACTAGGATTAGGGGAGGGAATAAGGGTAAAAGGACCGTCAAAAACACCGACAAGCCGGAGGGTAGTGGAGTGGGGTTTTCTCAATTGTGAAAAATAAAATGAATGTAGGCGGTGGGCAAAACAACACTTGGCAGGAATGGGTGGAAGTGGGAACTTTCCACAGGGAGGGGGTTCATTGTAAGAAACAGAAAGATGGTGTGCACGGAAGTCCGACCAGCTGTGGAATTTTTCCCTTTGCAGATCTACAGCCTATGGTCAATGCCATCCGATAACTTGGTCACTTGTGAAATCCCAACCCTTTCACGCCAGCGATATTTACATGGAAATATCTTCAGTAGTCTGAGCCTTTTGATATTTTTATGCGGTCCTGAACAGAGTACTTTCAAATCGGCAATCCTCTCCGATATGTCTCCCCCTCTCAAGGGGACACTTTCTTTGGTACCCGTCTCGACCCTTTCCATCATTACTGGGCCCTCTCACGGTGTGTGGTTACGGGCAACTGATTATATTCGCAGCAATTTTTCAGAACCAACATTTGTTGTGCAGTAGAAAATATGCTCTTTTTAATGTATTTCTTGTTTGAAACTGAGCATTTCATTTTAAACGAAGTTCTAACCCTAATTTCAACCTATTTACTCTAGAATTTTTTCTCCTCAATATCCGCTTTTACCAAGGAGACAGCGTCGCATACATTTTGCAAAAGTTTATCAAAACACAAGTTAATCATTTCAGATGTTATATATATTGGACTTTAAAGCAATTATTTATTTAAATATTGGCATGATGATATAAAGCCGACATTCATTCGTTTGAGAGAGAGAGATCTCCATGTTGTCTATAGATGACGCTCAACGGGAAATGGTTAAGTTTAATTTGCATTTAGAAACCACAAACAAAATGGTGTAAAATATTTGATTATATCGTTGGCATACATAATTCATTATCCCAAAGTTGGACATATTATAAGTGAAATTGGTTATTTGTCAAAGACTCAATGAATGAAAGGGCATAGAAATGATACAGTTTCAAACTCTAGCGGATTATCTCAGTGTTATTAGGCTGTAGTATTATTACCATAAAATGTTTAATCTCTCAAGCTTTAGTAATAATTTTTTAACAAGATATCATGTTAACTTTCATTTTGTCTTCTATTGAGTATCGGTTTGGTAAGGAAGTATCATTTTATTCATACACTTAAGGTTTAAACAGTGGTGCAAATGTTCTTTCCATAATACTAATTGTTGAATTTCTTTCTCTGACACAATATTAGGAGTCACTAGAAGGAAGGAGTTGAGCACAGACAGAGATCTTAGGATCATATCAGGAATAACAAATGGCCGAATTCTAAAATTTGAAGATAAAATCCATGAAGTTAACATTTTTTTTCTAACTCATGACTTTTCTTTAGAATGGTCAAAACTCGTGGTGGAAGAAAAGGGGCTGTGGAGCAGCCGAGGATGGTGGAAAGCCCTCAACCCTCTACCTCGCAAGAAATTCCCCCGTCGCTATCTCCTCAAGAGTCCCAGGAAGTTCCGCTTGGCCTTCCTCCACAAAAAACCCGGAGGGTGGAGGACTCCAGGGTTATAAAAAATGTCGCAGAACTCCAGAGACTCATCGAGGAAGAAGATGAAAGTGGAAGAGATAGCGACGGGAGTGATTTCTCTGGAGAGACTGAGTGGGGGGAGAGTGGCGATGAGGAATCCGATGAGGAAGGGGATCCCTCACAAGATGATTTAGAGTCAACCCCGGAGATCTGCATCCCTGGCCCTTCTTTGCAAATGACCACTGCCAGACGGACAAAAGAATCCTACTCTTGGACCTCAGAGAGACCAATGGCTCCCCCCCTTCCCTTTACAAAGACCCCTGGACTGACTGTTCCCCCTCAAGGAGACGAGCCGCGACATTATTTTGACCTTCTTTTGACTGACGACATCCTAAACTTGACTGTTACTGAAACGAACAGGTTCGCTGAACAGCTGAAGGCACAGAATGTAGCCCCGAAAGCGAGGATAGTTAAATGGAAACCGTTGACCAAAGAAGAACTGCTGGTCTTCCTCGGAATCCTGTTTCACATGGGAACTATTCCTGTGAGCAGGATATCCGATTTCTGGAGCACGGACTTTCTATTTAACTTTCCCTGCTTTCGGGGCTGCATGAGTCGTGACAGGTTCTCGGGTATTTTGCAATGTTTACACTTTGCAAAAAACCCAGAACCTCGTCAGCCTCAGCCTACTGACAGACTATTTAAGATACGCCCCCTTATTGACCTTTTCCACAGCTCCATGGACAGAACAGTGACCGCAACGCGGCAACTTTGCATAGATGAGTCTATGCTTCTCTGGAGGGGCAGATTAGTTTTTCGAATGTTTCTCAAGGGGAAGAAACATAAATATGGTATTAAAATTTATATGCTCACCGAAACTTCCGGTTTAGTTCTCAGATTCATCGTGTACACTGGGTCTAGAGATGCTGATGTAGGAGGCAGAGGACATGTTGACACTGTTGTTAGTAAACTGATGGAAGGTCGGTTAGATTCCAGCCATTCATTATACATGGATAATTACTACAACAGTGTCAGCTTGGCCCACCAACTACTTGAGCGGAAGACTTATTGTACCGGTACTCTGAGAAGTAACCGGAAGGGTAATCCTCCCCAAGTCATTTCTTCCAAATTAAAAAAGGGGGAAGTTGTGAATGCCTTCACTGAAGATGGTGTGTGCGTCTTGAAGTGGAAGGACAAGAGAGATGTACTGATGATTAGCTCCCAGTTTACTGGTGATATGGTCGATGTTCCCCGCCGAAGGGTCAGATGATGGCTTATTACCCGATTGAGCGGAAAACGCTCAAGTGGTACAAAAAGGTGGGCATTCACATCTTCCACCTCCTTCTATTAAATAGCTTTTTTCTTTACAAAAAAACGCACCCCAAAATTTCTCTCTATGACTTTCGGCTCTCGGTAATCATATCTATGTTACAACCTGTCTTTACTCGACCTTCTCCTTCCCTCCCCTCCAGAGGCTTAGGCTTATCTAAGCATTTTCCGCAGACAAATCCTGTTGACGACAAAGGAAAAAGAAAGAGGACAGTGCAAAGAAGGTGTCGGGAGTGCACGAAACAGGGTTTGCGGAGGGAGACAAGTTTTTTTTGCCCTGCCTTTGAGGACCATCCCCCCCTCTGCCTCCACCCCTGTTTTGTGAATTATCACAGAAATATTAGAACATAAATGTCTTTCTGTGAAATAAAATTGCATTTTATAATTGACAGCGTGTGTATTTTTATCTTCATTTTATGTATTAAATTTCAATTCATGTAATGTATTTTTATGTATAGTTTTCTATTCATGGTATTGTATTTGAAGTGATGAAATAGTTTTTTATGTATTTTTCCATTTTAGTATTGTATTTCAATTCATTTAAAATGTATTTCACAGATTTATAATTATTTTACGTAAATTAAATTGCTTTATGATATTGAATTCTCATTATATTTATTCTTCCATAATTATGCTAAACAAGGATAATTGTAATTTTTGCACATTTCGTTACAAAAATCGTCAATACGGAAATATTTATACCTTTTATGTACTCTAGCAAAGCCTTGGTCGGATATATTTATGGATGTAAGAGAAAAATACGCCATTCATGCCATCGGCACAACAGAAAGTAGAAAATAATTACAAAAAACGAAAATAAACATTCAATAAAACAGTTAAATTGATATTTAATTAACTGATAGGCTATGCTATAATAAGGTCATTATGTAGGATGCTATCAATAAGCGTTCAATAGTATATTTGAATTATATTTGACTGGGAAATAAATATATTCAAGACATCTTAAAAATTTAAATTGCAGGGGAAATGATGCAACCCTGTACAGCTGACAAAAGACCCTTGTGGGTGACTGAGGACTGGAATTCCAGTCCAATTTTAAAAATTTTATTTAAAAAAAAAAATTAAATTTTTTATTGAATAAATAAAAGGGGTCAAATTTGTTGCCAGTTAACTTACCGAAAACATAAAAAAATAGGTTCAGCCAGGGAGAAGGGTACACAAATATAGGCTCAGCGTTGAAAGGGTTAAACATGTGAAAGGAATTGAAGAAATGCATATACTAATAACAGAATATTTTAAAGTCAGCAGGATTGTGGATATTGATTATAATATTGTGAAGTTGAGGTTAAAAAAGTTTCCATTTTGTCGTCTTTTGTTAGAAATATTGTATAGTCATTAGTCTTGATCATCAATATTGAACTTTCCAAAATACTTTGATATGATTGGAGAGCTATTGTAAAGCATAATTAATTATTTTGATGTAGCAGATATGTCATGGATTAGTATAATGCTCACCAATCACAACTGCCATGTATTGGGCGTTATCCCTTGACTGGAGGTAAATGCAAATATGCATTTGAAGAGATGAAGCATTCCAATTTATAATAAAATCATTGACTATTAAGGAATATATGTTGTTCACATCATAGCGTTTATCTAATTTTTGATAAATTTATGTCTTCTGCAGTCGAAATGTAAATGTAGGGTATGAAAAGTGTAGAGTTTCAACATGTATGCTAAGTATTAATCGTAATTTCAGGGGCCTAAAATTAAAAAAACGATTTAAGTATCAAAGCAGAGTTATAATACAAAAGAGCGTTATGTTGTTATGTGAAGCATTGTCAGCCATTGTACACAGCCTCATGAAATAGAGAAAGAGCCATCCTGATTTTTCTTAGAGATTTTCCCAATGACAAGAAAAAAAGAATTTCTCTTTGAACCTTTTATGTACTTGCTGGAAAAGACAATTCAGATACTAACAGAACACGTATTTACTTTTGGTTTTTACCCTGTATTCATGTAATTATGAATTTTAGAATCAAGTTCAATTGAACTGGAAGACATCACCACTGGGTTAATGTCACTACATGGCAGATAAATATGTACTGTACATATTAAAGTATAAGATGAGGCAGAGTTATTCCTTTACAAGTTGGCGTGGCTCAGTCTTTGACTTTTGTTTACGGAATGAGATGATATTTTGGAGTCAATATTTCCAGGGGTTGGCTGCATCACAGTATATGTATGACTATATATATATATATAAATATATATATATATATATATATATAAATATATATATATATATATAAATAAATATATATATATATATATATATATATACATATATATATATATATATATATATATATATATATATATATATATATATTTATATATATATAGTCATACATATACTGTGTACTTTATGTATGAACAAATATATATATATATATATATATATATATATATATATATATATATATATATATATATATATATATATATATATATATATATATATAGGAATGATACATTTTGATTTAGGTGGACTTAAATATGTAATAATCATTTTCCTGTCTTTTTATAATGTCAGTTACCTATCAAGATGGAGGACCCAGACATGACAGAAGGGAACTCTACAAATGAGGAAGGGGAGGTTTTCAAATTTGAAGTTGGAGATTTCTCGTGTGTAAATGAATGCTTGGGGAATGTGGATGACAATGCTTTGGACAAGGTAATGTCTTTTATATCTTCTTTAACCTGCAACCGCCTCAGCCTGCAACTATAGACACTGGTTACCAATCAGTCACAGAATGTTAAACACTGTTTAGTCTGCAACATGTCCTGAGCTCTTGCCAAAACATTCCCCCTCCCACTTTGCAAAAACCACTCTGCTGGAAAAATCACTAATCGCCAAAAAAGTCACGATTGCCAAAAACTCGCAAATGTCATTTGCGACTATTCCTTGGGCATTGTAGCGTCGCGATTCACTGTCTCGCATTTGCTGCCCATGATGGAACAATCAGCTCACTTTTATACTGAAACTGACAGTGGCACACTATTCTGACCGACTCTATGCTAGCACCATGACATCCCCCAATCAATGGCCTGAAAAGGATTCCCCTGCACCCACAACTCCTGTGTTGATCTGCTGACCCCCTCAATCACCAGTTCTGTTGTCTCTATGCTGGGCCCAGCCTCTTTTGAAACTGACCACAGACGAGAAAAGGCCTGCAGAGTGATGACTTGTGATCGTATTCTTTAGATCATGTTTACAGTATGTATCCCATGGGCTTGTTTTCAATTGTAATACTGGTTTGTTTTGTAAAAGTTCTTGCTTAGAGTTAAACAACCTGGCTGAGGTATTTATTTTCTCTAATCTCCGCTTTCCATTCACAGTCAATTCACTCGTGACGTCAAGTTTTAGTAATTTGCTTTCCAAATTGTGCCATGACCAGAATACAAATCTGGTTTGCCCATAATGCACGAGGTATTGTCGCGAACCAAGTTTGCGAGTTTTTGGCATTCACCAGTTTTTTGGCGATGAGTTTTTTTCTGGCAGAGTTGCTTTCTGCAAACTGGGAGGAGGGAAATTTTTGCTCAATCTGTCCCTCTGCTGTCAAAATTTTTGTATTATTTTATTTATGTGTTTATTAGTGTAAGACAATTTATCATAATATTTAGTGTTGCACTATTATTTTCCTTATCTGTGATGACAGGAGTCTTCATACCTGTTGATGGTAAATGTAATGTACATTGCCCCACTAAGATCTCATAAAATATTGTAGTCTCGAAAATCATGGAAGAGTTTGTCTAGAAATGCTTTTGTTATTGATGTAATACAAGTCAGACAGTCATTGTCTTTTAAAATCCATCTCATTTTGACCTGCCTTTATCTGAGACGGATCGCATGAGGGAACATTAGTGAGGAAATATTTAGTGAAAACTAATATTCCTTGTAAAGGAATATATGTTCTGGAAAAGAAATTTTATATCATCGCAACTGACTGAGCTAGTGCATTAATATGAAACACTGACCACATCTCTCTGTAATCATACAGAGTGAAATTTATTTTATAGGAAAAATCATCTCTAAAAATGTAATTCTGACCATCCTCTCCTCTAATCAGACAGACTTAAATTCCTTTAAGGACAAGTCATTTGCCTTTCTGTGAATTCAAACCCTGATCCAACCAATCTGCACCCAGTGTTATAATTGGCTTTGACTTTTGTTGTTATGCATCATGTTTTCTTGTCATTGGGAATTTTATTACTTTTTCCAAATCCAATGCAAATGAAATTTCCAGGTACAAAAAAGTCAATGTTTTCAGGATGTCTTAAATTTCAGGATTTTTTCGGGCAGGAGGAACTCAGTGAAACCATTTCTGTACGTGAAAATCTAATTGTTGAAGCAATCGAGTGGAGAGTCGCAGTTGTCTCTCTCCGAGAATGCCCTAAAAACAAATTCTTCCCAAAAATACAAGTGAGAGAAACAGGAGGAAGTCGGGAACAATGAAGTATATAAAAATTACCACCAAATAAAATATAATATATTTCAGCAACTTAACATGTACAAACAAAGTAAGGGTCAGCTAACCTGTGTTCTGACATCTAAGTTTCAAATTCAACCACCAACTATACGAGACAGCAAGAGTAGAACCTCTCAAGACCACGGTCTATATCAAAAAGACCGATTAGCAATTTTCGCTGTTGGAGGGGAAGTTCAGACGGTGGGAAAGTGGAAAGGGTGAGCAGAGTTTTAGAGGCGATTTGTTACCTCGGAGGGGAAGTTTTCGGCAAGGTCAAAAGAGGAAGTTGGGAATGGAATAAGGGGGAACAGGTGATTGGCAGCCGTGGAGGGGAGGTAATTTTGTGGAATGGGAACCCATGCGGTGTAGGAATGCAATTGGAGATAGGAACTACTTTTCGACTCCAATTGTGGATTCCTGGTTTGTTGCCTTTTTGCCCAGCACTTCTGCCTTATCACATCCTCGTAATATTCCGTCTCCAACGGCAATATATTAACAAAGCAATGGCTATAAAAAAACGAGAGAGGACCTGAGGAGGGCAGGCAGGATGCTGCGGGCAGGAGACTGCGGGCAGAAGTCGCTGATGGCAGGAGATGCTGAATCGCGCATATGACTGGAGTTCACAATTGTCGTTGGAGAAACAGATGTCGACTTGCCACTGACGCTTTAAGTCCTTTGGCTAAGCCCAGAGGATAAATAGTCCACAGAGAATAAATTGTCCAAAGAGGAAATTAATGCTACATCGTGAACCCAGAAAAGTCACATTCAAGGCCACAGGTTGACTAAACCTGACATATTTAGTGATAACTTTTACTTAACTACAAAATAAAATGGTTGAGTAATAGTTATCATTAAATATGTCCATTGAAACATAGCACCAAGTTTAAAAGATACTGTTTTATTTCACTTAAAGTGAATAAAGGTCGGCAAATATGTTTTTTATGTATGTATGAGCGAATGTTTTTTAGGTGACAAATATGAAGGTAGGAGGGTATGCAGACAAAGCAGAGCATTAAAAATGTTGAATCATAGGTTCCGAAGAATGCCAATGTGGATACTGAGGCATAAAAAACTCCAAAGAATTCCACCTAGTATGGCTTGAAAATATCATCTACAAGTATTCTATTACTTTTAGGATCCCCTGAAGGAGGAGGCATCACCTGGAGACAATGAAGGTTTGAGGAGAGAATTCTCTGATGAGTCAGCAGCTGAGTCCAGACCCAGAGCACTTAAGATGGGAAATGTCGAATCTCGGCCTCCAGTACCTTGTGATGTGAGTCCTACTGCTGCTCTTCCATGTACACAAACTTTTTAGGCAGGAATCACCTGTTTCATGTAAAATGAAAGAATGAACACTGTGAAATAATCCAAAATGATGCCATGACCAGAATACAAACCTGGGTTGCGCATAATGCATGAGGGATAGTTGCGAATGGAGTTTGTGAGTTATTGGCGATTGGTGTTTTTTCTGGCAGAGTTGTTTCTGCAAAGTGGTTGGAGGGAAATTTTTCCTCAAGCTGTCCCTCTGTTATCTAAATTTTTGTATTATTGTGTTTATTACTGTGAGACAATGTATCATAACATTTAGTGTTGCTCTATTTTATTCCTTATCTATGATTACGGGAGTCTTCATACCTGTTGATGGTAAATGTAATGTACATTGCCCCACTAAGATCTCATAAAATATTGTAGTCTCGAAAATCATGGAAGAGTTTGTCTAGAAATGCTTTTGTTATTGATGTAATACAAGTCAGACAGTCATTGTCTTTTAAAACTTATCTCATTTTGACCTGCCTTTATCTGAGACGTATCGCATGAGGGAACATTAGTGAGGAAATGTTTAGTGAAAACTAATATTTCTTGTAAAGGAATGTATGTTCTGGAAAAGTAATTTTTTATCAACGCAACTGACTTAGCTAGTGCATTAATATGAAACACTGACCACATCTCTCTGTAATCGTACAGAGTGAAATTTATTTTATAGGAAAAATCATCTCTAAAAATGTAATTCTGACCATCCTCTCCTCTAATCAGACAGACTTAAATTCCTTTAAGGACAAGTCATTTGCCTTTCTGCGAATTCAAACCCTGATCCAACCAATCTGCACCCAGTGTTATAATTGGCTTTGACTTTTGTTGTTATGCATCATGTTTTCTTGTCATTGGGAATTTTATTACTTTTTCCAAATCCAATGCAAATGAAATTTCCAGGTACAAAAAAGTCAATGTTTTCAGGAAGACTTAAATTTCAGGATTTTTTGGGTGAGAGGAATTCAGTGAAACCATGTCTGTATTTGAAAATCTAATCGTGAACTCAGAAAAGTCACATTAAAGGCCACAGGTTGTCTAAAAGTGATATATTTAAGGATAACTTTTACTTAACCACAAAAAAAACTGTTATGTATAAGTTTTCATTAAATATGTCAATTGAAACATAGCACCAAGTTTACAAAGATACTGTTTTATTTCACTTAAAGTGAATTAGGTCTGCAAATATGTTGAGCAATTGGTTGTATATTTGACAAATATGAAGTTACGAAAAAGTCAATGTTTTCAGGAAGACTTAAATTTCAGGATTGTTTTGGGCAAGAGGAACTCAGTGAAACAATTTGTGTTTTTGGAAATCTAATTGTGAACCCAGAAAAGTCACATTCAAGGCCACAAGTTAACTTAAAGTGATATATTTAATAATAACTTTTGTGTAACCACAAAATAAAATGGTTAAGTAAAAGTTATCATTAAATATGTCCATTGAAACATAGCACCAAGTTTACAAAGATACTGTTTTATTTCATTTAAAGTGAATTAGGTCTGCAAATATGTTGAGCAATTGGTTATTTAGGTGACAAATATAAAATTAGGAGGAGATGCAGACAAATCAGAGCATCAAAAATGTTTAATCATAGGTTTCGAAGAATGCCAAAGTCGATGCTGAGGTATAAAAACCTCCAAAGAACTCGACCAAGTAATGCTTGAAAATATCATCTACAAGTGTTCTATTACTTTTAGGATCCCCTGAAGGAGGAGGCATCACCTGGAGACCATGAAAGTTTGAGGATAGAATTTTCTAAAGAGTCAGCAGCTGAGTCCAGACCCAGAGCACTTCAGAAGGGATGTATGGAATCTCTGCCTCCAGCACCTTGTGATGTGAGTCTTACTGCTGATCTTCCATGTACACAAACTGTATAGGGATGAATCACTTGTTTTGTGTTAAATGAAATGAAGAACTCTGTGACAAACCAGAAAATTTCGTAAATATTATTTGAATATAAATATACATTTTTTAATTCTGTGAAATAGTAGATAATGGTTTATACTTTTTAAAGATGAGGTCAACAAGGTTCCCATTTAACATTCTTATGATAGAAATATTTTATTGTTCTAAGACTTTTTTATCCAGAACAGTAAAACCTCTAAACCAAAACAGAAGGGATGGAAAATTTGGCATTTTTATATAGAGAGGGTGACATCAAATAGATTAGATGGACAGGCATTTTAAAATGGATATTTGAATAAGTTTGAAAAAAAAAGTCATTATCTAGCAATGGCACTGCACAATACTTATCAACAAAAAATAAGTCATCTGAATGCATGAGTAAATGTTGTCAAAATTTTTGAAAAACAATGCATGGTAGACAAAATGGATTGATGTAATGGAAAAATGAGAAATAATAGAACACAGATTGAAATTACAAAATGAGTCATAGCCTAATCAATTCTGGTGATTTGCTATATGTACTTACATACTTCATGTTGAAATATATTACCATGTATACATGTGTCGTGGCCATAAGCATTGCTTGTATGAGCAAGATGAAGATGTCCAGTGAATTACTGCTGGAGTGAGGAAACATGAAAATCCTGACTTGTAAACCATATGAATCAATGTGATTTTCTATGCACTGATGTGGTGGGGCACTGATTATCCATTCTAATGGTGAAACCCAATCTCTACCTCAAAAATTATGGAAAAAAAACTTTCGGATAACCAAAATTGGGTGGTGTTATGCCACCGTTGTGTCGCTAAGCTAGGTATCAGTGGGATCCTTAAATTTATTATCTCTGATGCCAGCCGATTGTCGCGGGATATTTACATCACCCAGGTTATGAGCAAAATTATACATTCCACAAACCTTAAGCTTAAATTTTCAATAGAGGTGTTAGTTCTGGCTTGGTTTTGGAATCATGCCTTTTAAATGTCTGTCATGCATTTCTCTCTCTCATATTTTTAATTCTTTGAATTGAGTCAAAAAGAGGTTCTTGGCACAGGAAATTACTCTCAGCCACAAGGGTGATCATTAGTTATTGTTTTCACTCCCTTGATGCATGTCAATGAAAATTTGTTCTCCATTTCAAAGTGACTCTTTGTCGCAATGGAATTTTTTTCATTGATTCGGTGCATACAGCACCATTTTTAATAGTGTTGCGCAGTTTATCCTAATATTTAGTGCTACACCAGATTTTCCCGGGCCAGTGAATAAAGTATTAAGTATACCTATCCATTTGGATATAAATTACAGGATACGTTTCCCCACTAAGATCCCACATTGTTTAGAAGTTAAGAAAATTGTGGCAGGCTGGCTAGGACTAGAATGGTCTTTGATATTGGTGTGATACAAGCATATAGCCTGTCATGTTCCATCTAGTTCTTTGGTCCTTGTTTAAACTTCCAGAAATCCATTCTCAAGGTGGAATTTCTATGACAAAGCAAATTACCATGAGTAGTAAACAAAGTAGATCTATTAAGGTAGTATGACAGGAGGATGGTAGTTAAGAGGTTTCATGATTAGTTTGGTGAGGAAAATTACTTGTCTCTACCATTTGAAACAGGAGTTGTTTTAGACTTTTGCAGGTATGGATGTCCCTTGTGTAATATCTTATGAGAAATCGTCACAAGACTGCCTATTTGGACAATATTTTCTAATGGAAGCCCAAATGTTAGACAGGACATTTTTGTTTGCTGGTATTTTCAATTTTTGGGCATAATCACATACTTCTTCCAGTAAAAATTTTTATTTGTTCCTGCTTGAGACCGAAAATTTAGAAAAACTCCCCTATCTGTAAGTCTTATGGTCCCCAGCTTTCCAGATACAGGGATCTGTACTGTATTTGCACTAAACTTCATATATTGAAAAAGATATGTTTAAGAAAGCAAAATGGTGTAAAAGAATGAGAGCTTAATAAAGTCTGCTATTATTTCAGGTTCCTCTTAAGGAGGAAGCTACAACTGGGAATCATGAGTGTTGGACGAGTGAAATTCTGGATCAATCTGCAGATAAGTCCAGACCCAGAGTGCCTCGGATGGGAATTGTTGAACCTCTGCCTTATTCCCTTTGTGATGTGAGTCCTTTTGCTGCTTTTCCAAGTACAAGTACTGTATTGGGAGGAATCGCTTGTTACGTGAAAATGAAATGATGAACTATGTGAGAATGTAACACATTCAAAAATCTTAAAGGCATAAAAACTATACGCGTTCTAATCTTGACATATTTGTTAAACCAGTGAGATTGTAGAGATTGATTTGAATACTTTTAAGTTGAGGTTTACAATGTTCCTATTTTCTCTTCTTAAGATATAGAAAATTCTTCTTAAGAAATATAATATTATTCTAAGAATTCATCATCCAGTTTACCATTCAGCCAGCAAAAAATCCTTTGATATGATTGGAGAGCTGTTCTATTGCATGATTAATTATTATTTGACGACATAGATACATCATGTATGAGTTAACTGCTGACTGACTGATTTGCATTGCAATATAATGAGTAAAGCAAGGATTTGTAATGTCACCATTGCTTTTTAATGTATTTATGGATAAATGTGTTGGAGATGCATGTAGTGAAAACGACAGTGCTTTGATTGGAAATGTAAACGTGCCAGTTGTACTATGTGTAGATGATACTGTTTTGATCTCAGAGAGGCAACAGGGATTACACAAGCTCCTACATAAGTTTTGTGAATCAACGGAGAGCATGTCATTGTGGGTAAATGCGTGCAAGACTAAAGTTGTACATTTTGATAAGGAGAATATGGAGAATGACTGTATGGTGAGGGCGAATGGTGAAGTAATTGAATGAGTGGATGATCTTGTGTACTTAGGTAAAATGTTTACTAAAGATGGACGGATAGATCAGGAGATAAAGAGACATGTGAATGCTGCAAGGAAAGTGGTAGGTAGCATGTGGTGCATGTCAATGAATGAATGCCTGTCTAAGGAAGTGAAAATCGCCAAGTACAAAAGTGTACCTCTCCCTACTTTGTTGTATGGTAGTGAAACATGGGTTTATCAAGATAGACATAAAGAGTAGACTAAACGACAAGGGTATGAGTCAGCTGAGGAGTATTTGCACCAAAGTAAGATGCATAGGGTCAGGAATGAGTGGGTAATAAAATGAATGTGGTTTAGATGCTCCAGTGGTAATGGACACACATGAAAGGGGTGTGCTTCGTTGGTGTGGCCATGTGGAGAGAATGGATGAGAGTGGAATTACAAAACAGATATACGAGTGAAATGAATGGTTTGAGAGGTAGAGGTAGGCCAAGAATGTTGTGGTTGAATTTGGTCGAGGAAATTCTCAGGAAGAGGAATTTTAGGAGTCTCAAAAACATGAGTGCTTGTATGAAGGAGTGTGTTGGGATAAATAAAGCAAAAGAGGATTGCAAGGATAGGTCAGTTTCGAGGAAATTATTGAAGAAGAGTTAGGTGTACAAATGTATTTATGAGTTAAACTAAGTGACTCTGCCTACCCCTGATGAGAACGACGTGATTGGTATGGATTTATGTATGCTTTTGCTGCGTTTACTACTTCACGTTATGAAACAGAATTCGCTTTGTGATTCATTGGTAGATTTACTTTGTAGGTTATAATGAGTATGTTTATAATTTGTATATTACCCTGCAATTGAGATGGACTGTAATCTGAATTAATCATTCCCCACTCTTTCTATGAAATTTCAGGTCCATTTGAAGATGGAGGAGGCAGAGGTGACAGAAGAAAACCCATCAAAGGAGGGAGAAGGGCTTTTTTTACTTGAAGATAAAAATTTCTCATGTGGAAATAACTGCTCCGGGGATATGGATGACAATGCCTCAGACAAGGTAATAACCTCTATGTCTACTATAACCTTACAAGGGAAACAGCGTGCAATGTCAGAAATCAGTGTCTCGAACTGTGCAACATGTACAAGCTGTACAAACAGGAATTAAGCACAGCAGAATTTTCTACAGCTCTTAACCAATTAAGTTAATAAATGTAAGCTGTCAGAAATTACATTCAAAGTTGAGAAAATATTGTAAATTCTAATACTATTGAACCAAAATTAATCCTACACTAAACTGGCTAATTGTGGAATTTCTGCTAGTGGCTCAATAATTAGGCTCTTTCTTTCAGTTTCAAGAACGTGACTACATTTACCTCAATGTAAAACTTTAATTACAATTATGCAAAGGAAAATTTAACCGGCTACGTTGCAATAGGCTTAGGAATTCTCATGATTTAAGTCTTTACGTTATATATTTATAAAAAAGCAAGAAATTTACAGGGTAATAAGTTATATCTCATGACTTCCTGGTTTTATAGGCCCATTTAACCTCTGAGATCTCCTGCATTGTGTATTGTTATTTATGGTAATATTATGTCGTAGAAAGATCTCAATATAGTTTGAAAGAAAACAAACTTTTAGGCTAACTACTTTTTTCCTGGGACTTTTTAAGGTCTTTCGTACCCGTAGCTGTCGTGACAGTTGTTGTACAATGATAATGTCAGTCATTATGTCAATTAGAGTGCTGTCTTCTTTTTTATTTTCAGTCCAATGATAATCAGTGTTTAAGTAGCCGCTCTTCACAACACCTATCCTTTGATGAAGAAGAGGAAGAGAACTTTCATTTTATTTTGGAGAGAGACTCTGAGGATGAGCACCAAGAAGTGAGTACATGTTGGGCATAGTCCAGTAATTTCTCTAGCTGCACTGAGTGATATGCATAGTCTATGCATTTGCTCGGCCTGCATATTGAGAGCAATCTGTCTTGGGAAATGCCCATAGGCAAGTTGGCTAATAAATTCAGTTCTCTCTGTTTTCTTGTTAGAGTTACAAGGTCCACAGTATCCAGCATTGTCTTATTGACCATGTATAGTTGCTACTTTTACTCTAGGATAAGGCCTGATATTATGTTTTGGGGTTTCTCCAGGAACTCTAGGATACTCCTAAACTATGTATTAAGCTAGATAGTTTCGATATTAGGGGCATACCTAAAAATTGGTTATGTTCTTGTCTGGACCATAGGACGCAAATGTCAGTGTCAACAAGGATAATATTAGGTACATAGAACTCTACTTGCAGAATTGTAAAAAGTGGTCTCCCACAGGGCTCAGTGTTGGGACCACTCAGACTCAGCACAGTGTTGGGACCTACTTTATTTATATTATTTATTAATAATCTGCCTGAACTCTCCTCCAGTATACAGAATGTTTATCATATAGTCTATTCTGATGGTGCTGATTTCATTCAGTCAGCTCAGTGTTTTATTGGAAGTCTATCTAAGTACTTGGAAAGCCTTCAGGAAAAAGTAGCATGATCTAAGAGAGGAATTCAGTTTGTTTGGGTGAGTTCAAGTATATGAGAAGCAACAACAGTTGTTCATCTGTAATTGAGGTGCATTTTCTAAGCAACTTGATTTCTGGAGGGTTGGTTATCATTTGATTTCTAGCAAGGAATGATAAATTAGCAATTGCTTGTCATGCTATTTTTGTACAGACTAAGTAAGTAAAAGATGGCACATTGACAAGAAATGTAGCTGTTAAGCAACTTTAGACTGTTGGTTCTTACATGTGTTATATTTTTCTGTTGAAGTTGTTTGTTTTATATGTGGTTGTATGACATTTTTCATCATTTCAGGGGGATGACTGTGACACTGCAAGAACTATCACATCAAGCACCTTCAATGACATGAATAGTGGTGGGGAAAAGCAATATGATTCTCCAGAGGAACAACTCAGTGATAAGAGAAATTTTGAATGTGATTACTGCCGCATGAAATACTTTGATAAAAACCAGTTAATCGTACACATAAAAGACCACATTATTGGAAATAAGGCATCAATGACATTGAACCAATACAAATTGTCTGAGAGATGCTCCACGTCAAGTGTGGGAAAATGTTTAACGGGTTTCAAGTGCGATACATGTGGGAAAACATTTGGATGGAAGAGTAATTTAGTACGACACTTAGTCACACACAATGTTTATGAACAATTGAAGTGTGAGACATGTGGTAAGCCATTTAAATACATGAAGACTTTATTAAACCATGTGAAAAAACATAATTGTTCGAAGTATTATAAGTGTGAGACCTGTGGAAAGCAATACTCTTCTAAAAGTAATTTAAAAACTCACACATTGTTGCATGGAGGTTTGAAAGTATTTGAGTGTCACTTATGTGGGAAGGCATTTACCCAAAATTATCTCTTATTAAGACACTCCACTGTACATAATAGTGTGAAAGCCTTCAAATGTGACTTGTGCGGGAAACAGTTTGCTAGAAAAGATTGCTTATTAACACACTCCTCTGTACATAATGGCGTGAAAGCCTTCAAATGTGACTTATGCGGGAAACAGTTTGCTAGAAAAGATTGCTTATTAACACACTCCCCTGTACATAATGGCGTGAAAGCCTTCAAATGTGACTTATGCGGGAAACAGTTTGCTAGAAAAGATTGCTTATTAACACACTCCTCTGTACATAATGGCGTGAAAGCCTTCAAATGTGACACATGCGGGAAACAGTTTGCTAGGAAAGGTGACTTATTAAGCCACTCCCTTGTACATAATGGCGTGAAAGCCTTCAAATGTGACACATGCAGGAAACAGTTTGCTAGGAAAGGTGACTTATTAAGCCACTCCCTTGTACATTATGGTATGAAAGCCTTCAAATGTGACACATGCGGGAAACAGTTTGCTAGGAAAGGTGACTTATTAAGCCACTCCCTTGTACATAACGGTATGAAAGCCTTCAAATGTGACACATGCGGGAAACAGTTTGCTAGGAAAGGTGACTTATTAAGACACTCCACTGTACATAGTGGTGTGAAAGCCTTCA
The DNA here is from genome assembly GCA_963169105.1 of Ceriagrion tenellum. Classification (NCBI taxonomy): domain Eukaryota; kingdom Metazoa; phylum Arthropoda; class Insecta; order Odonata; family Coenagrionidae; genus Ceriagrion; species Ceriagrion tenellum. Next base: position 9,707,269 of record OY720645.1, read on the forward strand.
AATGTGACACATGCGGGAAACAGTTTGCTAGAAAATATTGCTTATTAACACACTCCCTTGTACATAATGGTGTGAAAGCCTTCAAATGTGACTTATGCGGGAAACAGTTTGCTAGAAAATATTGCTTATTAACACACTCCCTTGTACATAATGGTGTGAAAGCCTTCAAATGTGACTTATGCGGGAAACAGTTTGCTAGGAAAGGTGACTTATTAAGCCACTCCCTTGTACATAATTGTATGAAAGCCTTCAAATGTGACACATGCGGGAAACAGTTTGCTAGGAAAGGTGACTTATTAAGCCACTCCCTTGTACATAATGGTATGAAAGCCTTCAAATGTGACACATGCGGGAAACAGTTTGCTAGGAAAGGTGACTTATTGAGCCACTTCTTAGCCCATAATGATGTGAAAGCCTTTAAATGTGAAATATGTGGAAAGAAGTATTCTCACAAGAGTAAATTATTACGACACTCAGTTGTTCATAGTTGTGCTAGAGACTTTAAATGTGACATATGTGGAGATGAATTTGCAAAGAAGGGTTATTTAAAACTACACAGTGTGAAACATAAATAATTGAAGGACATTCTAATGTTACATATACAGGAAGAATTTACTCTGAAGTTTGACTCAGAAACACATTCCACCCTACATTGTGGCATGATGAAGAAGATTGTGTGACGTGTGGCAAGAAGTTAACTCTGAAGACTCAATTAAAAAGATATTGTGCCATACACTGTTGATTTAACCGATTCAAATGTTGTACTTTTGAGAAAGTGATTACCTCGGATGTAATATACTGAGTTACATACTCAACTGCAATGTCTTTTTAATTTGTAATATGTGATACAATTGGGGTTTATAAAAATCATTTATATCTTCTAAATTCTTCCCCATTGCTGATGTTTGGGACGTAGATCTCATTAATACAACTATGATGTTGTATTAAGTAATGAATTCCCAATTTCATTTGAATGTTATTTAAATGATATTTATATGCTGAAGGAGGTATCTATTGTGTATATGTAATCAAGTTGGTATGTTTGCAGTATAATTTATTTGTGTTGGCACCACTGTTGTGGTTATGGGCTATGTTTTTGTGCTTGTACCTCATTGCTTTTGTTTTTTCTAAGAAATAAACCACAGCCGCACTTCCGGTCTATGTTTAAGCATCAACATGTCGTGTCTTTATTTACTGATCGAGAAAATCTTCAATCATCACATCGCTAAAACTAAATAACAACAGTATCCAGTAATAGAATGTGACTGTATTGGGGTGGTATTGTTAATAAAGACCTAGGTTAGATTGTTATTTGGGGAAGCCTTCAACTGGAGCTCTGGCACCTAGACCTTGATCAGTACATTGTGCCAACCCCATGTTTAAGCTGCCCTCCACATGCAGACAGGGGACAAGATGCAATGGTGAAGGTATGACTGGTCGACCATCCAACCCTCGTCCGGGCCTAACATTCCTAATTTCATACTTCAGTGATCTTATGGGAACTGGTGTGTCAATGAGGCTAGGCCCTTGCCCTAATAAAGACCTATATATGTGGGATTAACATTTGCCTGATGGAGGATATAAAGCTTGAGAAGATCTCATTGTAAATACATTCTCAAGAAGTGGACCAAAGAATACACATCCCAACAGTCGCATATGTTCCTTTCACTGATTGGCTTAATTGCATGTAGAGGAACAGCAAGTATTCCTAAGCCGAGATGTTAACACTGGCTCAAAATTGACATTTTCCAGTGTTCACTAGTCTTATATCTTTCCTACTTGTGGTCAAATTATATTTTCTCCACAACATAGACTGTATTTGTATCCAATTGGGGCCAAAGTTAATACATGACGATTCCTAGTGGATTATCGATGTATATATTGTGATTTAACTTCAGAAATATTATCTATTTCCATTGCACATATGCCTTCGTGAAGTTAAATATACCGCATGAATAGTCAAGGTTTGCCGCTCACACCAACAATACAGCCTTTCCGTGGCCGCGACCGCTTAGGTGTGTGCACGGCGGCGGCCTGCGTGCGGGCACGGCCGCTCATGTGGGTGGATGCTTTTCGGCCGTTTTCGAACTTGCCTAATCAAGCAATTTTCCCCTGGAACTTAGAAGCATGGATTGTACGGAGAGTTTAGCCGACCGGCCAATGAAAGTGCAGCCAGGGCCCGCACATTTTATTAGTTTCACCAAAGTCGCCACTTGCAGCGCTGATTCCCTGAGCGATCCAAGAATCTTACGGAACTGCCAGCCAGCAGTTCATGAAAGATGTAATATTATTTAATGGGAATGTTTTACAGACTATTAATGAAATAAAACACACCATTCTTGACTTTAATTACAATTGGTGGCCTAGATTGCTGTTCAGTAATGCATTGGAAAAGTATTTCAATAACGCGTATTCTTTTGATTAATTATAGTATCCAATTGACGCAAACTATCCTATTGTAGCGATTTTCTTCTGGTGTGTATTATTCTGGTTATTTATCCTGTGTATATAATCTTTGGTCGCAACCGCGCGGGCACAGCCGCTCATGTGTATGGATGCCCTTAGGCCGTTTTCGAACTTGCCTAATCAAGCAACCTTCCCCTGGAACCTAGAAGCATGGATTGTACAGAGAGGATTGCCGACTCGGCCAATGAAAGTGCGGCCAGGGCCTGCACATTTTATTAGTTTCACCCAATTCGCCACTTGGCAGCGCTGATTCCCTGACCGATCCGAGAATCTTACGGAACTGCATGCCAGCAGTTCATGAAAGATGTAATATTACTTAATTAACCGACCAACACAGTGTTTACGTTGTTCTTGCCTAGAATTCATTGGGCGGCTATGTAATCAAATTCAATTGACCGCAGACGCCATATTGTCTAGATACCTCGTCAAGAAACCTAGAACTCGGGGTGTGATTATATGGGCTTGCATGGATATGACAAGTGAAGAAACTTTAGAATGGATATCATTTTATCATTACAACGAATCATTTTGTGATATTTATTTATTTTTTGCGGAAAAATCGATGAATTCGCTAAATTTAAAGGCTTTTCAAATGTGAATATATTGATAAAAGATTTGGTACCCGATAGTTGTGTGAATAATTCCATTCATTCTAAATGTTCCGTCCTTGTTTATTTCATTAAACCTACAAATTCTATCTTCCTTGCTCTGGAAGGAAAAAAAAGAATGATCTCGTTGAAAGAACTTTGGTCCAATAAGTACTCTCAGGTAGCCATAATTTCATTGGCAGCATTATTTTGAGCTAATGAGCATCATAATTGTTAATAACGTTGAGCATTGGAGAGGTTTTCATTGCATTCATCAAAGAGGGGAGACAATGAACCATTAGAGTAAATGTATTTTGTTTTCAACTTGATCACGTTAGTCACAGCGCACGTATTTATCAGTCGAAGATAATAGGTAGTTTGTTCGGAGTGTAATACATTAATGTATTGTCACATGTTTTTTCATATTGGCAAAAAAAATTGTAGTGCCGTTTTGTGCATAAAGACATTGACTGTGGTGAAATACAGTGAGCGATATGTCGTCCACTTTAGCAGCCCCTAGCAATCGAAACATAACCACCAAACGGAAACAAGATTTCCGATTGATCGTACCAAAGAATACTACCCTTACGGAAAGATTGGTACTCAATGCTAAGAATCAGTTCCGAGGTTTCGACTCCAGCGCTACCGGGGCCCCTACGTCAGAAAATATAAACACGTAGCGGGAGTCGTGACGTTAACGTCCTTTTTCCGAACTTCCTATCTGCTCTTTTCATGAAGGCGCGCCACTTCAGTTTCACAGAGCTATTAAACTTCTTTTTAAGTTGTTGCAGGTATCAAGCTATCGGAACTTTTCAAAATGAATCTAATGTTTAATTCAGCATTTTTACACCGATAACAAATTCCAGGTTACTTTTAAAAAATTATCATATATATATGTGCCTTATTACAATGTTTACTGGAATTCTGAAAAGTTTACATAAAACAAGCTGATTAATCACGGCCATTATGCGGGTTTTGGGCATAACTACTGTTATCATTGGGGCGAAAGGTGCAACCGGAGCAATGAGTAGAGTCATAAGAATTCTGAACAATCGAAAATATATTCATCAACATAAAGGAGAGTACAGGAAATCAATTTCATGTTCTACCCACTGAAGAAATACAGTTAAATATACTTAATATTTCATGTACAATTTTAATGCTGACAGTTACCATTGTTGCAAAAAAGCTGAAAGGGAGTTAAATGCAACTTGGTAAGTCTTTCACTTTTTAACAGGACATTTGTAACACAGCAATTTATAAAACAGTGCTTTCTGAGGCATTCTCTTTTGGTGCACAATGGAAATCTCTCAGAAGTGAATCTCTCAGGAAAGTGAAATATCGAAGAAGAGAGAAGTTACGCCACACTTCGTCTTCCGTCCCTTCTGTGGTTTTGAATGGCCTGAGATCGGCGGGGCAAATAGGTAGTGAGCATTTCGTCCGCAAAGACAGCGCCAGTGTTGGGCTAGCGATCATGCGACACATAGGCCAACACGGTGATTTTGGAACTATAACTTGGGGCCTGAGGCTCCCATAAGGCTTTCATACCGATGCTACATGCCAACACCTCCTATTTCCTCCCTTCTGGTGACCAACCGTCTCGAGGGAGATTTTTTCTAGCAAATATAAGTCTCTACATGCCAACACCTCCTATTTCAATCCTTCTGATCACCAACCGTCTCGAGGGAGATTTTTCCAAAAAATGTCTCAATAACATGGAACGAGTGAATTTAGTGGGCAAACAAACTCAGCGACGGTCGCACTACATTGCGGTCATGAGTGGAAACTGTGCAATGGCGACCGGGAAAAACGTCACCTCGAAGTTTGAAAATTTCCTATTTATCGTACATTACTTATTCCTCCAAAATAATATTATCGCTAGATACCGGTTCTTTCTAGTTTATGTCACATAAATTTGCGGCGATACGCTACGTGTAAAGGGTCGAAAAATATTATTGAAATGTGTGTGACGGAAGCGGACATTTACCCAGTGTTAACCTGTGCAATTTTGTACCCCGTGTAAAACGGCCTAAAGTTCCTTAAAAGTTTATCGATACATGTCAAGAGGAAGTGGATTTCATGTACCGTATTATTGGTGGAAGGAAAGAGGTAGAATGTTTACTTGTTTGTTAATTTTTACATTGTTAAATCCACTATCCTAAGGGAACTAAGAAAATAATTTCACTAGCTCTTGGGAACTATTTATATGTTGGCCACCTTGTCGTTCCGCTTGGGCTAGAGGTTATTTCAATCGGCTAGCTTCGTGTCGTTCTTACTTAGATGTTGTACTAAACCACACAGGTAATATTAAATGGTCGGTGTTGGTTTATGTCGTTTAATGAGAGTATTTCATTGTAACAATGGAAAGTTTCGCCGGGTGTCTGGCTGGAGTGAATTGAAGGAATTGAAAGTGGAAGTGAATCTCCACAAATGCGTGTAAAAGTTTTGTAAACATCCCCAAAATGCTTACAAACGTTGAAGACGCTCAGAACAAAGAATTCCCCATTCTTTGTCGACTGTGTCTTGCGAAAACGGATGATTTGATCAATGTTTTCAATCCTTGCGGCCACCATGGGTACAGACTGAGGGAAATAATTAAGGAGCTCCTTGAGGTGGAGGTAAGTCTTTACGATTGTTTCTTGTGATTCGTGGACGTAGGTCGAGTATGCAAATGACATTAAATTTACCTTGTGTTCAGGAAAAGTTGTGTATGCTATGTATGTTGGGTGTGTATTGTGCCTGTTTATCATTCATGTGCTACTCCTAATGTGGATGAGCCAAATGTGTCGCGGTGTTCATCAATTATGCAGAGGAAGGACGCGTTGGGATAAAAGTTGTGCCTTATTTTGTAACGTAAAGTATTATATTTTACAAATGATATTTATGATTTGATATACTAATTTTAGCCTGATTCTCACTGCTGAAACATTAGCGAAAAGTCGCCATTTCGAAGTCACATATTTTATGCACCTCCCGGTGTCTGCTGAATTAATTATAGGTATGTTTTTGGATTTATTTTGGAGATATTGCAATCCCTCTTGGCTGTCTGAGATCAAATCAGCATCGTGCACATATGGTGGAACTTGCACGTTTACATTTCCCATCATAACATCGTACTTTTCACCACATGCATCTCCAATGCATTTATTTATCTATAACTAATTTAAACATCCAAGGAGACATCATGCATCCTTGCTTTACCCCCTACTTTATTACAAACCAATCACTCTGAACCTCGTTCACTTTCCCACTCGCATAGATAGATCGCCATCATTACATGCCATAACCATCATAACTGCCCATTCACTTCATAGTCCTTGAAAACCTTCCACAGCTTCATTCAATTTACCCTGTCTTATGCCTTCTCTAAAACAATAAAAACACAATACACTTTCTTTCGGATGCCCATACATTTTTCTATCACTTGCTGAAGTACGGAAAGCTGGTCACTGCGTCCTGTCCCAGGCATGAACCCACACTGCACACCCCATATTCTGTCGGAAGTAATATTCCTCAATCTTTTGATTTCAGTTTTGCTGAACAATGCTTAATGAACGAATGGCCTTATAATTATCATGTTCGGTCATTCCCTCCTTAAATTGAACAATGGAACGATGATTGCATTCTTCCAATCCACTGGATCAACAGAAGCCCATAAGCATAAATTATGCAGTTAACACAGCTAAAAAAATGAGTAAATTACTGTACACACTTAAGCATTTCACTGGATATCCCAACTGTGCCTGCAGCTTTCTGATTTTTGAATACTCTCACAGCACTTATGACCACATTCTCACTGATCGCCTTCTATGTCATCACATTTTCACATACCACTTTGCAAGGCTCATCCTCAGTGCCTGGGACATTATTGTATAATTCCTCAAAATACTCCCTCCATCAGTCCCTGATATTGCCCTCATTCCACACAATCTCTCCACTTATGTTCTTTACCGTATTCATTCTCCTGTCTTCACCAATCTTTGCTTTTTTTTATCCCCACACATAACAGCATTTCATTGCCCTCAAAATCGTTCTGCATCTTGCTAGCATCATCTGTATGCATTATAAGCTGAAAATTTAAGAAAAAAAGTATTTCATGAGATGATAGCAGCTGGAATGGTGAAAATTTTATTGTTTTTAATGTAATTGAGATTTTTCTTTAGTATTTTGACAAGCTGAGAAATAAATATGCCTCGGTGTTCTGATACTCCTCTGCTCTTTTGTCTCCTCCATAGGTGTCAGAGGAAGACGGACTGCCATGGACCATATGCCAGGGATGTGTTGGTAAACTGAAGGTGTTCAAACAGTTTAAGATGACATGCATCCAAGCAAAGACCGCATTCCTCAGGATGATAACCAGCAGGGGCTTGTTGGTGATTATTTGTCATCTTCATTCAGTAATCAAAAGACTGAGCATCCGGTATTTTAAATGTATCACATAACTCCCTACCTTTGGAGCTTAACATGCTCTTTAGAAACGCTATTTTCCCTTTTTCCTGTGCCTACTCTTTTCCGGAGGCATTGAGGTAGTTCTCAGTTCCCAACAAATGTCTGTCAATCTTTAAAAGCTGTTGAAGAATCCAAATCCATGGATTCTGGAAGTCTGGTAGACTTTTGTGATGTGTATAGATTATTAATGATGATGTTGAAAATGGAAACAGCGAATACAAGTGTCCGTTCGGAAACCTGCATGTCTTTATAATGGAAGAGCAAATTTTGTTCTCACTAAGGTACGATATAACCACGTCCTCTAGATATTTTTATTATCTGAATCCAGCTAATGATTAGTTACAACTGTCAATGTACATATCTTACACTCATTCATGTTCATCTGAATAATCTTTGAAATTTTATTGAACATAATAACAGACATCTCACTGGACAATTTGTCTTGTCAGAAAATTTGACTGTCTGTGTGATTGAAAGAGCACAATGGGGGACAGTGTTTGAACAGATTCTATCTTTGCAAGTATTTCAAAATTGAGTGGTGTACAAGGTTTTGAGGACTTGAAATTTCAAGTTGAGAATTATCTGGTGAAAAAGATCTTATGAGAAGCAGTGGCTCCGGAAACTGACAAAGACGGTAATGAGTTGCCATTAAATTTCAGATAAAGACAGACTAGCCAACATTTATTAAATTAAGGCATCCATAGATACTCTTCTGGCGTCCTCCAACTAATCCCTAGCATTTACTTACTGAACTGCCTGCATGACTGGATTATAAAATGATATGCACTTTATCACCATCAAGTAAAAATAACTTTGATAATGACCTTCACAAATACATAATAAATTCTCAGGCTTCTTTTAGTGGAAGGATATTGTGATGATTTGTAAATAAATTCACTTTGTAATTTTCCACAATTGTTTCAATTATTCCAACCTCTGTTTCCACTCTAGTTATGTCATTATCAACCTTCTCAAGTGTATTTCATGCTCAATTTTGATGAGCTCTAATTGTATTCGTGTGTTTGGGACACATTTTAATCAGCACCGTTTCATTGTGTCTCCCATTTCTTGAAGGTTCCTCTGAAGGAGGAGGCAACAACTGGAGACCATGAGAGTTTGATGAGTGAAATTCCCAACAAATCAGCGGATGAGTCCAGACTCAAAGTACCCCGGATGGAAACTGTTGAATCTCTGCCTCAAACACCTCATGATGTGAGTCCTTTCGCTGCTCCTTTATGTACAATTATTGTTTTATGACACACTGCTTGTTTCATGAAATTGAAGTGATGAGCTATGTGAAAACTAAATGGAATGAAATATCTTCAAGCAATGAAAACTATACATATATTCAAAACTAGACGTACTTGATAGTACAGTGGGATGGACAATATTGGTCCCAATTTGATGAAGTTGATGTTACCAAAGTGCCTATGTTCTCTTATCATGATACAAGACCTCATCACTTAGATTAAAGTAAAGATAACAATTTGTATTTCCCACTGTTTTTATTGCACCTCGACCGGTTTCAATGCTTACACATCATTTTCACGAGGAGACAAAATGAGCAATTTGTCTGATGAATATATGTTAGATAAGTAGGTGGGTTAAGCATAGCGAAGGAGGCAGGAGGTGGGGACTTAACTTTAAGGAGCAAGGTCAGGGTTTTCGAAACAGCTTTTAGGGGGGTTAGGAACCTGCACAATAAACAAAGGTGATTGCATCATCGGCACCACCTCGTTAACAATTCTGTCCCCATACATATTTTGAAATGCCCCAATTTCAATATTTTCCAAGAGATCCAGGTTAGCACCGGTCAATGACGTGTAAAATATGACAATTAAAATCAGATGAATGGTCACAATCCGATGAATGCTTTGAAAACATAGATTTGTTGTCAGAATACAAAAATGATTTTTTATGTTCAACTATTCTTACACTAAACTAGTCCCACTAAAGATAGAAGGCTTAAGTATTCGCCATTAGGTGGATAATAGATTGCAGTTTCTAATTCTTTCATTCAATTTTCTTACACGAATAAAATAACCCTATGAATCACATTTTCAATGTCAAAATCATGAATTATACTTCTGTCAACAATAGGATGTTTCCTTGGTAACTGTGAAGTTATCATGAACTGTAGAAGGGAAATTGGACCTTTAAAATGGTGGCTGGGTTTTATATCTACAGATACGTATTACGGTGAAAATCTAGGCCATATGCTGAAGTATTGCTGATTATGATGTATTCATGGATATTTTTGCCTAAAATTGGCTGAATTCATTTCAAATGGACTACTTTAGTTTGAGAACATATTAATGTGCAGCTACTGAAACTTAAAAGTATATTATGCCATCCTACGTGAAATGGCACACAAATTAAATGCTGTGGACTACCCCTGTAGCCCATGTGCCTAGTGAAGGGTTAAAAATGTGAAAGGCATTGAAAAAAATGCATATACTAAACTTGGAATATTTTAAAGCCAGCAGGATTGTGGATATTGATTACAATATTGTGAAGTTGAGGTGAAAAAAAGTTTCCATTTTGTTGTCTTTTGATAGAAATATTGTATCGTCATTAGTCTTGATCATCAACATTGAACCTTCCAAAATACTTTGATATGATTGGAGAGCTATTGTACAGCATAATTAATTATTTTGATGTAGTAGATATGTCATGGATTAGTATAATGCTCACTGACCACAATTGCTATGTATTGGGTGTTATCCCTTGACTGGAGGTAATGGCAAATATGCGAGTGTGGAGATGAAGCATTCCAATTCATAATAAAATCATTGACTATTAAGGAATATATGTTGTACGCCTCAGCATTTATTTGATTTTTCATAAATTTATGTCTTCTGCAGTCGAAATGTAAATGTAGGATATGAAAAGCGTAGAGTTTCAACATGTACGCTAAATATTAATCGTTATTTCAGGGACCTAAAATAAAACAATTGCTTTAAGTATCAAAGCAGATGTGGTGGTCGCAAATGTATGTATTTGCGCCCACTTATGGGTCAAGACAAGGCGTGGGAGAGAGTAGCTGGAGGCACTGAAAGCGACAGGGAAACTTAAGTAGAAAATATGTATTTTTGAGTAAACGGAACTGTGTCGCCACTTCAGCGGCAATGGGCGCTCCGCTTCCAAATTTAAAATGGAAAGTCGGTACACTCCTCTACGTAAACAAGAGGAGGGGTGGGACCTTACGGGGGCTAAAAATTCAATATATAAACTCTAGCAAATTGGCAGAAGGGCAGTGTTTTTGGGGGAGTCATCGAGTTGGGGTCCGATCGACGGACGGACGGATTCGAGAAGTGTCCGGCTGCCAATTTGCCCCGTTGAGGTCCCATCACCGTTCTTGTTCCGTTGCTCCGTTCGTGACACCTCGTCCAGACAGAAGGAAAAGACCCGGGCCCCTCAGGCTACACCTAAACCTCCGATTGGGTCGGAGCTGCTAGGGAAATTAGTCGAGAACAGAACTCCAAGCCTCGCGGTCGCTCAGTGCTTCGCAGCAGCTCGTCTCCCGCGCCGAGTCCATCTCCCTTCGCTGGTGCGATAGCCTCCCAGGTAATTTCTCTTTTTTCCTATTCAAATGCAAATCTTGCGTGTAAATATTGCTTCCGGCACCCAAAGGCAAGAACCCACAAGGTAGTAGCGCGGGTTCGATTCCCCTCACGTGGGGGCGACCCCTACACAGAGCTATAATGCTAAAGAGCATAGATGTTGTTTGAAGCATTGTCAGCCACGGTACACAGCCTCATAAAATAGAGAAAGAGCCATCCTAATGTTTGTTAAAGTTTTTCCCAATGACAAAAAAGAAAGAATTTCTCTTTGAACCTTTGTTGTACCTGCTGAAAAAGACAATACAGATATGTATTTTTTTGCATCAGAACATGAATTTACTTTTGATTTTTACCTTGAATTCATGTAATTATGAATTTTAGAATCAAGTTCAATTAAACTGGAAGACTTCACCAGCGGGTTAATGTCACTGTATGGCAGATAAATATACACTGTGCAAAATAAAGTATAAGATGAGCCAGAGTTTGTTCTTTACAAGTTGGTGTAGCTCTGTCTTTCACTTTTGTTTATGGAATAAGATGAACTTTTGGAGTCAATATTTCCAGGGGTTGGCTGCATCACAGTATATGGATGACTTATATAGCAATAACCCACTTAAGACTACTTTGGGAGCCTAAATTTGTAATATTTATATTATACGATAGATACATGTTGATTTAGGTGGACATAAATATGTAATAATCATTTGCCTCTCTTTATATGTCAGTTACCAATCAAGATGGAGGACACAGACATGACAGAAGGGAACTCAAGAAATGAGGAAGGAGAGGATTTCAAATTTGAAGTTGGATATGTCTCATGTGTAAATGAATGCTTGGGGAATGTGGATGACAATGCTTTGGACGAGGTAATGTCCTTTACATCTTCTTTAACCTGTAACTGCCTCAGCCTGCCACTATAGTCACTGGTTATCAATGAGTCACAGAATGTTAAGCTCTGTTTAGTCTTCAAAATAAGCCCCCTCCCACTTTGCAAAGACCACTCTGCCAGAAAAATCACTCATCGCCAAAAAAGTCACGATTGCCAAAAACTCGCAAATGTCGTTTGCGACTATTCCTCGGGAATCGTAGCCTTGCGATTCGCTGTCTCGCATGTGCTGCCCATGATGGAACAATCACTTCACTTTTATACTGAAACTGACTGTGGCTCACTCCATTCTGACGGACTCTATGCTAGCACCATGACATCCCCCAATCAACAGCCTGACAAGGATTTCCTTACACCTCCAACTCCTGTGTTTATCTGCTGACCTCACCCTCAATCGCCAATTCTGTTCTCTAGTCTGGCCCCAGCCTCTTTTGAAACTGACTGCAGACGAGGAAGGACCTGCTGGAGTGATGACTTGTGATCGTATGCTTTAGATCATGTTTACGGTATGTATCCTACGGGCTTGTTTTCAATTGCATTACTTGTTTGTTTTGTAAATGTTCTTGCTTAAAGTAAATCAAACTGGCTAAGGTTGTTATTTTCTCTCGTCCCCTCTTTCCATTCGCAGTCAATTCACTCGTGACATCAAGTTTTAGTAATTTGCTTTCCAAAATGGTGCCATGATGAGAATACAAACCTGGATTTCCCATAATGCACGAGGAATAGTCGTGAACAGAGTTTGAGAGTTTTTGGCATTCAAAAGTTTTTTGGTGATGAGTGTTTTTTCTGGCAGAGTTTTTTTTGCAAAGTGGGAGGAGGGAAATTTTTGCTCAAGCTCTCCCTCTGTTGTCAAAAGTTTTGTATTATTGTATTTATGTGTTTATTAGTGTAAGACATATAATCATAACATTTGGTGTTGCACTATTATTTTCCTTATCTGTGATGACAGGAGTCTTCATACCTGTTGATGGTAAATGTAATGTACATTGCCCCACTAAGATCTCATAAAATATTGTAGTCTCAAAAATCATGGAAGAGTTTTTCTAGAATGTCTTTTGTTATTGATGAAATACATGTCAGACAGTCATTGTCTTTTAAAATCTTATTTTGATCTGCCTTTATCTGAGACGTATCGAATGAGAACAACATTTAATGAGGAAATGTTTAGTGAAAACTAATTTTTCTTGTAAAGGAATATATGTTTTGGAAAAGTAATTTTTATATCAATGCAACTGACTGAGCGAGTGCATTAATATGAAACACTGACCAAATCTCTCTGTAATCGTACAAAGTGAAATTCATTTTACAGGAAAAATCATTTCTAAATATGTAATTCTGACATCCTCTTCTCTAATCATATAGATATAAATTCCTTTAAGGACAAATTATTTACCTTTCTGTGAATTCAATCCCTGATCCAACCAATCTTCACCCAGTGTTTTACCTGGCTTTGACTTTTGCTGAAATGCATCATTTTTTTTGTCATTGAGAATTTTACAACCTCTTCGATATCCAATGCAAATGAAATTTTCAGGTACATACAAAACAGTCAATGTTTTCAGGAAGACTTAGGATTTCAGGATTGTTTTGGGCAGGAGGAACTCAGTGAAGCCATTTGTGTTTTTGGAAATCTAAGCGTGAACCCAGAAAAGTCACATTCAAGGCCACAGGTTAACTAAAAGCGACATATTTAATGATAACTTTTACTTAACCACAAAATAAAATGGTTAAGTAAAAGTTATCATTAAAAATGTCCATTGAAACATAGTTTACAAAGATACTGTTAGATTTCCCTTAAAGTGAATTAGGTGTGCAAATATGTTGAGCGAATGTTTTTTTAGGTGACAAATATGAAGGTAGGAGGGTAGGCAGACAAATCAGAGCATCAAAAATGTTTAATCATAGGTTTCGCAGAATGCCAAAGTCGATGCTGAGGCATAAAAACCTCCAAATAAATCGACCAAGTAAGGCTTGAAAAAATCATCTAAAAGTGTTCTATTACTTTTAGGATCCCCTGAAGGAGGAGGCATCACCTGGAGACCATGAAAGTTTGAGGAGAGAATTCTCTGATGAGTCAGCAACTGAGTCCAGACCCAGAGCACTTCAGATGGGATGTATGGAATCCTTGCCTCCTGTACCTTGTGATGTGAGTCCTACTTCTGCTCTTCCAAGTACACAAATTGAGTAGGGAGGAATCACTTCAACAAAAAAATGAGTCATCTGAATGCATGAGTGAATGTTGTTGACCACATAAAAAATTTGACTCAAAAATTACTAAGTACTCAAATAATAACAACAATAATGCAGAGGAGCTCTTGTATGAAACTCTTTATGTGGATTTAAAGTTCTGTTATCAGCTGGTGTTTATATGTATGTGTTAAATGACCTGAGCAGTCCTTCAATTGTCAAATTTTTTGAAATACAATGCATGGTAGACTAAATGGAGTGATGTAATGGAAAAATGATAATTAATAGAACACAGATTGAAATTACAAAATGAGTCATACCCATATCAATTCTGGATATTTGCTATATGTACTTACACACTTCATTTTGAAATACATTACCATGCGTACATGTGTCGTGGCCATGAGCATTGCTTGAAGGAGTATGATGAAGATGTCCAGTGAATAACTGCTGGAGTGAGGAAACATGAAAATCCTAACTTGTAAACCATATGAGTCAATGTCATTTGCTGTACACTGATGTGGTGGAGCACTGATTATCTGTTCTAATGGTGAAACCCAATCTCTACCTCAAAAATTATGGAAAAACTTTCGGATAGCCAAAATCGGGTAGTATTACATGACCTCCATGTTGTCAAGCAAGGCATCAGTGGAATCCCTAAATTAATGATCTCTTATGCCAGCTGATTGTCGCAGGATATTTACATCACCCAGGTTATGAGCAAAATTAAACATTCCACAAACCTTGAGCTTAAATTTTCAATAGAGGTGTTAGTTCTGTCTTGGTTTTGGAATCATGCCCTCTAAATGTCTGTCATGCATTTCTCTCTTATCTCATATTTTTAATACTTTGAATTGAGTGAAAAAGAGGTTCTTGGCACAGGAAACTACTATCAGCCACAAGGGTGATAATTAGTTATTGTTTTCACTCCCTTGATGCTTCCCAATGAAAATTTGTTCGCCATATCAAACCGAATCTTTGTTGCATTCGATTTTTTTTCATTGATTCGGTGCAATGCAGCACAATTTTTATTAGTGTTGTGCAGTTTATGTTAATATTTAGTGCTACACCAAATTTTCCCTGGCCATTGAATGAAGTATCAAGTATACCCATCCATTTGGATATAAATTACAGGATACATTTCCCCACTAAGATCCCACATCGTTTAGAAGTTAAGAAAATCGTGGCAGGCAGACTTAGCCTAGAATGGTCTTTGTTATTGGTGTGATACAAGCCAGATAGCCTGTCATGTTCTTTCTAGTTCTTCTACTCCATGTTTAAACTTCCAGAAATCCATTCTCAAGGTGGAATTTCTATGACAAAGCAAATTACCATGAGAATTAAACAAAGTAGATCTATTAAGGTAGTATGACTGGGGGATGGTAGTTAAGAGGTTTCATGATTAGTTTGGTAAGGAAAATTCGACTGTCTATACCATTTAAAACAGCAGTTGTTTTAGACTTTTGCAGAGATGGATGTTCCTTGAGTAATATCTTATGAGAAATTATCGCAAGACAGCCTATTTAGACAAAATATTTACTAATGGAAGCCCAAATATTGCAAAGCTAATTTATGTATGCTGGTAATTTCTATATTTTGGCATAGTCACATACTTCTTCCAATAAACATTTTTATCGGTTCTTGCTTGAGACTGAAAATATGGAAAAACTCCCCAATCTGTAAGTCTTACAGTCCTCGGCTTTCTGGATATGGCGCTCTGTACTTTCTAATGTTGTGAGCACAGGGACCTCGCTTTATTTATGAAGGTTAGAAATGATTGCTGTTATCTAAACGTATACAGTCCAAGCTTAGATAGCACATTTTACATTTTTTCCTTAATAAAGCACTAAACGTCATATATTGAAAAAGAAATGTTTAACCCTTTCGCTGCGGTCAAACTGCAGAGACATACCAGCCCCTGTGCGGCGATAAAGTGAACGCTAACCTACGTCGTCACAGAAAGTATGCCTCTCGTTACACCTGCAACTCAATAGTCACTCAAGCAACCGGCATGGGATTTCCACAATGTATAACAATGAACTTGGTGAATGGCATTCGCAGAAAATGAGAAAGTTCAGTAGCGTGGGCAGGAACAACCACTTGCCAACGGAACGTAGGAGCTACGTTCACAGAAGTCAACCGGGCGAACGTAGCTGCTACGTTCACAGCAGTCAACCGGGCGAACGTAGCTGCTACGTTCACAGCAGTGAATGGGTTAAGAATGTAAAATGGTGTAAAAGAATGAGAGCTTAATAAAGTCTGCTATTATGTCAGGTTCCTCTGAAGGAGGAAGCTACTACTGGGATCCATGAGAGTTTGACGAGTGAAATTCCGGATGAATCTGCAGATGAGTCCAAACACAGAGTGCCTCGGATGGGAATTGTTGAACCTCTGCCTCATTCACCTTGTGATGTGAGTCCTTTTACTGCTCTTCCAAGTACAAGTACTGTATTGGGATGAATCGCTTGTTACGTGAAAATGATGAACTCTGTGAGAATGTAACACATACAAATATCTTAAAGGCATATAAACTATACGTGTTCTAAACTGGACATATTTGTTAAACCAGTGAGATTGTAGAGATTGATTTGAATACTTTGAAGTTGAGGTTTACAAATTGTCTATTTTCTCTTCTTAAGATATAGAAAATTCTTCTTAAGAAATATTATATTGTTCGAAGAATTCATCATCCTGTTCACCATCCAGCCAGCAAAAAATCCTTTGATATGATTGGAGAGCTGTTCTATTGCATAATTAATTATTATTTGATGATAAGCGATACATCATGGATTAGTTAAATGCTGACTGACATTTGTTTTGTATGGGGGATATATTTTGACTGTGGAGCCATTGCTCGAAAGCAAATCTGGCACAAATTTTGTTAGACTCCATTAAGGATTGAGTATGTAAATAACTGAAATACACCTTTTTTAAGGTTCATAGGTGCATATTGACTGCCACTCCACAGAATAGAAAGCTGCTCTTGTGCAAATAAAAGTTTTTATAAAGATAATTGGCTCTGTTAGACCCATTAGTCACTTTAGGATTTCATATTCCAAGAAAACATGCCATTTCTACTATGTCCTAAGCAAACTGTTTGCCAAGTATTGGTCTGAAGTTTGTTTTGCGCTGTTCAAAGATGTGCGAGTCTATTGCAGTCATAGACGTAGAATATCAGTTTTACAGGAGAAATTGTATTTTTATTTTGGCCAAATACAAATATATATTTAAAACTAATAATATAATACAGTAAAAGGCCACTATAGTGAGTTTGCTTAAAACCCGAAAAATCGCTTGTTATAACTTAACGCTCCCTCATTATAGCAGTACAGCCATTTTTACAATGCAAATGCCTTGAATCCTTGCATCAAGATCGGCCAAAACTGAACGAATGGGTTTTTGGTGCACCGTTTTGGTAAATGCGTCGAAATACTGACGAAATTTCTAAGTGTGCCGGAGTAAAATTGTCTCCAAGTTTCCCACTTATTTGTATTTGGCATTTTCCATGCAATGCAAGATCATTCGTGACATTCGGTGGAAAATTCCCAACTGACTATCGACAGGTAAATGAGTCATATCTTAGTGAGTGGTATAAAGGTCTGCACACACATTGGCGCAGAATGCAAAAGTGGGAATATTCGCTTTAGACTAGAATTGCGGGACATGGAAAATGATGTATGCAGCAAACTGGATTTTATTTGCGGTAGTACCACGTTTTGCCGGGCGAGATTCGGGCTGGCTTGCGCATAATGGTATCCTGCTGAGTAATTTTGTCCTGCGCCGGTGTGTGCAGACACTTAGCAAAAAAAATGTTTGCAGGTCCTGCACAGAGGGATTTGATATATTAGAGAAGAATATAAAAAGAGAAAGATGTAACTAATGAACTCATAGGTAATGCTAAATATTTTTTAAAAACTGGCGATAACAGTTAGGAAATAGGGAATCACAAGTGCACAACAGAAATGGGTCACAACAGAACGTACAGTGGTCTTGTAGCGATAAAACCATTAACAATCGTTCTGAAGAGTTGTAAAAGATATGTCACACTTTTGACGACAAATTTGTTTCGTTCACAATATGGAATATAATCCGTAACAACCATAGATGGAAATCAAAAAGTAAATGGATGCACGGACAGCTGTAAAACGTAGTACTTGAGATGCTATTTCTTGTTTTAATTGTACCAAAGTAAAATTTAAATTAGTATAGTATAATGTATTGGAATTTATGGTATTAGTTAGGTTAAATAGCTATAGAATGACAAATAATTCATAATGATTGTGATATCAATGAGTAAAAAGTGTGATCAGAGTACAAATTTATAAAATCTTCTCCAATTTCCTGATTGCTTTTGCTAAACACACACTGCACACCCCATATTGTCAGAAGTAATATTCGTCACTCTTTTAATCTAAAGAATTAGGAATATTACTTCTGACAACATGTAGGGTGTGCAGTGTGGGTTTATGCCTTGGAGAGGACCTTGGAGTGACCAGCTTTCCGCACTTCAGCAAATGATAGAAAAATGTATGGGCGTCCAGAAGAAAGTGTATTATGCCTTTCTTGATTTAGAGAAGGCATATGACAGGGTGAATAGAAAGAATTTGTGGAAGGTTTTGAAGGACTATGGAGTGAATGGGCAGTATTTAAATGTTATGATGGTGATGAATGATAACAGTAAGGCAAGGGTAGGGGAAAATGGGATTCTGAGTGATTGGTTTGCAATATAATGAGTAAAGCAAGGATGCGTAATGTCAATGTTGCTGTTTAATGTATTTATGGATAAATGTGTTAGAGATGCATGTAGTGAAAATGACAGTGTTTTGATTGGGAATGTAAACGTGCAAGTTTTACTTTATGCAGATGATGCTGTTTTGATCTCAGATAGCCAACAGGGATTACACTAGCTCCTAGATAAGTTTTGTAAATCAATGGAGAGCATGTTATTGAGGGTAAATGCGTGCAAGACTAAAGTAGTAGTTTTTAATAAGGAGAATGGGGAGAATAACTGTATGGTGAGGGCGAATGTTCAAGTAATTGAATGAGTGGATGATTTTGTGTACTTAGGTCAAATGTTTACTAAAGATGGACGGATAGTTCAAAAGATAAACAGACATGTGAATGCTGGAAGGAAAGAGGTAGGTAGCATTAAGAGCTTATCAAGGAATGACTGCCTGTCTAAGGAAGCGAAAATCCGTGTGTGGAAAAGTGTACCTGTCCCTGCTTTGTTGTACGGTAGTGAAACATGCGTTTATCAAGGTACACATAAAGAGTAGACTAAACGCCAAGGGTATGAGTCATATGAGGAGTATTTATGCCAAAGTCGGATGCATAGGGTCAGGAATGAGTGGATAATAAAATGAATGTGGTTTAGATGCTCCAGTGGTAATGGACACATATGAAAGGGGTGTGCTTCGTTGGTGTGGCCATGTGGAGAGAATGGATGAGAGTGGAATAATGAAACGGATATTTAAGAGTGAAATGAATGGTGGGAGAGGTAGAGGTAGGCCGAGGAAGTTGTGGTTGAATGTGGTCGAGGAAATTCTCAGGAGGAGGAATATTAGGAGTCTCAAAAACATGAGTGCTTGTATGAAGGAGTGTGTTGGGATAAATAAAGCCAAAGAGGATAGTGAGGATATGTCAGTATGGAGGAAATTATTGAAGCAGAGTTAGGTGTACAAATGTATTTATGAGTTAAACTAAGTTACTCTGCCTACCCCTGAAGAGAACGACGTGATTGGTATGTATGTATGTATGCTTTTGCTGCGTTTTCTTACTTCACGTTATGAAACAGAATTTGCTTTGTGATTCATTGGTAGATTTACTTTGTAGGTTATAATGAGTATGTTTATAATTTGTCAATTACCCTGCAATTGAGATGGACAGTAATCTGAATTAACCATTCCCCACTCTTTCTATGAAATTCAGGTTCGTATGAAGATGGAGGAGGCAGAGGTGACAGAAGGAAACCCATCAAAGGAGGGAGAAGAGCATTTTTTACTTGGAGACAAAAATTTCTCATGTGGAAATAACTTCTCAGGGAATATGGATGACAATGCCTCAGACAAGGTAATAACCTCTAGATTTACTTTAACCTTACAAGGGAAACAGCTTGCAATGTTAGAAATGAATGTCTTGAACTGTTCAACATGAACTCTTCAAGCTGTACAAACAGGAATTAAGCTCAGCCACATTCTCTACAGCTCTTAACCAATTAAGTTGATAAGCTGTCAGAAATTACATTCAAAGTTGATAAAATGTTGTAAATTTGAACGTGATTGAACCAAAATTAGTCCTACTCTATCTGGCTAATTGTGGCCTTCCTGCTAGTGGCTCAGAAATTAGGCTCTTTTTTTTTTTCATTTTCAGGAACGTGAGTGCATTTCCCACAAGGTAAAACTTTAACTACGATTATGCAAAGGAAAATTTTACGGGCTATGTCCCAATACACTTAGGAATTCTCTTGATTTTCGTCTTTATGTTATATATTTATATAAAAGAAAGAAATTTACAGGGTAACATGTTATATCTCATGACTTCCTGGTTCTATGGGCTGATTTATCCTCTGAGATCTCCTGCATTGAGCATTGTTATTTATGGTCATATTCTGTCGTAGAAAGATCTCAATTTACTTTGAAAGAAACAAATTTTTGGCTAACTACTATTTTCCCGGGACTTTTAAAGATTTTCCGTACTCGTAGCTGTTGTGACAGTTGTTGTACAATGACAATGTCAGTGATAATATAGATGAGTGTGAAGTGTCTTCTATTTAATTTTCAGTCCAATGATAATCAGTGTTTAAGTAGCCGCTCTTCACAACACCTGTCCTTTGATGAAGATGAGGAAGAGAACTTTCATTTATTTTTGGAGAGCAACTCGGAGGATGAGCACCAAGAAGTGAGTACATTTGGGGCATAGTCCAGTAATTTCTGTACCTGCACTGAGTGATATGCATAGTCTATGCATATGCTCGGCCTGCATATTGAGAGGCATCTGTCTTGGGAAATGCCCATAGGCAAGTTGGCTAATAAACTCAGTTCTCTCTGTTTTCTTGTTAGAGTTACAAGGTCCTCAGTATCCAGCATTGTCTTATTGACCATGTAAAATGGCGAGTTTTACTCTAGGATAAGGACTGATATTCTATTCTGGGGTTTCTCCAGGAATACTAGGATATTCCTAATCTATGTTTTAAGCTGGATAGTTTCGGTATTAGGGAAATACCTAGAAATTGGTTTGGAACACAACATGTCAGTGTCAACAAGGATAATATTAGGCACATAATAATGTACTTGCACAATTGTGAAAAGTGGTGTCACACAGGGCTCTG
This sequence comes from Ceriagrion tenellum, assembly GCA_963169105.1. Taxonomy (NCBI): domain Eukaryota; kingdom Metazoa; phylum Arthropoda; class Insecta; order Odonata; family Coenagrionidae; genus Ceriagrion; species Ceriagrion tenellum. Next base: position 9,728,734 of record OY720645.1, read on the forward strand.
TGTTGGGACCTACTTTATTTATATTATTTATTAATAATCTGCCTGAACTCTCCTCCGGTATACAGAATGTTCATCATATAGTCTATTTTGATGATACTAAATTAATTATGTCAGTTCCTAAGCAGGATGCAGTGATACAGGCAGGAGAGCAAGTAATAGCAAGTTTAATTAAATAGTGTATAAATAATTGCCTAAATCAGAACATAAGTAAATCTCAATTATTTTGTTTCTCTAATATTAATAAACCGAAGTGAGAATATAGCTTCATGGTGAACAATGTGGTACTCAATGAGATGGACACAGTTTAATTGTAGATACGCATCGGATGTGTGTATTTTTGCCACCAGGTGGCCCTCTTCAGCGAGGTGAAGGGAAAGCACTTGCAACATGAGGTTGTAAGTGATGTGCTAAGGCTTTTTGGTGTGATCGAGTGATATTGAGTGCTTGTGAGTGTGATTGTGTTCATAACCAGGCATTCTTTGTGGGGTCCCATCTTTCTTTTATGATTTCCTAGAATTGGATGAGAATAACATTTTACTTCATAAGGATGTTATTCACGCATGTGAGCCTATAGAACACCAGTTTTGATGCATAAGCTTAAAATTTACGACAGGTTATCTGGTCGAGTTACATGAACAGCTTTAACAAAGGCTTTGAATGTGACGGGTTAGAGGTTGTTGAATTAGCCATTGGAATCCTGGAGTAAACTGGAGATTGTGTATATTTACCATAGTTTTACTTGGGAATGATGATTATTGTTAATTTGTTGAATATTGGTGTAAATAGAATACAAATTAAAAAGTAAATGCATGAATTTGCTTAAACTATCACCTACACTTCGTTAACAAATTGAAAATTGAACATTTGCAGTGGTGATTATGCCAATTATGTATTTGCTTCAAGTAAAAAGGTTATATTGCTTGTATTCTAGCTTGTTAGGATCAATGCAGTTTGAGTGATAAAAACATTATGGATGTTAGTAAATGGATATAGCTGCTTTATTGCTTGTATCACAATATTTATATTATTCTTGGTTCACTTCATGCAAGAATGTAGCAAAAAAAGAGAGTATGCACAATGGATGAAAATGTGGTAGTACGCATTCCCAATGTGGTTGATATTGAAGCAGATGTTTTATTGGAAGTCTGTCTAAGTACTTGGAAACCCTTTAGAAAAAAGTAGCATGATCTAAGAGAGGAATTCAGTTCGTTTGGGTGAGTTTAAGTATATGAGAAGGGACAACAGTTGTTCATCTGTAATTGAGGTGCATTCTCTTAGCAACTTGAATTCTGGAAGGTTGGTTACCATTACATTTCAAGGAAGGAATGATAAATAAGAAATTGCTTGTCATGCTATTTTTGGACAGACTAAGTAAATAAAAGATGGCACATTGACAAGGAATGTAGCTGTTAAGCAACTTCAGACTGTTGGTTCTTTGAATTGTTATATTTTTCTATTGAAGTTGTTAGTTTTATATGTGGTGTATAACATATTTTGATAACATTTCAGGGGGATGACTGTGACACTCCAAGAACAATCTCATCATGCACCTTCAATGACATGAATAGTTGTGGGGAAAAGCAGTTTGATTCTCCAGAAAAACAACTGAGTGATAAGAGAAATTTTGAATGTGATTACTGCCGCATGAAATATTCTGATAAAAACCAGTTAATTGTACACATAAAAGACCACATTTTTGGAAATAAGGCATCAAAGGCATTGAACCAATACAAAATGTCTGAGAGATGCTCTATGTCAAGGGTTGAAAAACGTGTAATGGATTTCAAGTGTGATACATGTGGGAAAACATTTAGATTGAAGAGTAATTTAGTACGACACTTAGTCATACACAATGTTTATGAACAACTGAAGTGTGAGACCTGTGGTAAGGCGTTTATATTCATGAAGACTTTATTAAACCATGTGAAAAAGCATAATTGTTCGAAGTATTACAAGTGTGAGACCTGTGGAAAGCAGTACTCTTCCAAAAGTAATTTAAAAGGTCACTCATTGTTGCACAGAAGTTTGAAACCATACGAGTGTCACTTATGTGGGAAGGCATTTACTTTTAAGTGTCACTTATTAAGACACTCCTCCGTACATAATGGTGTGAAAGCCTTCAAATGTGACATTTGCGGGAAACAATTTGCTACGAAAGCTTACTTATTAAGCCACTCCTTTATACATAATCCTGTGAAAGCCTTTAAATGTGACATATGCGGGAAACAGTTTGCTACGAAAGCTTACTTATTAAGCCACTCCTTTATACATAATCCTGTGAAAGCCTTTAAATGTGACATATGCGGGAAACAGTTTGCTACGAAAGCTTACTTATTAAGCCACTTCTTAGTACATAATGGTGTGAAAGCCTTCAAATGTGACATTTGTGGGAAACAGTTTGCTAGGAAAGGTGACTTATTAAGCCACTCCCTTGTACATAATGCTGTAAAAGCCTTCAAATGTGACATTTGCGGGAAACAGTTTGCTAGGAAAGGTGACTTATTAAGCCACTCCCTTGTACATAATGGTGTGAAAGCCTTCGAATGTGACATATGTGGGAAACAGTTTTCTCAGAGGACTAATTTATTAAGGCACTCCTATCTACATAATAATACAAAAGCCTTCAAATGTGACACATGCGGGAAACAGTTTGCTAGGAAAGATTACTTATTACGACACTCCCTTGTACATAATGGTGTGAAAGCCTTTAAATGTGACATATGTGGAGAGGAATTTGTGAAGAAGGGTTATTTAAAACAACACAATGTGATGCATATATAATTGAAGGACATTCTAATATTACGTATACAAGGAGAAGTTTACTTTAAGTTTGACTCAGTAACACATTCCACCCTGCATTGTGGCATGAAGAAGATTGTGTGTTGTGTGGCAAGAAGTTCACTCTGAAGACTCAATTAAAAACATATTGTGCCATACACTGTAGATTTAACCGATGCAAACGTTGTACTTCTGAGAAAGTGATTACTACAGATGTAATAAACTGAGTCACGTACTCAACTGCAATGTCTTTTTAATTTGTATTATGTGATGTAAAGGGTGTTTATAAAAATCAATTATATCTTCCAAATTCTTCCCCATTGCTGATGTTTGTTACGTAGACCTCACTAAGACAACTATGGTGTTGTATTAAATAATGTAATCCCAATTTCATTTGAATGTTATTTAAATGATGGTTATATGCTGAAGGAGGTATTCTATAATGGAATGTGACTGTATTGGGGTGGTATTTTTAATAAAGACGTAGGTTAGATTGTTATTTGGGGAAGCCTTCTACTGGAGCTCTGGCACCTAGACCTCGATTGGCACATAGTGCCAACCCCATGTTTAACCTGCCTGCCGCATGCAGATAGGGGACAAGTGTGCCATATTGAAGGTATGATTGGTCGACCATCTAACCCTTGCCCAGGCCCAACATTGCTTAAGCCTGAATCACATGATCATTTTTTCCGTCCCTTGTAAGGGATAGCTCCAATGATAGCTTTTCAGGGACCGTGATAATGATAGCTCGAGCTATCATTTTTTGTTTTTCCGTCCCTTTTCGCATCATTTCTATGTTAACTACTCTCATTCCATTGAAAGTCGAACTCTTTGCGGCCGAGCAGTCTGATTGGCTAAATGGTGGAGTCAGCGATGCCTCCAGGGACGTGCCCAGGGATGGAAAAAGCTATAGGGATCCCTATTGCTTGAGCCGTCCCTGACTTTGTTCGAGTCACACGATCATTTTCGAGCGATAATTTGAGCTATCATTCGAGCTATCCCTTAAAAGGGCCGTCCTAGCATGGTTTAAATCATACCTCTCTGATCGCCAACAGGCGGTGAAGGGTTTGGAAGGCGTTTGTTCTGATCCATCCCCATTGCCCAGCGGAGTACCTCAAGGGTCCATTCTAGGGCCATTGTTATTTAATATTTATGTCCTTGAATTATCAAGTGTGATTCGCACCTGTCAGTACCATTTTTACGCGGATGACCTACAAGTTTATGTAGAATGTTATTGTAATTGCATTGAGGAAACAGTTTCACTGCTTAATAAGGATATTCACGCTATATGTGCATGGGCATCTGCCAACGACCTAAAACTTAACCCACAAAAAACGAAACCAATAATAATAGGAAGTCCTTCATTTATAAACTCTCTTGACTTTGATTGCCTCCCTAAAATAACTGTTGAAGGAGTACAACTTGATTATGTTGATGAAGTGAACGATCTCGGTGTTGTTATAAATAGAACCTTGACTTGGAACTCACATGTTCATAGTATTTCTAATAAAGTTTGGAAAACACTTTATCAGCTGAAGCAATTCAGACAACTAATGCCTTTTCCGCTACGCCAAAAGCTGGTAACTTCTTTAGTTTTACCACACATAGATTACTGCTCGCTGGTGTTCACGAATATATCAAAAGAACAAATTGCCATTCTACAAAGATTACAGAATTGTTGTATACGATATATATATGATATCTCACGCGATGAACATGTCAGCCCGTATTATGAGATGTTAAATTGGTTAAAAATTGAAGAAAGACGTATGCTGCAAATGGGTGTATTTATTTTTAAATTATTAAATGTAAAGATTCCATTGTATTTATATGACCAATATGTATTTAATAAGGACAAAAAAAAGCGAATGACTAGAAATAATTCGAACTTAATAATACCATGCCATAGAACAACTACTTATAATAAATCATTTTATGTATCATCGTGTAAATTGTGGAATTCTCTTCCTCAGAATATAAAGACGTTGACATCAGTTTTTGCATTCAAGAAAGCTCTGAAAGAGTATTTATGTTCTAAATATTAGTATATAAAATGTAACATTCACTTATTTCTTTGCTTTATTTTTTGTAAATTGTGCAATATTAGTGGCTGTTTCTACAAAGCATTGTAAGTTTTATGCCTTTCATCTTTTTATGTAATTCTTCCAGAGACAATACCAACCTCTTATATTATGTCTCCTGCATGTTATTATGTAGCAATTACTTTATTAATTTACGTTGTTTGTAAATCTTATCAGCAGCTTAAAATATAAATAAATGTAAATGCCATGTACTTGTGCTCCATGGGATTATATGGTCCCAGAGTAAATAAACTTTATCTTATCTTATCTTATCCCTTAAAAGGGATGGAAAAAATGATCGTGTGATTCAGGCATTAACTTTAGTGATCTTATTGGAACTGGTTATCTATGAGGCTAGGCCCTTGCCCTAATAAAGACCATTATATGTGGGATTAACATTTGTCGGATGGATGTTATGAAGCATGAGAAGATCTCCTTGTAAGTATATTCTCAAGGAGTGGACCAAAGAATGCATATGTTCCTTTCACTGATTGACTTAATTGCATGTAGAGGAAATGCAAGTATTTCTAAGCTGAAATGTCAACTGTGGCTGTGAATTGACATTTTTCCAGTGCTCACTAGTCTTATATTTTTCCTACTTGTGGTCCAATAGTATTTTCTGCATAACAAAAAACTGTATTTTTATCCAATTTGGGCCATAGTAAATTTATGATGATTCCGAGTGGATTGTCGATGTAAATATCGTCATTCCAAACTAAATAACAATCAAACATAGTTTCCTCGGCGGCCATCTAGCATAAATCTGGAAGTTTATGAAAGCGGATAGCAGACGGCGGTGTGGTAGAGTGAATTTCACATCTGAGTTGTAGTGATTTTTGATATGGTTTATGGGCCCAACATTGCTTTACTTCAGTGATCTTATGGAAACTGGTGTGTCGATGAGGCTAGGACCTTGCCCTTTTAAATACCTATATATGTGGGATTAACATTTGTCAGATGGAGGATTCAAAGCATGAGAAGATCTCATTGTAAGTACATTCTCAAGAAGTGGACCAAAGAATACACACCCAACAGTCGCATATGTTCCTTTCACTGATTCGCTTAATTGCATGTAGAGGAACAGCAAGTATTCCCAAGCCGAGATGTAAACTGTGGCTCTGAATTGATATTTTTCCAGTGCTCACTAGTCATTCTTTCTACTTGTGGTCAAGTAATATTTTCTCCATAGCATAAACTATTTTTATCCAATTCGGGCCATAGTGAATCCATGATAATTCCTAGTGGATTATCGATATAAATATCGTAATTCCAAACTTAATAATAATCAAACTCGACCGGCCTTCTTCAAGGGGTTATGCCGACGAAACTGGGCATTGGGAATGCACATATGCCTTTGTGAAGTCAAATATACCGCATGAATAGTCAAGGTTTGTCGCTCACACCAAGAATACACCACGTATGTGGCTGCGACCGCTTAGGTCTAATGATTAGACCTAAGTGAGCACTGGAAAAATATTAATTCAGAGCCACAGTTTACATCTCGGCTTGGGAATACTTGCTGTTCCTCTACATGCAATTAAGCCAATCAGTGAAAGGAACATATGCGACAGTTGGGTGTGTATTCTTTGGTCCACTTCTTGAGAATGTACTTACAATGAGATCTTCTCATGCTTTGAATCCTCCATCTGACAAATGTTAATCCCACATATATAGGTATTTAAAAGGGCAAGGGCTTAGCCTCATCGACACACCAGTTTCCATAAGATCACTGAAGTAAAGCAATGTTGGGCCCGGACGAGGGTTGGATGGTCAACCAATCTTACCTTCACCATGGCAATCTTGTCCCCTCTCTGCATGTGGCTGGCAGGTTAAACATGGGCTTGGCACAATGTACCAATCAAGGTCTAGGTGCCAGAGCTCCTGTCAAAGGCTTCCCAAAATAACAATCTAACCTACCTCTTTATAAAAAACAACACCCCCTATACTGTCACATTGCATAACTGAATACCTCCTTCAGCATATAACCATCATTAAAATAACATTCAAATGAAATTGGGAAAACATTGTTTTATGCAACACCATAGTTGTCTTAGTGAGATATACGTACCAAACATCAGCAATGGGAAAGAATTTGGAAGATATAAATGATTTTTATAAACACCCTTTACATCACATACTTAAAATTAAAAAGACATTGCAGTTCAGTACATGACTCAGTTTATTACATCTATAGTAATCACTTTCAAAAAAGTACAACATTTGCATCGGTTAAATCAACAGTGTACGGCACAATATCTTTATAATTGAGTCTTCAGAGTAAACTTCTTGCCACACGACACACAATCTTCTTCTTCATGTCACAATGTAGGGTGGAATGTGTTTCTGAGTTTAACACCAGAGTAAACTTCTTCCTGTATATGTAACATTAGAATGTACTTCAATTATTTATGTTTCACACTGTGTAGTTTTAAATAACCCTTCTTCACAAAATCCTCTCCACATATTTCACATTTAAAGGCTTTCACACAAGTATGTGCTAAGGAGTGGCTTAATAAGTTACCTTTCCTAGCAAACTGTTTCCCGCATATGTCACATTTGAAGGGTTTTACAGCATTATGTACAGGGGAGTGTCTTAATAAGGTAGATTTCCTAGAAAACTGTTTCCCACATATGTCACATTTGAAGGGTTTCACACCATTATGTACAAAGGAGTGGTTTGATAAGTTACCTTTCCAAGCAAACTGTTTCCCGCATATGTCACATTTGAAGGCTTTCACACCATTATGTACAAAGGAGTGGCTTAATAAGTGAGCTTTTGTAGCAAACTGTTTCCCGCATATGTCACATTTGAAGGCTTTCACACTATTATGTGCAACAGAGTGGTTTAATAAGCGACACTTAAAAGTAAATGCCTTTCCACATAAGTGACACTCGAATGGTTTCCAACTTCGGTGCAACAATGCGTGAGTTTTTAAATTACTTTTGGAAGAGTATTGCTTTCCACAGATCTCACACTTGTAATACTTTGAACAATTATGCTTTTTCACATGGTTTAATAAATGCTTCTTGTATTTAAATGCCTTATTACATGTCTCACATTTCAATTGTTCATAAACATTGTGTGTGACTAAGTGACTTACTAAACTATTCTTCCATCTATATGTTTTCCCACATGTATCGCACTTGAAACCAATTAAACGTTTTTCAACCCTTGACGTGGAGCATCTCTCAGACAATTTGTTTAGGGTCATTGTCATTGATGCCCTATTTCCAAAAATGTGGTCATTTATGTGAACAATTAACTGGTTTTTATCAAAGCATTTCATATGGCAGTAATCACATTCAAAATTTCTCTCATGGCTGAGTTCTTCCTCTGGAGAATCAAATTGCTTTTCCCCACCACTATTCATGTCATTGAAGGTGCATGATGTGATTGTTCTTGCAGCGTCACAGTCATCCCCCTGAAATGTTAAAAAATATGTCATACAACCACATATAAAACTAACAACTTCAACATAAAAAGATAACAATTGAAAGAACCAACAGTCTGAAGTTGCTTAACAGCTACATTTCTTTTCAATGTGCCATCTTTTACTTACTTAGTCTGTACAAAAAAAGCATGACATGCAATTGCTAATTTATCATTCCTTGCAAGAAATGTAATGATAACCAACCCTTCCAGAATTATAGCTGCTAAGAAAATCCACCTCAATTACAGATGAATAACTGTTGTTACTTCTCATATACTTAAACTCATACAAACAAACTGAATTCCTCTCTTAGATCATGCTACTTTTTCCTAAAGGGTTTCCAAGTACTTTGATACACTTCCAATAAAACATCTGCTTCAATATCACCCACTTTGGGAATATGTACTACCATATTTTCAACCATTGTGCATACTCTCCTTCTTTGGCTACATTCTTGAATAAAGTGAACCAAGAATAATATTTATTGTGATACAAGATATAAAGCAGCTGTATTCATTTACTAACATCCAAAATGTTTTTATCACTCAAACTGCATTGATCCTGACTAGCTAGAATACAATCGATATAACCTTTTTACTTCGCGCAAATAAATTATTGGCATAATCACCGCTGCAAATGTTAAATTTTCAATTTGTAAACGAAGTGTAGCAGATAGTTTAAGCAAAGTCATTCACTTACTTTTTATTTTGTATTCTACTAACACCAATATTCAACAAATTAACAATAATCATCATGCCCAAGTAAAACTATGGTAAATATACACAATCTCCAGTTTACTCCAGGATTCCAATGGCTAATTCAACAACCTTTAACCCATCACTTTCGAAGCCTTTAAAGCTGTTCATATAACGCGACCAGATAATCTGTTGTAAATTTTAAGCTTATGCATCAAAACTAATTTTCTATAGGCTCACATGCGTGAATAACATCCTTGCGTAGTAAAATGATATTCTCATCCAATTCTGGGAAAACATAAAAGAAAATGGGACCTCACAAAGAATGCCTGGTTATGAACACAATCACACTCACAAGCACTCAATATCAATCGAACACACAAAAAAACCTTAGCACATCACTTACAACCTCGTGTTGCAAGTGCATCTCCTTAGCTCGCTGAAGAGAGCCACCTTGTGGCCAAAATACACATATCCGATGTGTATCTACAATTTAACTGAGTCCACTTCATTTAGTACCACATTGTTCAACATGAAGCTATTTTCCCACTTTGGTTTATTAATATTAGAGAAACAAAATAATTGAGATTTACTAACATTCTGATTTAGGCAATCATTTATACACCATTAAGTTAAACTGGCAACTACTTGCTCTACTGCCTGTATCACTGCATCCTCCTTAGGAGCTGACTGAATGAAATCAGTATCATCAGAATAGACTATATGATGATCATTCTGTACACTAGAGGTGAGGTCAGGCTGATTATTAATAAATAATAAAAATAAAGTAGGTCCTAACACAGAGCCCTGTGGGACACCAATTTTAACAATTCAGCAAGTAGAGTTCTATGTACCTAATATTATTCTTTTTGACACTGACATATTGCGTCCTATGGCACTATATTGTGTCCATAACCAATTTTTAGGTATGCCCCTAATACCAAAACTATCCAGCTAAATACATAGATTAGGAATATCCTAGTATTCCTGGAGGAAGCCCAGGATATAACATCAGGCCTTATCCTAGAGTAAAACTCGCCATGATTCATGGTCAATAAGACAATGCTGGATACTATGGACCTTGTATCTCTAACAAGAAAACAGAGAGAACTGAATTTATTAGCCAACTTGCCTATGGGCATTTCCCAAGACAGATGCCTCTCAATATGCAGGCCGAGCATATGCATAGACTATGCATATAACTCAGTGCAGGCAGAAAAATTACTGGACTATGCCCAACATGTACTCACGTCCTGGTGCTCATCCTCTGTGTCGCTCTCCAAAAATAAATGAAAGTTCTCTTCCTCTTCTTCATCAAAGGATAGATGTGGTTTAGAGCGGATACTTAAACACTGATCATCATTGGGCTGAAAATAAAAAGAAGACACATCACACTCACCTATATTATCACTGACATTGTCATTGTATAACAACTGTCACAACAGTTACGAGTACGGAAAACCTTAAAAAGTTCCAGAAAAAAGTAGTAAGCCTAAAAATTTGTTTTCTTTCAAAGTAAATTGAGATCTTTCTACGACAGAATACTACCATAAATAACAATGCACAATGCAGGAGATCACAAGAGGATAAATGGGCATATAAAAGCAGGAAGTCAAGTGATATAACATGTTACCCAGTAAATTTCTCACTTTTATATTAATATATTACATGAGACGAAATTCAAGATAATTCCTAAGCCTATTGCAACATAGCCTGTAAAATTTTCCTTGGCATAATCGTAATTAAAGTTTAACAATGTGGTAAATGTAGACATGTCCTTGAAAATGAAAGAAAAAAGAGCCTAATTTCTGAGCCACTAGCAGGAAGGCCACAATTAGCCAGTTTGGTGAAGGATTAATTTTGGTTCAATAATGTTAGAATTTACAACATTTTCTCAACTTTGAATGTAATTTTTTACAGCTTACACTTATCAAATTAATTGGTTAAGAGCTGTAGAGAATTCTGCTGTGCTTAATTCCTGCTTGTACAGCTTGAAGAGTTCATGTTGCATAGTTCGAGACAATGATTTCTGACTTGCACGCTGTTTTCCTTGTAAGCTTATAGTAGATATAGAGGTTATTACCTTGTCTGAGGCATTGTCATCCATATTCCCTGAGAAGTTATTTCCACATGAGATATTTTTGTCTCCAAGTAAAAAAAGCTCTTCTCTCTCCTTTGATGGGTTTCTTTCTGTCACCTCTGCATCCTTCATCTTCATAGGAACCTGAATTTCATAGAAAGAGTGAGGAATGGTTAATTCAGATAACGGTCCATCTCCATTGCAGGGTAATTGACAAATTATAAACATACTCATTATAACCTACAAAGTGAATCTACCAACGAATCACAAAGCGAATTCTGTTTCATAACGTGAAGTAATAAAGGTAGCAAAAGCATACATACATACATACCAATCACTTCGTTCTCTTCAGGGGTAGGCAGAGTCACTTAGTTTAACTCATAAATACATTTGTACATCTAACTCTGCTTCAATAATTTCCTCCATACTGACCTATCCTTGCAATCCTCTTTTGCTTTATTTATCCGGACACACTCCTTCATAAAATCGCTCATGTTTTTGAGACTCCTAATATTCCTCCTCCTCCTGAGAATTTCCTCGACCACATTCAACCACAACTTTCTCGGCCCACCTCTACCTCTCACACCATTCATTTCACTCTTATATCTGTTTTGTAATTCCACTCTCATTCATTCTCTCCACATGGCCAAACCAACGAAGCACACCCCTTTCATATGTGTCCATTACCACTGGAAAATCTAAACCACATTCATTTTACTACCCACTCATTCCTAACCCTATGCATCTTACTTTTGCTGCAAACACTCCTCAGATAACTCGTACCCTTCGCATTTAGTCTACTCTTATGTCTATATCCTGACATACCCATGCTTCACTACCACACAATAAAGTGGGAAGAAGTACACTTTTCCACACAGCGATTTTTGCTTCCTTAGACAGGCACTCATTCCTTGATAAGCTCTTAATGCTACCTACCACTTTCCTTCCAGCATTCACATGTCTCTTTGTCTCCTGATCTATCCGTCCATCTTTCGTAAACATTTGACCTAAGTACACAAAATCATCCATTCATTCAACTACTTCACCATTCGCCCTAACCATACAGTTATTCTCCGTTATTCTCCCCATTCTCCTTATCAAAAACTACAACTTTAGTCTTCCACGCATTTACCCTCAATAACATGCTCTCCATTGATTCACAAAACTTACCTATTAGCTTCTGTAATCCCTGTTGACTCTCTGAGATCAAAACAGCATCATCCGCATAAAGTAGAACTTTCACGTTTACATTTCCAATCAAAACACTGTCGTTTTCACTACATACATCTCTAACACATTTATCCATTAATACATTTAACAGCAATGGTGACATTACAAATCCTTGTTTTACTCATTATATTGCAAACCAATCAATCAGAACCCCGTTTACCCCTACCCTTGCATTACTGTTATCATACATCACCATCATAACATTTAATAACTGCCCATTCACTCCATAGTCCTTCAAAACCTTCCACAAATTCTTTCTATTCACCCTGTCATATTCCTTCTCTAAATCAAGAAACGCATAATACACTTTCTTCTGGACACCCATACATTTTTTATCATTTGCCGAAGAGCAGAAAGCTGGTCATGCCAAGGTCCTCTCCAAGGCATAAACCCACATTACACACCCCACATGTTGGTAGAAGTATAATTCCTAAATCTTTTGATAAAAAGAGAGACGAATATTACTTCTGACAGAATATGGGGTGTGCAGTGTGTGTTTAGCAAAAGCAATCAGGTACAAATGTATCCAAGGAAATTAGAGAACATTTTATAAATTTGTACTCTAATCACACTTTTGACTCATTGATATCACAATCATTATGAATTATTTGTCATTCTATAGCTATTTAAAGTAACTAATACCATAAATTGCAATACATTATACTATTATTACAAATACTGTGGGACAAAATTACTCAGCAAGATACCATAATGCGCAAGCCAACCCGAATCTTGTCCCGTAAAATGTGGTACTGCCGAAAATAAAATCCAGTTCGCTGCATACATCATTTTCCATGTCCCGCAATTCTAGAGTAAAACGAATATTCCCACTTTTGCATTCTGCGCTAGTATGTGTGCAGACTGCTATACCACTAACTACAATATGACTCATTTATCTGGCAATAGTCAGTTGGGAATTTCCCCCCGAATGTCACGAATGATCTTGCATTGCATGGAAAATGCCAAATACAAATAAGTGGGAAACTTGGAGACAATTTTACTCTGGCAAACTTAGTAATTTAATCAGTATTTCGACGCATTTTCGAAAACAATGCACCAAATACCCATTTGTGCAGTTTTGACCGATCTTGATGCAAGGATTCAAGGCGTTTGCATTGTAAAAATGGGAGTACTGCTATAATCAGGGATTGTTATAATGAGTGATTTTTCAGATTTTAAGCTAAGTCACCAGAGTGGCCTTCTACTGTATTATATTATTAGTTTTAAATATATATTTGTACTAGGCTAAAAAAAAGTACAATTTCTCCTCTAAAACTGATATACTACATCCATGACTGCAAAGGACTTGCACATCCTTGCACAGCAGCAAAACAAACTTCAGACCAATACATGGCAAACAATTTCCATAGGACACAGAAGGAATATGAAAGCATCAAGTGACCAATTGGTCAAACAGAGCCAATTATCTTTTTAAAAACTTTTATTTGCACTAGAGAAGCTTTCTATTCTGTGGAATGGTAGTCAATATGCACCTATGAACATGAAACAAGGTGTATTTCACAGTTATTTACGTACTAAACCCTTAATGGAGTCAAACAAAATTTGTGCCAGATTTGCTTTCGAGCAATGGCTCCACAGTCACCGCATATCCCCCATACAAAACAAATGCTGTCAGTCAGCATTTAACTAATCCTTGATGTATCTATATCATCAAATGATAACTAATTATGCAATAGAACAGCTCTCCAACCATATCAAAGGATTTTTTGCTGGCTGGATGGTGAACTGGATGATGAATTCTTAGAACAATATAATATTTCTTAAGAAGAATTTTCTATATCTTAAGAAGAGAAAATAGGAACTTTGTAAACTTCAACTTCAAAGTATTCAAATCAATCCCTACAATCTCACTGGTTTAACAAATATGTCCAGTTTAGGATGCATATAGTTTTTATGCCTTAAAGATTTTAGAATGAGTTACATTCACACTGAGTTCATCATTTTCATATAACAAGATTTTCATCCCAATACGGTAGGTGTTCTTGGAAGAGAAGCAAAAGGACTCACATCACAAGGTGAATGAGGCAGAGGTTCAACAATTCCCATCCGAGGCACTCTGGGTCTGGACTCATCTGCAGATTCATCTGGAATTTGACTCATCAAACACTCATGGTTCCCAGTTGTAGCTTCCTCCTTCAGAGGAACCTGAAATAATATCACACTTTATTAAGCTCTCATTCTTTTACACCATTTTGCATTCATAAACATTTCTTTTTCATTATATGAAGTTTAGTGCTTTGTTAAGGTAAAAATGTAAAATGTGCTATCAAAGCTTGGACCGTATGTGTTTAGATAACAGCAATCATTTCTAACCTTCATAAATAAAGCGAGGTCCCTCTGCTCGTACCATTAGAAAGCACAGAGCGCCATATCCAGAAAGCTGTGGACCGTAAGACTTACAGATTGGGAGTTTTTCTATGTTTTCGGTCTCAAGCAGGGGCAAATACAAATTTTTGTTGGAAGAAGTATGTGATTATGCCAAAAAATTGAAATTACCAGCAAACATAAATTTACTTCGCAAATTTTAGGCTTTCATTAGAAAATATTTTGTCCAAATAGGCAGTCTTGTGATGATTTCTCATAAGATATTGCACAGTCCTGGACAAAGAATTCTTACCACCGCGGAGCGAACAATTTTCTAAGTACTGAGTCAACGCCAATTTGACAACCGCGCCCCCGCGCGAGAAATAAATGCACGGACCGGAACGAGGACCATTTCAACCCGCCACTGGTGTGGAGAAAGTCCCATTGAAGAATGATTTGACTTGCGAAGGGGTTTTTTGAACAGGAGATGGGGTGCAGGCTGGGTTTCGGATTCCTTTCGTAAGGGATGGATGAGAGAGAAGGAGAAAGTGTTTTGACTCAGCTCTTCGAACATTGGTTGAGCCTAGAATCGTAGTTTACTACGACTGATACATCTACATCTACGTCATACCCTGCAAGCCAATCAAAGGGTGTGTGGCATGGGGTGCTTCCATACCAGGCATACGTAAATGATATGGTAGAACACCGAAATTACATTGAAACCTGCGTACCACACATGCAAAGCGCCAATTAAAAATCTAATACCCAAGAAACATTCTATCGTCAATCATTCCAACATGTAAGGGATACATAGACTACAACTACTTATCATGCATAAATAAGAAAGTAGAGAATATAATGAGAAAGATTTACTGTCTGCCTATTGTCACAATTTGAACTATTTATGACGACGATCACAGCTGTTATGGTCCCGAATGTTACGCGGAAAAAATGACATTTTATACTTATCGGTTCTACAATCTAGCTCTCTAATTTTATTGGCGCAATCTAATCTGCCGTAGTACGAGGGGGTTAATAGTATGTTTTTTACGTCGTCAGAGAGATGATTTTCCTGAAATTTAGCGAGGAGGTTAAGCCTATAATCTAATCTACGCTGTGATAGCGATTCCCATCCTAATTCTTCTTACAGTCCAGACACACTAGCCAACTTATCGTAGCATCGTTTCACAAACCTAGCTCCTCTTCGCTACACGCGATGTAATTCCGATATCAACCCCGTTTCGTATGGATCCCATACACTAACAGCACAATTCCAGATGAGGCCCAAACGATTGAAAAATAACAACGTCCTTTCACTTTCTCATCACATTTTCCGAGTACTCTAGATAAAGCCTAGCTTCCTGTATGCTTGATCGCATATTTCCCGAATATGTTTTCTCCAACATAAATCATGAGTAATTGTGACCCCTAAGTACTTGCTTGATAGAAAGGTGCTAAAACAAAATGCATTCCTCAGTTTCCGCTCTGGCAGTTCATTATCGTTTTAACTGCACCAGTCAGTAAGTGGACAATTGTTTATAAGCACTTAGCGATTACGCAAAATGGCAGATATTACATGATGTAACTGTCTCTCTTTGTTAAGAACATATAAATACACAAGCGAGCCCGCATTTGGTATGTAATGACCATTTGTTCCCGATGCATTCCCCCCTCCTTAAAATAGACCTCCCCCAATCCCAATCCAAAACCGTTAACCTTATCCATCTTCGTAAAATACAATTTTATTGCACATGCGAGCCGGGTTTCAGCAACTTTGTGCCATCATCAGGCAACAAATATCACAGGTGGCCAGGTAAATATATGGTTGAAGGTTGGGAATGGCGAGGTGGAGGCGGGGCGGGAAGTTGATACAAAGTAAAAGGAAGGATCGTGCGTTTTTACGGTGAAGGACGGAAAAAGTGACCACAGTGGGGCGACGTTTTCGGTTGGGGGAGGTCTATTTAAAGGAGGGGGGAATGCGGCAGGAACAAATGGTCATTGCATAAAATATGCGGGCTCGCTTGTGTATTTATATATTCTTAACAAAGAGAGACATTTACATCATGTAATATCTTCCATTTTGCGTAATCGCTAAGTGTTTATAAACAATTGTCCACATACTGACTGGTGCAGTTAAAACGATAACGAACTGCCGGAGCGGAAACTGAAGGATGTATTTTGTTTTGGCGCCTTTCTATCAGCCGTAGTATACCACGATAAACGAGCTCAACGAACGTTCGAAGAGCTGACTCAAAACACTTTCTCCTTCTCTCTCATCCAGCCCTTACGAAAATAGTCCGAAGCCCAGCCTGCACCCCATCCCGTTCAAAAAATCCCTTCGCAAGTCAAATCATTCTTCAATGGGTCCCTCCCCTCACCAGTTGAAATGGTCGTCGTTCCGGTCCGTGCGTTTATTTCTCGCGCGGGGGCGCGTCAAATCCGCGTCAACTCGGTACTTAGAAAATTTTTCGCTCCGCGGTGGTAAGAATTTGTTGTCCAGGACTGTACAAGGGACATCTGTCTCTGCAAAAGTCTAACACAACGGCTGGTTTAAATGGTATAGACAGTCGAACTTTCCTCACCAAACTAATCATGAAACCTCTTAGCTATCATCCCCCTGTCGTACTACCTTAATAAATCTACTTTGTTTAATAATCATGGTAAATTGCTTTGTCATAGAAATTCCACCTTGAGAATGGATTTCTGGAAGTTTAAAAATGGAGCAAAAGAGCTAGATAGAACATGACAGCCTGTCTGGCTTGTATTTCACCAATAACAAAGACCAATCTAGGCTATGTCTGCCTGCCACGATTTTATTAACTTCTAAACGATGAGCGATCTTAGTGGGGAAATGTATCCTGTCCACAATTTCACAGACTTAGAAAATGTACCTATAGTTTTCATTCTAATAACATTAATGAAATGGTTTGGTTTTTCACAGAGTTCTTCATTTCTTTATCATAGATCAAGTGATTTGTCCCTGTACAGTATGTGTATGTGGAAGAGCAGAAGTAGGATTCACATCACAAGGTACTGGAGGCAGAGATTCCATATTTCCCATCTGAAGTGCTCTGCTTCTGGACTCAGCTGCTGACTCATCAGAGAATTCTCTCCTCATACTTTCATGGTCTCCAGGTGATGCCTCCTCCTTCAGGGGATCCTAAAAGTAATAGAACACTTGTAGATGATATTTTCAAGCATTATTTGGTCGAATTCTTTGGAGTTTTTTATGCCTCAGCATCGACTTTGGCATTTAAGAAACCTATGATTCAACATATTTGATGCTCAGATTTGTCTGCCTATCCTCCTAGCTTCATATTTGTCACCTAAAAAAACATTCGCTCAACATATTTGCAGACCTAATTCACTTTAAGTGAAATAAAACAGTATCTTTGTAAACTTGGTGCTATGTTTCAATGCACATATTTAATGAATACTTTTACTTAACTGTTTTCTTTTGTGGTTAAGTAAAAGTTATCATTAAATATGTCGCTTTTAGTCAACCTGTGTCCTTGAATGTGACTTTTCTGGGTTCATGATTAGATATTCAAAAAAAGAAATGGTTACAATGAGATCCTCTTACTCAAAAAAATCCTGAAATTTAAGTCTTCCTAAAAATATTGACTTTTTCATACCTGGAAATTTCATTTGTATTGGATTTCGAAAAGGTTATAAAATTCCTAACGACAAGAAAACATGATACATAATTGCAAAAGTCAAAGCCGAGTAGAGAACTGGGTGCAGATTGGTGGGATTAGAGTTGGAATTCACATATACATGAATGATTTGATCTATTAGGAATTTAAGTCTTTATGATTAGAGACGAGGATGGTCAGTAAATCATTTTTAGAAATGTTATTTCCTGTAAAATGAATTTCATTTTGTACGATTACAGAGAGATGTGGTCAGTGTTTCACATTAATGCACTAGCTCGTTGATTTAAAAATTACTTTTCCAGAACATATATTCATTTACAAGAAATATTAGCTTTCACAAAAAGCTTCCTCATTAAATGTTCAAAATTTAAGATGACAACTTTTACTAAAACCACTGGATTTATTAAACAACCACCCAGGTTTCAATGTCCATTCACATCATCTTCAGGTCTGTCAAGTGTGTGCCCCAAAATTATTTTAAATTTAATAACGAATTTTATGAACAAACCGCGGGCTGGCCATTGGGTCACCCCTCTCTCCTTTGCAGGCTGAAATGTTTTTAGATAACTTAAGAGACAAACCTTTTTAATGTTGGCAAGAATTTTACATCGCAGGTCATTTATTGGTTTAGGTATGTGGATGATGTATAAATTTCATGGAATGGAACCAACAGACAACTGGACATCCTATTTAACTTTATTAATTATTTACATCCAGCCATAGCTTTTACTTGTGAATTGGAGTGTAACCATTCAATCAATTTCTTAGACTTGACTATCTCCCTTGAAGAAGGGAGGCACCATTTTTCAATTTTCCGCAAACCCACCTATACCGACCCTGTCATACCTGCTGATTCCAGACACCCTTACTCGCAAAAACTTTCTGCTTTTCACGCCCTTTTAACCGCCTTTTCAACATTCCCCTGAATGACTCAGAGTTTGAAAAAGAAATCCAAATCATCAAACAGATTGCAGTGAATAACGGCTATCCACTCTCACTAATAGACAAATTAATTCGCAAGAATAGGTGGAAAAGAGCAGTGGCCAGTTTGAACAACAAAATCTAACCCCCTGTTCAACAATGGCATTCAATTACCTACTTTGGGGAGATTTCCTCTCGAGTGGCGCAATTGTTTTGGAAGGACCATTATAAAGTGGGATTTAAAACACCATTTTTAATGTTAAGACCTGAACATGATGTGAATGCACATCAAACCTGGGTCGTTGTTTAATAAATCCAGTGGTTTTAGTAAAAGTTGTCATCAAAAATTTTTAATGAAGGAATACCACCGAGTGAGACTGACTACAGTGAGTGATATTCATTAAATGTAGTTCTCATTCCATACATCTCAGATAAAAGCAGGTCAAAATAAGATACATTTTAAAAGACAATGACTGTCTGACTTGCATTACATCAATAACAAAAGCATTTATAGACAAACTCTTCCAAGATTTTCGACAATAGAATATTTTATGAGATCTTAGTGGGGCAATGTACATTGCATTTAACATCAACAGGTATGAAGACTCTCATAATCACAGATAAGGAAAAAAATAGTGCAACACAAAACGTTATAAATTGTCTTGCACTAATAAACATGATAGAACAAAAATTTTGACAACTGAGGGACAGCTTGATCAAAAATTTCCCTCCCCTTCCCTCCTCCCACTTTGCAAAAATAACTCATCGCCAAAAAACTGGCGAAAGCAAAAACTCACAAACTCTGTTTGCGATTATCCCTTGTGCATTATGGGCAGCCCAGGTTTGTATTCTGGTCATGGCACCATTTTGGAAAGCAAATTACTAAAACTTGACGTCACGAGTGAATTGACTGCAAATAGAAAGCGGAGATGAGAGAAAATATCAAAATCTGCCAGTGTGATTAACTTTTAGCAAGAACATTTCCAAAACAAACAAGTATTACAATTGAAAACAAGCCCAAAAGATGCATACCATTAACATGATCTAAAGAATATGATCACAAGTAATCACTCCAGCATGTCCTTTGTCATCCGCGGTCAGTTTCAAAAGAGGATGGGCCCACCGTAGAGACAACAGAATTTTGAGTTTTTGACATTCGTGACGTTTTTGGCGATGAGTGATCTTTCCGGTGGTTTTTGCAAAGTGGGAGGGGGTATATTTTGGTAGGAGCTCAGGACATTTTGCAGACTAAATAGTGTTTAACATTCTGTGACTAATTGGTAACCAGTGACTATAGTGGCAGGCTGAGGCGGATACAGGTTAAAGAAGATATAAAGGACATTACCTCGTCCAAAGTATTTTCATCCACATTCCCCAAGCATTCATTTTCACACAAGATATATCCAACTTCAAATGTGGAATCCTCTCCTTCCTCATTTGTTGAGTTCCCTTCTGTCATGTCTGTGTCCTCCATCTTGATAGGTAACTGACATTATATAAAAAGACAGGAAAATGATTATTATATACTTATGTCCACCTAAATCAACATTTATCTATTCTATAATATATATACCACAAAGTTTAATTAGCAATGGCTACCAAAGAAAAGTCTAAAGTAAAGTCATATAATTGACAAAGGTGCTAAACTGGATTTATTGGAAAATTTTGAAATCAAAATAAAATACGCATGGGGATAGAATTGTTAACGAGGTTGTGCCGATGATGCATTCACCTTTGTTTATTATGCGGGTTCCTAACCCCCCTAAAAGCTGTTTTGAAAACCCTGACCTTGCTCCATAAATTTAAGTCCCCACCTCCTGCATCCTTCGTTATGCTTACCCCACCTACTTCTCAAACATATATTGGTCAGACAAATTGCTCACTTTGTCTTCACTTGAAAATGACGAGTAAGCATTGAAACCGGTAGAGGTGCAATAAAAAGAGGGGGAAATACAAAGTGTTATCTTAGATTAATATGATGAGGTCTTGTATCATGATAAGAGAACATACGCACTTTGGTAACATCAACTTCATCAAATTGGAACCAATATTTTCCATCCCACTGAACTATCAAGTATGTCTAGTTTTGTATACATGTATAGTTTTCATTGCTTGAAGATATTTCATTCCGTTTAGTTTTCACATAGCTCATCACTTCAATATCATGAAACAAGCAGTGTGTCACAAAACAGTACTTGTACATAAAGGAGCAGCGAAAGGACTCACATCATGAGGTGTTCGAGGCAGAGGCTCAGGTACTCTGGGTCTGGACTCATTAGCTAATTTATTGGGAATTTCACTCGTCAAACTCTCGTGGTCTCCAGTTGTTGCCTCCTCCTTCAGAGGAACCTTTAAGAAATGGGAGACACGATGAAACGATGATGATTAAAAGGTGCCCCAAGCACACAAATATAACCAGGGCTCATCAAAATTGTGCATGAAATAGACTTGAGAATGTTGATAATAACGTCCCTAGAGTGAAACCTAGGTTGGAAAAATTGAAACAATTGTGGAAAATTACAGAGTGAATTTATTTACAAATCATCGCAATATTGTTCCACCAAGTGAAGCCTCAGAATTTATTATGTATTTATGAAGTCATTTTCAAAGTTATTTTTACTTGATGGTGATAAATTGCGGATCTTTTAATAATACAGACATGCAGATAGTTCAGTAAGTAAATGCTAGGGGTTAGTTGGAGGATATCAGAAGAATATTTATAGATGTCTTAATTCAATTTATGTTGGCTAGTCTGCCTTTATCTGAATTTAATGGCAACTAGTTACCATCCTTGTCAGTTTCTGGAACCACTGCTACACATAAGTATATATTCTCCAGATAATTCTCAACTTGAAATTTCCAGTCCTCAAACATTGTACACATTTAAATTTTGAAATACTCATAGAGATATAATCTGTTTCAACACTTAATCCCATAGTGCTCTTTTAATCACACAGACACCACAGAGAGTCGAATTTTTTGGCGAGAATAATTGTCCCTCGAGACGTCTGTTAATACATGCTATAAAATTTTAAAGATAAATCAGATGAACACGAACAGTTAAAGATATATACATTGACATTTATAGTGAATCACTGATCATTAGCTACATTCAGATGATAAAAATATCAGGAAGGATGTGGTGATATCATACATTAGTGAGAACAAAATTTGCTCTTCCATATTAAAGATAAGCTACTTTCCCAACGGACACTTGTATTCGCTGTTTCCATTTTCAACATACTCATTATTAATCTGTACTTATCACAAAAATCTTCATCAAGGGCGAATGTTGCTTTTGAGGTACATTACAGTATGGATTGGAAAAAAGGGTATTATAATGCCTTTATATTACATAATTTTATTAGAATGTTGCCTATGAGAACTTTGTGATTTATGTTCACTAGTTAAAATATTTTAGTGAGCACCATTTTCCATTTAAGAAGTTTAAAGTGCTATAACACAATGACGTAGCATGTTTTTTCTGCTTTCAACAATAGATAAGAGACTAGTTCTAATTTTATGGGGCAATTAAGCCTAACATTTAAGTTTTTATCCCAAAAAGGCATAGAAACGACAAAATGTTAGGACTTAAACTATGAGACAAAGGAATTAAGGCAGTTTAGAACACTCATGAAGGAGCATAACTCAATTTTGCAGTCACTTACGTCTGACAGTAGCACTACACTCTATGGCCTGCTGCATAATTGCCAATTTATAAAGTGAACTTCATCAGAGGTGAACATATATTTAATGTTCAACCAATTTTTCAATGGTTCAAACCAAATGTTTGTTTGTTCAAACCAATGGTTCAAACCAAAAGCCAATTGTTATTGGTTGGTACTTGAGAGTATGTTAAAGGTTGGTCTGCCTGTTAGGGTGCTGGGGGCACAGCAAACTGTTGTTGGCACAATGTGGTAATATGGTCTGTGTATCTGCCTGTTGTTGCTGTTACTAATTCAACTACAATAAAAACTAGTAAAATACAAGATTAAAATATCGCAGTCTTGTGGAGTAATATTTTGTGCCAGTGGCAAGCATTTCTATTATGAGTATGTTTAAAGCCAATCTGAGAAAATTTAATCCTCTCTTTCTGTCAACGTGGTTTAGCAAATATAGCCATTAATTTAGAGAAACTACCAGAATCTGTGGGACTGAGAACTACCTCATTGCCTCTGGACAAGAGGCACAGGAAAAAGTGAAAATAGAGTTGCTAAAGAACATGTTAAGCTCCAAAGGTATAGAGTTATGCAATCCATTTAAAATACCAGATGCTCAGCCCTTTGATTACTGAATGAAGATAACAAATACTCACCAAAAATCCCCTGCTGGTTATCATCCTGAAGAATGCTGTGTTTGCTTGGATACATGTCATCTTAAACTGTTTGAACTCCTTCAGTTTACCAACGCATCCCTGGCATATGGTCCATAGCAGTCCGTCTTCCTCTGACACCTATGGAGGATACAAAAGAGCAGAGGAGTATCAAAACAGAAGGCATATTTATTTTTCAGATTTTCAAAATACTCTTGTAAAATCTCAATAACATTAAAAACAATAAAATGTTCACCATTCCAGCTGCTATCATCTCATGAAATACTTTTTTCTTAAATTTTCGGCTTATAATGCATCCATGATAAAATATAACACAACAATAGTTTTTTCCACACTTTAATATATTACTTCAACACCGACCATGGTTGTGACATACTATGTCATTTTCAAGATGATGGGACAGACTCTGTCACATGTATTTATACCAGAGCCAAGGTAGGAGGAGGGGTATATGGAAGTGGCAAGGGAGGGGCAAAGGGGGGGGGGGAGTGGGAGGGGGAAAGAACAGATTGGGTGAACATATGAAGGTCGATGACGTAAAACAGAAGACAAAGTGGGGTGTGGGTGAACGTCAGGGTTTTGTTATAGGGACGCTTAGCTTTAACAAAGGTGAGTCAGAACAGAATAAAACATTGTTGCAAAGTTCATCTATTCAAGCTATTGACAATTTCAAAATTTTCCATAGAATTTAATTTGAGGCCTTTGTCATTACAAAGTAAAATATCTACGTCAAAGTTGCTGAAATGATTACACCGGCATAAATTATTTGCAAGAAAAGATTTTCCATCATTATGTACAAAACTTCTTCTATGTTCTTTCACTCAGTATATAAACCATCTACCAGTCTGTCAAACATAACAAATACCACTGTCCTCACACTTTAATGTATACACTCCACTTTTGTCCATACGGTCATAATTGTCCTTAGAATTACATAAAATCTTGTCAAGCGTCAAAGGGTTATAAAATGAGTTGTTGCAATTATTTTTGAGGACAGTATTCTGTAGTTGTTAAGATATATTTCTAATAAAAGGTAATTTGACGCAGCGGGTAAGTTTATTTGGGACCATACACAGAGATGTCAACAATTTGGTATTTCTTTTAGTAGCGGCCAAGAAGAGTCTAAAATACATACTATTGATGCTAGCAAGATGCAGAACGATTTTGAGGGCAAATAAATGGTGTTATGGGAGGTAATAACAAAAGCGAAGATTGGTGAAGACAGGAGAGTGAATACGATGAAGAACATAAGTGGAGAGATCGTGTGGGATGAGAGCAATATCAGGATGGATCAGGATACTGACGGAGGTACTATTTTCTAAGAATTATACAATACTGTGCCAGGCACTGAGGATGAGCCTAGAAAAGTGGTATGCGAAAATGTAATCACGGAGAAGGCGATTAGTGAGGAGGTCATAACTGCTGTAAGAGTATTCAAAAATCAGAAAGCTGCAGGCATAGTTGGGATATCCAGTGAAATTCTGTAGTGTGTAGAGCAATTTACTCATTTTTAGCTGTGTTAACTGTATAATTTATGCTTATAGGCTTCTGTTGATGCAGTGGATTGGAAGAATGCATGCAATGGATGAATGCATTTGATATGCATGTGGTGAAAACTACGGTGTTGTGATGGAAATGTAAACGTGCAAGTTCCACCATATGTGCACGATGCTGATTTGATCTCAGAGAGCCAAGAGGGATTTCAGAATCAATAATTAATTTTGCAGACACCGGGAGGTGCATAAAATACGTGACTTCGAAATGGCGACTTTTCGCTAATGTTCAAGCAGTGAGAATCTGGCTAAGATTAGTATATCAAATGATAAACATCGCTTATAAAATAAAATATTTTACATCACAAAATAAAGCATAATTTTTCTCTCGACGCGTCCATCCTCTGCACAATTAATGAACACCGCGACGCCTTTGGCTCATCCAAATTAGGAGTAGCACATGAATGATAAACAGACACAATACATACCCAACATACACAACTTTTCCGGAACACAAGGCAAATTTAATACTCATTTGCATATTTGGCTAACTTCCATGATTCACAAGAAACATTCTTAAAGACTTACCTCCACCTCAAGTAGCTCCTTAATTATTTCCCACAGTCGGTAACCATGGTGGCCGCCACGATTGAAAACATTGATCAAATCATCCGTTTTCGCAAGACATAGTCGACAAAGTATGGGGAATTCATTGTTCTGTACGTCGTCAACGTTTGTAAGCATTTTGGCGATGTTTACAAAACTTTTACACGCATATGTGCCGACTCACGTCCACTTTAAATAAACTCCAGCCACGCGTCGAAACTTTCCGTTATTATAATGAAAGACGCTCGTTAAACGACATAAACCAACACAGACCATTTAATATTACCTGTGTGGTTTATTACAACATCAAAGTACGAATGATACGAACTCTGCCGATTGAAATAACCATTAGCCCATGCGAAACGACAAGGTGACCAACATACGAATAGTTCCGAAGAGCCAGTGAATTTATTTTCTTCGTTCCCTTAGCTAGGATAGTGGATTTAATAATGTAAAAATTATCAAACCAGTAAACATTCTGGCTCTTTCCTTCCACCAATAATACGGTAAGTGTACATAAAATCCCCTTCCTCTCGACATGTAATGAAAAAGGCCGCCTTACATGATGAATGATTAAGCGCGAATGACGATCGTGCATCGTGTTATACGGAAAATTCAGCTAATGAACCGTCATGCGCATGATCATTCAAGCAAAAACATGTTCTATTTTTGCTCGCATTATCCCGTGAAAGATCCTCCTCCTCCCGTGACCTCCATCTTGATTGTTTTGATTTAATGTTAGAATGAATGTAGAAATTGAACCGCGAACATCCAGAGGAATTTCTCATACAATTCTACACGGTATCGACAGTCTTTTGTCCAAGGCCCGATATGTCGACACCACAGTCTAAACAAAGTTTAGACTGTGGTTGTGTGAATAATTCCATACATTGTAAATGTTCCGTCCTTGTTTACTTCATTAAATATTTACAACAGCGGAATAAGAATGTGAAGGAATGAAGGAACTCTCATACAAAAATTAACAATAAACACGAATTGAATATTTACAAAACTGGGAAATAGAAGTCGAGAATATTAACTATAAAACGATAACTAATTAAAAATATATTAAAAATTTAAATGAATAAATACATTTATAAAACCCTAATATTAGGGACTAAGTATATGAAAAATATACGACCTATTCATAAAAATAAACCACACCCAAGAATGAATATAGATACGAAGTAAATCTACCAAATAAAATTTTAAAAAGCGGAAAAAATAATAAAACTGTAAAAAAAAACAGAGTAAAAAATGAATTATTAAAAACCTAACGATACCAAAAGAAGTTAAAATCTACTATCGCTGTTCCAGCACTAGCTTGAAGCAACAAATTTCCAAGTTATGTTTAACGTGATAGAAATTCTTTGAAGGGTGAGAAGGAGTTGAACTTCACAGGGTTTCAAAAGAATTCCTTCAAAATGCGCAATTCATGTGCCGTTTTCGGATGTCAGTCCAAAGGGTGTAGGTTTTTTCCGATTTCCGCGAACAGTCGCCAGGTAAGGTGTTGTGGTTAACTTTTTTTATTTATAACTTATCCTACCATTATATGTTGTCCAGTTTTCTTCCCCACATATTAAATCAGGTAAATGTCTGCTTCCGTCACACACCTTTGAATATGTTTTTCGTCCATTTCAACATAGCGTATCGCCGCGAAATTTATGTGACAAAAACTAGAAAGATGCTGGTATCAAGTGATAATTTTATTTTTGGGGAATAAGGAACGTACGATAAAAAGGAAAATTTCAAAGCTTGAGTTGACGTTTTTCCCGGCCACCATTGCACTGTTCCCACTTTTGAGCGCAGCGTGGCGCGACAGTCACTGAGAAAATGGCGTCGAAAAAGTCGGAAAAATGACGACAATTGGTTATTTTCTAACGTGAATATTTCAGAAGCTGTGGCTAAACAACTTTGATGTCACTTTTGTTTTGTACTGTAATTCTTAAACAACTAAAGTATGTCACAGTCATTATCCTTAATATCACCAATGTCCGGCAATATGTGATTGAAAGGTGTGTGACGGAAACAGTCATTTACCTTAAATCTTTTACGGAATTGATACACTACAGTGGCTGAATCTGACACAGTATTAAGTTGAAATAATAACCTGTTGTTCATCTTAGCATTTCTCTGTCGGAAAAAGACAATCACAGCGGTATATTAAACATTTGTCCTGCTGTCATCTTCGAATATTTTAGGATTTTTGTCTTAAGTATGCAGTATATAAAGCTATTTCCAGAATATTTTTGGCTACGCCATTATTCAATGTCATGGAGAATGATCAAGGACGTTAAAAATGGTCAAAAAAATAAAAAAACTTAAAATATACAGTAGTGAACCTACCGGATTTGAATTTCGCGGTGAAGTGTATCGCCATCTGTTAATGTAGAAATTAGTTAGCACCACAATCAAAGTAAATATAACGTTACGTTGGCACTCTCGTCCGTGAAGATACACCGTGCAATTGACAAAGGAAAGTCGAAATCGTGTAGAATTATATGAGAAATTCCACTGGACGCTCACAGTTCAGTTTCTACATTCCAGTTAAATAAATCAAAACAATCAAGATGGAAGTCTTGCGTTCGAATCACGCGATCATTCGCGGGAATCATATGAGCAAAAATAGAACATGTTTTAATTTAGCTTGAATGATCATGCGCATGACGGTTCATTTGCAGAATTTTCCGTATTACACCATTCATGATCGTCATTTGCGCATGATCATTCATCGTGTAAAGCCGTTAAAATTTATCGATACATGTCGAGAGGAAGGGGATTTTATGTACACTTACCATATAATTGGTGGAAGGAAAGAGCTAGAATGTTTGCTTATTTGATAATTTTTACATTATTAAATCCACTATAATTGCTTAGAGAACAAAGAAAAAAATTAACTGGCTCTTGGCAAGTAATCATATGTTGGCCACCTTGTCGTTTCGCATGGGCTAATGGTTATTTCCTTCGGCTGATTTCGTATCGTTTGTACTTTGATGTTATAGTACTGAACCACATATGTAATATTAAATGGTCGGTGTTGGTTTATGTCGTTTAACTAGCGTCTTTCATTCTAATAACGGAAAGTTTCAACGGGTATGTGGCTGGAGTGAATTTAAAGCGGAAGTGAATCCCCACATTTGCGTGTTAAAGTTTTGTAAACATCGACAATATGCTTACAAACGTTGTAGACGCACAGAACAATGAATTCCCCATACTTTGTCGACTGTGTCTTGCGAAAACGGATGATTTAATCAATGTTTTCAATCCTGGCGGCCACCATGGGTACCGGCTGTGGGAAATAATTAAGGAGCTCCTTGAGGTGGAGGTAAGTCTTTACGATTGCCTCTCGTGACTCGTGGAAGTAGGTCAAGTATGCAAATGAGTATTAAATTTGCCTTGTGTTCCGGAAAAGTTGTGTATGTTGGGTATGTATTGTGCCTGTTTATCATTCATGTGCTACTCCTAATTTGGATGAGCCAAAGGTGTTCTTTAATTGTGCAGAGGAAGGACGCGTTGAGATAAAAATTGTGCTTTATTTTGTGATGTAAAATATTTTATTTTACAAGCGATATTTATCATTTGATATACTAATTTTAGCCTGATTCTCACTGCTTGCACATTAGGGAAAAGTCGCCATTACGAAATCACATATTTTATGCACTTCCTGTCTTCACCAATCTTCGCTCTTTTTATCCACTTCCATAACAGCATTTTATTGCCCTCGAAATCGTTCTACATTTTGCTAGCATCATCCATATGCATTCAAAGATGAAAATTTAAGAAAAAAGAATTTCATGAGATGATAGCAGCTGGAATGGTGAAAATTTTATTGTTTTTAATGTCATTGTGATTTTACTAGAGTATTTTGACAGGGTGAGAAATAAGTATGCCTCGGTGTTCTGACACTCCACTGCTCTTTTGTCTCCTCCATAGGTGTCAGAGGAAGACCTACTGCCATGCACCATATGCCAGGAATGCGTTGGTAAATTGACGGATTTCAAACATTTTAAGATGACATGCATCCAAGCAAAGACCGCATTCCTCAGGATGATAACCAGCAAGGGCTTGTTGGTGAGTGTTTGTCATCTTCATTCAGTAATCAAAGGGCTGAGCATCTGGTAATTTAAATGTGTAACATAACTCCCTACCTTTGAAGCTTAACATGTTCTTAGCTACTCTATTTTCACTTTTTCCTGGCCTCCTCCTGTCCAGAGGCAATGAGGTGGTTCTCAGTTCTCAATAAATGTCTGCCAATCTTTGAATGCTGTTGTACCCTCCAAATCCACGGATTCTGGTAGTTTCTCTGAATTCGTGGCTATATTTGCTAAACCACGTTGATGGAAGGACAGGATTAAATTTTCGCTCCACTGTCCAGCTTGGCCTTAAACATACTCATGATAGAAATGCTTGCCACAGGCACAAAGTATTAGTCCACAAGACTGTGACATTTTAATCTAGTGTTTTACTAGTTTTTATTGTAGTTCAATATGTTACAGCAACAACAGGTAGATTCTCAGACCATATTACCACATTGTGCCACCAAAGGTTTGCTGTGCCCCCAGCTGCATAACAGGCATACCAACCTTTAACACTCAACTACCAACCTATAACAATTGGCTGATGGTTGAACATTAAATATATGTTCACCTCTGATGAAGTTCACTTTATAAATGGGCAATAATGCAGCAGGCCATAGTGTAATGCTACTGTCGGACGTAAAGAATATTTATCATTTATTTCTATTGAATGCATTTACCAAGAGTGTAATTTTGAATGTTTGCACTTGTTTGGAATCTTTTTCAATGGGCATAAAGAGTTTAAAAAACTTACAGTGACTTCAAAATATAGTTGTGCTCCTTCATGAGTGTTCTAAACTGCCTTAATTCCTTCGTCTCATAGTTTAACTCCTAATATTTTGTCGTTTCTATGCCTTTTGGGGATAAAAACTTAAATGCCAGCTTTTATTGCTTTGTGAAATTATAACTAGTCCCTTATCTATTGTTGAAAGCGGACAAAACATGTTACGTTATTGCACGTTAAACTTCTTAAATGGAAAATGGTACTTACACAAATATTTCGACTAGTGAACATAAATCACAAAGTTCTCATAGGCAACATTCTAATAAAACTATGTAATATAATGGCATTACAAAATCCTTTTGCCCAATGCATACTGTAATCTACCTCAAAAGCAACATTCGCCCATGTTGAAGATTTTTGTGATAAGAATATATTAATAATGATGATGTTGTTAATGGATACAGCGAATGCGTGTCCGTTGGCAAACTAGTTTATCTTTAATTTTGAAAAGCAAATTTTGGTCTCACTAAGGGATGATATAACCATATCCTTCCTGATATTTTTATTATCTGAATCCAGCTAATGATCAGTGATTCACTACAAATGTCAATGTACATATCTTTAACTCATTCGTGTTCATCTAAATTATCTTTGAAATTTTACGGCATGTAACAACAGACATCTCACGGACAATTATTCTCACCAAAAAATTTGACTGTCTGTGTTATTGAAAGCGCACTATGGGATAAAGTGTTAAAACATATTCTATCTCTATGAGTATTTCAAAATTTAAATGTGTACAAGGTTTTGAGGAATAGAAACTTCAAGTAGAGTATTATCTGGAAAATATGAACTTAGGGGTAGCAGTGGTTCTGGAAGCTGACAAGGGACGGTTACGATAGCCATTAAATTCAGATAAAGACAGACTAGCCAATATTAATTGAATTAAGACAACCATAAATACTCTTCTGATATCCTCCAACTAATCCCTAGCATTTACTTACTGAACTATCTGCATGAATGTATTATAAAAAGACCCGGACTTTATCGCCATCAAGTAAAAATAACTTTGATAATGACCTTCACAAATACATAATAAATTCTCAGGCTTCACTTGGTGGAACAATACTGCGATGATTTGATATTAAAGTCACTTTGTAATTTTCTGCAATTGTTTCAATTATTCCAACCTAAGTTTCCATTCTAAGTTACGTCATTATCAACCTTCTCAAGTCTATTTTATGCACAATTTTTATGAGCCCTGATTGTATCTGTGTGCTTGGGGTACCTATTAATCATCACCTTTTCATCGTGTCTCCCATTTCTTGAAGGTTCCTCTGAAGGAGGAGGCAACAACTGGAGACCATGAGAGTTTGACAAGTGAAATTCCTGATAAATCAGCGGATGAGTCCAGACCCAGAGTACCCTGGATGGAAACTGATGAACCTTTGCCTCAAACACCTCATGATGTGAGTCCTTTCGCTGCTCCTTTATGTACAGTGGCGGAAAAAATTAACGCAAAACTCATTGGCGTCTGAATGCGGCGTACACGGGAACTAATTGAAATAGCTTTTCCTTCGACAACTTGACAACAATCAGACAGCATATGGAAACCGGGAATATTCAAACTCTCTATGAATGGATATCGTTTTTATGCGTCATGTAAATAGTCATACTAATAAGGTTTACATACGCGAGATCATCTAGGAGTTATAAACGTGATGAGCTTGCTTCGACCCGCACTCAGTCGAGGTTCCGAAGTCGTGGTTGATTATGTAGTGTTGCTTATCATATTTTTTTTAGAAGCAATACGATGAAAGCATTATTTGTGGGGACAAAAAAAATTTTTATTCTCCAGTTCAAATTCACTTACAATAAAACGTATTTCCGCGTACAGGGAATAGCTGTGGAGGAACATCGTTTGAATAGGCCTCAAAATACTTCCGAGAAATATGAAGCATTACAATTAACATTTTGGTGTAATATCCTATGAATTTCAAGTTAAAGAATGGGAAATCTGGTTGAATAGAATGGTTTCTATGTGGAGGAAATTTTTCTTTAATAAGTATTTCCAATACTTTAAAACCCTACGTAAGTTTCCGCCCTCGTGTATACAGGTCGTCTCAAACACTTGAATTTCTAAATTCCTCCTAACGTAGTATTATTTACTTTCTGAAAACTAATTTCAAAAATCCAGAACATTTTATTTGGTCCAGTTTACAAAGGAAACATTAGAATTCCCTTTTTTCGTTGTGTAGTAAGAACCACTGGACGCGGATTCCTCTTGATCGATGAAGTAGCCTAGAGGGAGAGCGTTCGTCTGCGGCCAAGAATGCCTGGGGTTCAAATCCTGGCGTGGCCTCTTGTGTGCCTTTATAATTAATCTGCGCGATGCAACTTTATTGCAGCCAAAACTTCGCAGGAATTCGCGGAAGGCTCAGGGAATGGACATTGACCTCAACCAAGAGTGTGTGAGTTTTACACATATTCGGGCTTTGTAAAAGAATCAGAGCGGTCTCCTTGGTCGTCGAATGAGGTATTTACTTCCCATTCTCAAGTACTCGGCCCCACTTGATTTCTACATCCTGCCTGTCGACAGATGTTCATATCCACTCATTCGCCAATTCAACACTCAATGAAAAGCTATTCATGAAGGAGGGAATAGACCGGATCTCTGATTGTGTCAGTTAATTGATTTAGTGAACTTACTTGATGCTACATTCGCCTTTAAATTACTTTGAAATGATTTAGTAAAGAGGGAAATTATTTTTATTAGGACTTAGACCTTGGTTCTATCTGTCGAACTTGTAAATACCGATTAATTATCTGAGTGAGAGACCAAACAAGTGTGGAATGTTCTTCAAAACATCTCTAAAACGGTATTTGAAGCCTTCCCCGCATTATTTTCTAGGTTTGCTATGAGCAATACATTAACCGTGTAGTTCAACAGTTCAACGTATAGGATGGAGGATAATACTTAAAGGATAAGGTAAATTAATGAATCACTTAAATACCTTTTGACATATTCGCAGTGAAAAATGTTTGGCTAAAATCACGCAGTTTAATTTTATGAGGAGCATCTTTATACCCATATGTATGTAATACTCCGACAAAAATGCATCGCGTATCTTCCCCTGTGAAAGTGATAAAATACTATAAATCATCTTTTCATGTAGTGACTAAGCAGTGATAATATATTTTCCCTAAGGTCAATTGTATACTCCTCATAGATCCACAGAGTAGTCAATGGAATGCAAATTAGGAATGTGCACCATCAAAGATTCTACGATTTCTACGTTCCTAAAGAATCTTTTCCTTTTCAAATGTGTCGTAATATTATGGCTTCAATGGAAGTTAAAGTTGTGAGTGCCCCCAAATGAAGATATTAACAGACTTTTTACAGGGTCATAAATTTCATCTCTTAGTGGTAATGTATTTTAACGGATGTTGAAAAGGGACACTATAATGCTTTATTTAGAGCGAGTGGAAAAGGTTAAAATGTATGCGTAATTCTCTTAATTTGAGCTACGTGTGGACATGATCACAGCAATTGATCATCGAGAAATATGCTAGTATTTACATAAAGAATGTGGATGTTTATTAGCCATATAATCAATCCATCCCCCTCCATTCTCGATTTCCTGACCAAGTCTCTGTGACATGGAGTTGTTCACATTTTGGTATCATCTTACTGGGTTCATTTCCCATTCTTCCTCCACGATTTTCCTCCTTGCATCATAATTTGGGGTTGTTTCATTGGAGGTGGTCGAATTACGTTTGTTTCTCGCATTTTTCTCATAATGAACGC
Organism: Ceriagrion tenellum; assembly: GCA_963169105.1. Taxonomy (NCBI): domain Eukaryota; kingdom Metazoa; phylum Arthropoda; class Insecta; order Odonata; family Coenagrionidae; genus Ceriagrion; species Ceriagrion tenellum. The sequence continues at coordinate 9,762,971 of OY720645.1, forward strand.
TGCGCTCCGTGCAGCCCGCTCCATCTATTTTACATGATTTGTTTTGAACCATCTCCTCGAATTTTGAAATTTGTGAACTTGTAAGTATTCCTAGTTGCGGACGAAAAATGAATATTGATAAACATTTGATTAAACATAGTTCTTATTATAGTGGACATAAATTTAATGAATTTTGTTTGATAGTAGTAAGAAATAGTTTTTTTTTACTTTAAAACACCAAATAAAAGTTCAGCTGGTGAAAGTCGAAGGCGCAACACCTCTTCGGGTAATTTTTCGACAGATGTTTTTGCCTTTTAAAAACCTACTATCCGATTCCTCTGCCTGGGAGAAAAATGTGGCATACTTAATGGCTAATGAGATATTTTTTTCCTCCAAGAATTTTGGGAGAGGCCGCTAAAACTTTGAACAATATCTCGACTTGCGCTGTCCACTCTGCTTGTTCGTCTATCGACGCTCGTCTCAATGAAGTAGTCATCAGTAAACCTTGGCCAAGTTCCAGGTGGTGATGGTCGGGGTGGTTTGTTGTTGTGAATAACGCACAGGTTTCATATACTTGCTGCACCAGAAAGAAAAGGCTCGTCGCGCTTCGAAAAAATCGGAAGCCCCCGTCGAATACTTTTAAGGGCGTAAAAGAAGTCAAATACCACTTCTTTCCTGTGAGTGAAACGCCTGGCGTCCGAAACATTATCTATGGCAGAAAAGGTATCGCCCGCAACACAAGGGGAAAGTAAGCTCTTATTAAAGGCATACTATTTCTCAAATCAATATAATGCGTCCTTCATACATTCCGATTTTGAATGGATTAGTATTGGTGGAGCTCTGTATCGACCTCTAGGGATCCTCAAGAGTCCTCCAAGATTGTTCGTTGCTTTAACACAGACTTAAGATAGCTGGCCTCCAAACCCATGCATGAGGGGAACTTATGGCGTTTGATTGGAATGGTCTGGGCTGATGAGGTGAAATCCGAGAACTACTTCTTGCTGTTTGTATTGCCGGGAGAGTAGTATGCTTTTTCCTATCCTTTAGTTATTTTAAATGTTCGTAGACAATACCACCACTCATTTTAAAAGTAACTTAGTTCACAGTAACGCATACGGACGCAAATAAATTCACCGAAAGGATACGAAGCATCATCATAAATTGGCCTTGACATAAGAAAGCTCAGTAGTTGTTACTGGGTTGCAAACCTGAATCGCAATCATGTTTCTTCATCATAACATTGTTCGAATACACTCATGATTTCGAAAACGTGATCGTCATCAAGAAAGATCGGGTGCTATATAGCAGTGGAGTGCGCTCCCAGGACCTTGTGCATTGCCCTACCAATGCGGCTTGCCTTTTGGATGACAATAACGACCATAAGAAGAAAAGAACCGTATCCCACCCCTGGTCGAGACATTTTTGAGTTTTTCATTCAATTTCTGGTTAAGTAAAATTATTTTTATTCGGCAAATTTTATTTCTTTTGTATTTAAAAAATTTCATATTATCAGCCAGTTATTGCAGCTACATATTACATTCATTTATATCGCTAATATGAGGAAATTTATATCAAAACTAATTTGCGTTCATTAAAAATCGAACACGGACCACTCTTTAGCTAGCCAAATACATCTGACCGCTACAACATTAACGTTACCTATTAATTTATTTCATTAATGATATTCTACTCCAAACTGAAGTCTTCTAAAAGGCTTTTTGTTAATTTCATACGTGCGGTGAACTTATAGCTAAGCATATAAAATATTATGCAATCATCCATATGTTATCCATAACTACACCTAATTTGGGTAAACTTTTCTGAATGTCTATTCGTATATCCTGCATTTACTAATAGAGCTTAACAGTCGACAGCTCGTCACCAAGCTTCCTGTGATAAGATGAACGAAATATCGGGAAAATATGCCTGGATTATTCGGTATCGATGCGAGCACATTTATTTTTATTTCGTGAAATTACATACATTTACGTATGTTTTCATAGTTTAATCCCATTCTGAATAACTAAAGACGGATTTATATTGGGTCAAGAATGATTCATTAATTAATATTCGTTTTGAATTTAATAAATATCCGTTAAAGTAACTTTGTCAATCTACAAATGGAAAATCGTGAAAAATTACATCACGTAGACTATACTTATTTTAATTAAATCTTTTTTCTATCGACATTTGGTGCGGATAAACCTCGATTTATATCATTTCGGTGAAACAGACGCAGTACGCGTCATTCAAAAAGATCCTCGGAAAGTCGACCGCAATAAATATCCCTTGGTGGTAGAAGATGAAGATTTTAGCATATAGTATACTGAATTGCGTGGGATAGTGAATATTTTTTATAATCAGTCTTTCTGTATAAATGATATCATGCGACGTAAGAACCATGCTGAAACAAACAGCGATGCACCGAGACTGAATGTGCGAATCATATGAGACGAAAGCTCAAAAATGAGGTGATTGATGACTAAGTTCTAGGCTCCGACAAATGTGAGCTCCATTGCGGATTTCAAATATTTGCAGTAGATGATGTTTTCCTCAGTGTTGCCAGTCTTTGGAGTGTGTACTGTTCCTAGAAGTTCCCGAAAATGCCGCATTCTGGCGCGCGAAAAATTTTGCGTTAATTTCTTCCGCCACTGTACAAGTACTGTTTTGTGACACACTGCTTGTTTCATGAAATTGAAGTGATGGGCTATGTGAAAACTAAATGGAATGAAATATCTTCAAGCAATGAAAACTATACATGTATTCAAAACTAGACATACTTGATAGTACAGTGGGATGGAAAATATTGGTTCCAATTTGATGAAGTTGATGTAACCAAAGTTCTCTTATCATGATACAAGACCTGATCATTTTAATCTAAGATTACAATTTGTGTTTACCACTGTTTTTATTGCACCTTGACTGGTTTCAATGCTTACACGTCATTTTCAAGAGGAGACAAAGTGAGCAATTTGTCTGATGAATATATGTTTGAGAAGTAAGTGGGGTAAGCATAACGAAGGAGGCAGGAGCTGGGGACTTAATTTTAAGGAACAAGGTCAGGGTTTTCGAAACAGATTTTAGGGGGGTTAGGAACCCGCACAGTAAACAAAGGTGTATGCATCTTGGCACAACCTTGTTAACAATTCTATCCCCATGCATCTTATGAAATGCCCCAATTTCAAAAATTTCCACGAAGTTCTGTTTAGCACCTTGTTCAATGACATGTAAAATATGATAATTAAAATCACATGAATGGTCACAATCCGATAAATGCTTAGAAAACAGATTTGTAGTCAGAATAAAAAAATGATTTTTTTTATGTTCATCTATTCTCACACTAAACTAGTTCTACTAAAGATAGAAGGGTAAAGTATTCGCCATTAGGTGGATAATAGTTGAAAGTTTCTTTTTTTTCATTCAAGTTTCTTGTACAAATAAAATAACCCTAAAAATCACATTTTTAATGTCAAAATCATGAATTATACTTCTGTCAACAACAGGATATTTCCTTGGTAACTGTGAAGTTTAGGAGGGAAATTGGACATTAACAATGGCGGCTGGGTTTTATATCTAGAGATAGATATTAAAGTGAAAATCATGGCCGTATACACAAGTGATGCTGATTATGATATTTTCATGGATATTTTTGCCTAAAATTGGCTAAACTCATTTCAAACGGACTAATTTCAGTTGGACCCATTTGAAACAGGAGGATGCAGGGATGTTATGTTAATGCAGAAAGCCTGTGGAATGCAAATAGCCTTAGTTTAGTTTTCATAGATTACTGCAAAAGAATGTCAAAACTTGGTATGCATAATACAGTGCAGTTTTCAACAGTTGAATCTGAATTTTAAAAATGAAACTAAAATTGTAGCTGATTTGTTTAGAAAAAAATGCACCTTATGAGGTACTTGAAACAGAACTATCTGCCTTGTCTTTCTTTCATCTTCCGTTGAATTTCAATGGGTACCTTTGCCAGTACTGTGTATAATAACTAACATATAATATAATAATGCCAACAGTAAGGTTACACAGTTGTGTAGGCCACATTTGTGGCTCAGTCACTCTGGCTTCCTTTTGCATGCTATTTAATACTAACCCTGCGACAATTTGTTACAAACGACCATGTGGGACTATTGAGGACTTAATAATGCACATCTACTAAAACTTAAAAAGTATATTATGCCATCCTACGTGAAAAGGCACGCATATGAAACACTGTGGACCACCACTGTGGCCCACACACCTACTTAAGTGTTAAACGTGTGAAAGGCATTCAAGAAATGCATATACTAATCAAGGAATATTTTAAAGTCAGCAGGATAGTGGATATTGATTATTATATTGTGAAGTTGAGGTTAAGAAAGTTTCCATTTTGTCGTCTTTTGATAGAAATATTGTATAGTTATTAGTCTTGATCATCAATATTGAACTTTCCAAAATACTTTGATATGATTGGAGAGCTATTGTAAAACATAATTAATTATTTTGATGTAGCAGATATGTCATGAATTAGTATAATGCTCACTGACCACAATTGCCATGTATTGGGTGTTATCCCTTGACTGGAGGTAATGGCAAATATACATGTGTGGAGATGAAGCATTCCAATTTATAATAAAATCATTGACTATTAAGGAATATATGTTATTACACATCATAGCGTTTATGTAATTTTTGATAAATCTGTCTTCTGCAGTCAAAATGTAAATGTAGGGTATGAAAAGCATAGTTTCAACATGTATGCTAAGTATTAATTGTAATTTCAGGGGCCTAAAATTAAAAAACGCTTTAAGTATCAAAGCAGAGTTATAGTAAAAAAAGAGCGTACATGTTATGTGAAGCATTGTCAGCATTTGTACATAGCATCATGAAATAGAGAAATGACCATCCTGATTTTTCTAAGAGATTTTCCCAATGACAAGAAAAAAAGAATTTCTCTTTGAACCCTTGATGTACCTGCTGAAAAAGACAATTCAGATACTAACAGAACACGTATTTACTTTTGGTTTTTACCTTGAATTCATGTAATTATGAATTTTAGAATCAAGTTCAATTGAACTGGAAGGCATCACCACCGGGTTAATGTCACTGCATGGCAGATAAATATGTACTGTATATATTAAAGTATAAGATGAGCCAGAGTTAATCCTTTACAAGTTGGCGTGACTCAGTCTTTGACTTTTGTTTACGGAATGAGATGATACTTTGGAGTCAATATTTCAAGGGGTTGGCTGCATCACAGTATATGTATGACTTATATAGCTATAACCCACTTAAGACTTTACTTTGGTTGCCGTTGCTAGTTTAACTTTGTAGTATATATATATATATATTTTAGGAATGATACATGTTGACTTAGGTGGACATAAATATGTAATAATCATTTCCCTCTTTTTTTATATAATGTCAGTTACCAATCAAGATGGAGGCCACAGACATGACGGAAGGGAACTCAACAGTTGAGGAAGGAGAGGATTTCACATTTGAAGTTGGATATGTCTCGTGTGTAAATGAATGCTTGGGTAATGTGGATGACAATGATTTGGACAAGGTAATGTCCTTTATATCTTCTTTAACCTGTAACCAGCTCAGCCTGCCACTGTAGGCACTGGTTACCAATCAGTCACAGAATGTTAAACACTGTTTAGTCTGCAGAATCTCCTGAGCTCTTGCCAAAACATACCCCCTCCCACTTTGCAAAAACCCCTCTGCTGGAAAAATCACAATTACCAAAAAATTCACGATTGCCAAAAACTTGCAAATGCTCTTTGAGATTATTCCTTGGGCATTGTAGCCTCGCGATTCGCTGTCTCGCGTTTGCTGCCCATGATGGAACAATCAGCTCATTTTTATACTGAAACTGACAGTGGCACACTCTATTCTGACTGACTCTATGCTAGTGTCATGACTTCCCCCAATCAACGGCCTGACAAGGATTCCTACACCCACAATTCCTGTGTTGATCTGCTGACCCCCTCAATCACCAGTTCTGTTGTCTCTATACTGGGACCAGCCTCTTTTAAAACTGACCGCAGACGAGAAAGGGCCTGTGGAGTGATGACTTGTGATCATATGCTTTAGATCATATTTATGGTATGTATCGTACGGGCTTGTTTTCAATTGTAATACTTGTTTGTTTTGTAAATGTTCTTGCTTAAAGTTAAACAAACTGGCTGAGGTATTTTTCTTTTCTCTAATCTCTGCTTTCCATTCGCAGTCAATTCACTCATTATGTTAAGTTTTAGTAATTTGCTTTCCAAATGGTGCCATGACCACAATACAAATCTGGTTTGCCTATAATGCGCGAGGTATAGTCGCGAACCAAGTTTGTGAGTTTTTGGTGTTTGCCAGTTTTTTGGCGATGAGTTTTTTCTGGCAGAGATCTTTTTTGCAAAGTAGGAGGAGGGAAATTTTTGCTCAAGCTGTCACTCTGCTGTCAAAATTTTTTTATTATTTTATTTATGTGTTTATTAGTGTAAGACAATGTATTATAATATTTAGTGTTGCACTATTTTTTTCCTTATCTGTAATGACAGGAGTCTTCATACCTGTTGATGGTAAATTTAATGTACATTGCCCTACTAAGATCTCATAAAATATTGTAGTCTCAAAAATCATGGAAGAGTTAGTCTAGAAATGCTTTTGTTATTGATCAAATACAAGTCAGACAGTCATTGTCTTTTAAAACCTCTCTTATTTTGACCTGCCTTTATCTGAGACGTATCGAATGAGGGAACATTTAATGAGGAAATACTTAGTGAAAACTAATATTTCTTGTGAAGGAATACATTTATGTTCTGGAAAAGTAATTTTATATCAATGCAACTGACTGAGGTAATGCATTAATATGAAACCCTGACCACATATCTCTGTATTTGTACAATGTGAAATTAAATTTACAGGAAAAAACATTTCTAAAAATGCAATTCTGATCATCCTCTTCGATAATCATACAGACTTAAATTCCTTTAAGGACAAATCATTCACCTTTCTGTGAATTCAAAGCCTGATCCAACCAATCTCCACCCAGTGTTTTACTTGGCTTTGACTTTTGCTGCAATGCATCATGTTTTCTTGTCATTGGGAATTTGATTACTTTTCCAAATCCAATGCAAATGAAATTTCCAGGCTCGAAAAAGTCATTGTTTTCAGGATGTCTTAAATTTCAGGATTTTTTCGGGCAGGAGGAACTCAGTGAAACCATTTCTGTACGTGAAAATCTAATTGTTGAAGCAATCGAGGGGAGAGTCACAGATGTCTCTCTCCGAGAACTCCCTAAAACAAATTCTCCGCAAAAATATGTGTGAGAGAAACAGGAGGAAGTCGGGAGCAATCAAGTATATAAAAATTACCACCAAATGAAATATAATATATTTCAACAACTTAACATTTACAAACTAATTAAGGGTCAGCTAACCTGTGTTCTGACGTCTAAGTTTCAAATTCAACCACCAACTATACGAGACAGCAAGAGAAGAACCTCTCAAGACCACGGTCTATATCAAAAAGACCGATTAGCAATTTTCGCTGTAGGAGGGGAAGTTCAGATGGTAGGAAAGTGGAAAGGGTGAGCAGAGGATAAGAGGCGATTTGTTACCTCGTAGGGGAAGTTTTCGGCAAGGTCAAAAGTTGCGGATGGAGTAAGGGGGAACAGGTGATCTGCAGTCGTGGTGGGGAGGGAATTTTGTGGAATGGGAACCCATGCGGTGTAGGAATGCAATTGGAGATAGGAACTACTTTTCGACTCCAATTGCGGATTCCTGGTTTGTTGCCTTTTTGCCCAGCACTTCTGCCTCATCACATCCTCATAATATTCCGTCTCCAACGGCTATATAGTAAAGCAATGGATATAAAAAAACCAGAGAGGACCTGGGGAGGGCGGGTAGGATGCTGCTGGCAGGAGACTGTAGGCAGGAGACTGCGGGCAGAAGACGCTGATGGCAGGAGATGCTGAATCGCGGATATGGCTGGAGTTCACGATCGTCGTTGGAGAAACAGATGTCACCCTGTCGACTTGCCACTGACGCTTTAAGTCCTTCAGCTAAGTCCAGAGGATAAATAGTCCGAAGAGAATAAATTGTCCAAAGAGGATATTAATGCTACATCGTGAACCCAGAAAAGTCACATTCAAGGCCACAGGTTGACTAAACGTGACATATTTATTGATAACTTTTACGTAACCACAAAATAAAACGGTTAAGTAAAAGTTATCATAAAATATGTCCATTGAAACATAGCACCAAGTTTACAATGATACTGTTTTATTTCACTTAAAGTGAATTAGGTCGCCAAATATGTTGAGGGAATGTTTTTTTAGGTGACAAATATGAAGGTAGGAGGGTAGGCACACAAAGCAGAGCATCACAAATGTTGAATCATAGGTTTCGAAGAATGCCAAAGTTGATGCTGAGGCATAAAAAACACCAAAGAATTCCACCAACTAAGGCTTAAAATATCATCTATAAGTATTCTATTACTTTTAGGATCCCCTGAAGGAGGAGGCATCACCTCGAGACCATGAAAGTTTGAGGAGAGAATTCTCTGATGAGTCAGCAGCTGAGTCCAGACCCAGGGTACTTCAGATGCGAAATGTGGAATCTCTGCCTCCAGTACCTTGTGATGTGAGTCCTACTGCTGCTCTTCCATGTACACAAACTGTATAGGGAGAAATCGCTTATTCCATGATAAAGAAATGAAGAACTCTGTGAAAAACCAAACAATTTCAAAAATGTTATTTGAATATAAATTTACATTTTCTAATTCTATGAAATTGTAGATAATGGTTTTTACTTTTTGAAGTCTAGATCAACAAGGTTCCCATTTAACATTCTTACGAGAGGAATATTTTATTGTTCTAAACCTTTTTTATCCAGTACAGTAAAACCTCTGTAAATCGAAACAGAAGAGACGGGAAATTTGGCATTTCCATTTAGAGAGGGTGACATCAAAAAGATTAGATGGATGGGCATTTTTAATGGATATTTGAATAAGTGTGAAAAAACCAATGATTCATTATCTAGCAATGGCACTGCACAATACTTATGAACAAAAAAAGTCATCTGAATGCATGAGTAAATGTTGTTGACCATGTAAAAAATGAACTTAACAATTACCAAGTACTCAAATAATAACAACAATAATGCAGAGGAGCTCTAGAATGAAACTCTTTATGTGGATTTAAAGTTTTGTTATCAGCTGATGTTTGTATGTATGTGCTAAATGACCTGAACAGTCCTTCAATTGTCAAAATTTTTGAAAAACAACGCATGGTAGACAAAAGGGATTGATGTAATGGAAAAATGAGAATTAATAGAACACAGATTGAAATCACAAAATGAGTCATAGCCAAATCAATTCTGGAGATATGTTATGTCTACTTACATACTTCATGTTGAAATATATTACAATGCATACGTGTGTCGTGGCCATAAGCAATGCTTGTAAGAGCAAGATGAAGACATCCAGTGAATTACTGCAGGAGTGAGGAAACATGAAAATCCTAACTTGTAAACCATATGAATCAATGTAACTTGCTGTACACTTATGTGGTGGTGCACTGATTATCCATTTTAATGGTGAAACCCAATGTTTACCTCAAATATTAAGGAAAAAACTGTTGGATAACCAAATGGGGTAGTATTACGTGACCTCCATGTTGCCAAGCGAGGCATCAGTGGGATCCCTAAATTGACGATCTCTGATGCCAGCTGATTGTCGTGGGATATTTACGTCACCCGGGTTATGAGCAAAATTATACATCCCACAAACCTTGAGCTTAAATTTTCAATAGAGGTGTTAGTTCTGTCTTGGTTTTGGAATCATGCCTTCTAAATGTCTGTCATGCATTTCTCTCTCTCACATTTTTAATTCTTTGAATTGAGTCAAAAAGAGGTTCTTGGCACTGGAAATTACTCTCAGCCACAAGGGTGATAATTAGTTATTGTTTTCACTCCCTTGATGCATCCCAATGAAAATTTGTTCTCCATTTCAAACCGAATCTTTGTCGCAATCGATTTTTTTCATTGTTTCAGTGCGATGCAGCACCATTTTTATTAGTGTTGCGCAGTTTATCTTAATATTTAGTGTATATCCTAGTATTTAACACCAAATTTTCACTGGTCAGTGACTAAAGTATTATATGCAGCTATCCCATTGGATATAAATTGCAGGACACATTTCCCCACTAAGATCCCACATCGTTTAAAAGTTAATAAAATCGTGGCAGGCAGACTTAGCCTAGAATGGTCTTTGTTATTGGTGTGATACAAGCCAGACAGCCTGTCATGTTCTACCTAGTTCTTTTGCTCCATATTTAAACTTCCAGAAATCCATTCTCAAGGTGGAATTTCTGAGACAAATAAAATTTCCATGAGTATTAAACAAAGTAGATCTATCAATGTAGTACGACAGGGGGATGGTAGTTAAGAGGTTTCATGATTAGTTGGATGAGGAAAATTCGACTGTCTCTACCATTTAAAACAGCAGTTGTTTTAGACTTCGGCAGTGACGGAGGTCTCTGTGTAATATCTAATGAGAAATCATCACAAGCATGCCTATTTTGACTAAATATTTACTAATGAAAGTCCAAATATTGCAAAGTTCATTTATGTATGCTGGTAATTTCAATTTTTTGGCAAAATCACATACTTCTTCCAATAAAAATTTTCATTTGTTCCTCCCTGAGACCAAAAATATAGAAAAACTCCCCAATCCGTAAGTCTTGCGGTCCCCAGCTTTCTGGATATGGCGCTTTGTACAGTATAATGTTACAAGCAGAGGGACCTCGCTTTATTTATGAAGGATAGAAATGATTGCTGTTATCTAAACGTATACGGTCCAAGCTTAGATAGCACCTTTTACATTTTTTGATTAATAAAGCACTAAACTTCATACGTTGAAAAAAAATGTTTAAGAATGCAAAATGGTGTAAAAGAATGAGAGATTAATAAAGTCTGCTATTATTTCAGGTTCCTCTGAAGGAGGAAGCTACAACTGGGAACCATGAGTGTTTGATGAGTCAAATTCCAGATGAATCTGCAGATGAGTCCAGACCAAGAGTGCCTCGGATGGGCATTGTTGGACCTCTGCCTCATTCACTTTGTGATGTGAGTCCTTTTACTTCACTTCCAAGTACTGTATTGGGATGAATTGCTTGTTACGTGAAATGAAATGATGAACTATGTGAGAATGTAACACATACAAATATCTTAAAGGCATATAAACTATACGTATTCTAAACTGGACATATTTGATAAACCAGTGAGATTGTAGAGATTGATTTGAATACTTTGAAGTTGAGGTTTCATATTTTCTCTTCTTAAGATATTGAAAATTACTCTTGATAAATATTATATTGTTATAAGAATTCATCGTCCAGTTCACCATCCAGCCAGCAAAAAATCATTGACATTGTGTGTCATTTTTACTTTCATTCAACTTAAGGGCAGGCAGAGTAGTTTCGTGGAATCCTGGCATAGTTGAAGAATAAATCACAAAACTTTTTTTTTATCAATCAGCGAAAATCAGGAAAAAGCATTTTTTTTATATTCCTGGCAGGTTACTAATTACCAACACTAGGATTAGTTGCCTTTTACAAGATGCCTTTTTTAATCTTGGGATCAGATGATCTCAGGTAGCGTCTTCGATGCTGGGTGAACCATTAAAAAGCACTTAATCTAAGGAAATGTTTTTGGCAGGTTGCAGTTTTTTACCACTCACCACAGCAATTCCAAGTTTATCGGCAGTGGTCATCTTTTCTTTGTTTTTGAAAATTGTGAACAGGGTCCACGTAGTAACACCGCATGCTTCCAGCTGACTTCATGTTATGTGCGTTTTTTCTATCACTTTTTCCTAATTCTCCCCCTTGAAAACCTGGGAGGCGCTACATTGAAACAGGCAAGCTCATAACAAGACTAACTTCAGAGTTCGTTTGCTTAGGCTAGATTTATCTTTCTGAGTGATAGGTTGTCGCAATTAACTGAAACTTCGCATTTCTATCTAAGTCCCACAAGCGGCAAATGACCCTCTGTGTCATGCAACCCTGACTACATTCATCAAATTAAAATTTATATTAGTACTGTATAATGTATTGGAATTTATGCTCTTAGTTACTTTAAATGGCTATAGAGTGACAAATAATTCATAATGATTGTGATATCAATGAGTCAAAAGTGTGATTAGAGTTAAAATTTTTAAATCTTCTCCAATTTCCTTGGATGCATTTGTGCCTGATTGCTTTTGCTAAATGCACACTGCACATCCCATATTCAGTCAGAAGTAATATTCGTCTCTCTTTTAATCGAAAGAATGAGTAATTATATTTCTGACAACATGTAGGGTGTGCAGTGTAGATTTATGCCTTGGAGAGGACTTTGGAGTTACCAGCTTTCACTCTTCAGCAAATGATTGAAAAATGTTTGGGCGTCCAGAAGAAAGTGTATTATGCGTTTGTTGATTTAGAGAAGGCATATGACAGGGTGAATAGAAAGAATTTGTGGAAGGTTTTGAAGGACTATGGAGTGAATGGGCAGTTATTGAATGTTATGATGGTGATGTATGATAATAGTAAGGCAATGGTAGGGGTAAACAGGGTTCTGAGTGATTGGCTTGCAATATAATGAGTAAAGCAAGGATTTGTAATGTCACAATTGCTGTTAAATGTATTTATGGATAAATGTTTTGGAGATACATGTAGTGAAAACGACAGTGTTTTGATTGGAAATGTAAACGTGCCAGTTGTACTATGTGTAGATGATGCTGTTTTGATCTCAGAGAGGCAACAGGGATTACACAAGCTCCTACATAAGTTTTGTGAATCAACGGAGAGCATGTCATTGTGGGTAAATGCGTGCAAGACTAAAGTTGTACATTTTGATAAGGAGAATAAGGAGAATGACTGTATGGTGAGGGCGAATGGTGAAGTAATTGAATGAGTGGATGATCTTGTGTACTTAGGTAAACTGTTTGCAAAAGATGGACGGATAGATCAGGAGATAAAGAGACATGTGAATGCTGGAAGGAAAGTGGTAGGTAGCATTAAGAGCTTATCAAGGAATGACTGCCTGTCTAAGGAAGCGAAAATCGCCGAGTACAAAAGTGTACCTCTCCCTGCTTTGTTGTATGGTAGTAAAACATGGGTTTGTCAGGATAGACATAAAGAGTAGACTAAACGCCATGGGTATGAGTCATATGAGGAGTATTTGTGGCAAAGTAGGATTCATAGGGTCAGGAATGAGTGGGTAATAAAATGAATGTGGTTTAGATGCTCCAGTGGTAATGGACACATATGAAAGGGGTGTGCTTCGTTGGTTTGGCCATGTGGAGAGAATGGATGAGAGTGGAATTATAAAACAGATATAAGAGTGACATGAATGGTGTGAGAGGTAGAGGTGGGCCGAGAAAGTTGTGGTTGAATGTGGTTGAGGAAATTCTCAGGAGGAGAAATATAAGGAGTCTCAAAAACATGAGTGCTTTTATGAAGGAGTGTATCCGGATAAATAAAGCATAAGAGGATTGCAAGGAAAGGTCAGTATGGAGGAAAATATTGAAGCAGAGTTAGGTGTACAAATGTATTTATGACTTAAACTAAGTGACTCTGCGTACCCTTGAAGAGAACGACATTATTGGTGTGTATGTATGTATGCTTTTGCTGCGTTTACTACTCCATGTTATGAAACAGAATTCGCGTTGTGATTCATTGGTAGATTTACTTTGTAGGTTATAATGAGTATGTTTATTATTTGTATATTAACCTGCAATTGAGATGGACTGTAATATGAATTAATCATTCCCCACTCTCTATATGAAATTTCAGGTCCCTTTGAAGATGGAGGAGGCAGAGGTTACAGAAGAAAACCCATCAAAGGAGGTAGAAGAGCATTTATCACTTGGAGATAAAAATTTCTCATGTGGATATAACTGCTCAGGGATTATGGATGACAATGCCTCAGACAAGGTAATAACCTCTATGTCTACTAAAAGCTTACAAGGGAAACAGTGTGCAATGTCAGAAATCAGTGTATCAAACTGTGCAACATGAACTCGTCAAGCTGTACAAACAGGAATTAAGCTCAGTAGAATTCTCTACAGCTCTTAACCAATTAAGTTGATAAATGTAAGCTGTCACAAATTATGTTCAAAGTTGAGAAAATGTTGTTATTTCGAACGTTATTGAACCAAAATTAATCCTACACTAAACTGGCTAATTGTGGAATTTCTACTAGTGGCTCAAAAATTAGGCTCTTTCTTTCAGTTACAAGAACGTGACTACATTTACCGCTGTGTAAAACTTTAATGACGATTATGCAAAGGAAAATTTAACCGACTATGTCGCAATAGGCTTAGGAATTCTCATGATTTTCATCTTTATGTTATATATTTATATAAAAGCAAGAAATTTCCAGGGTAACATGTTATATCTCACGACTTCCTGGTTTTATAGGCCCATTTAACCTCTGAGATCTACTGCATTGTGTGTTGTTATTTATGGTCACATTCTTTCGTAGAAAGATCTCAATTTACTTTGAAAGAAAACCAATTTTTAGGCTAACTATTTTCTCCTGGGACTTTTTAAGGTTTTCCGTACCCGTAGCTGTTGTGACAGTTGTTGTACAATGAAAATGTCAGTGATTATGTCGATGAGTGTGATGTATCTTCTTTTGTATTTTCAGTCCAATGATAATCAGTGTTTAAGTAGCCGCTCTTCAAAACACCTATCCTTTGATAAAGAAGAGGAAGAGAACTTTCGTTTTATTTTGGAGAGATACTCGGAGGATAAGCAACAACTAGTGAGTACATTCAGGGCATAGTCCAGTAATTTCTCTACCTCCACTGAGTGATATGCATAGTCTATGCGTATGCTCGGCCTGCATATTGAGAGCCATCTGTCTTGGGAAATGCCCATAGGCAAGTTGGCTAATAAATTCAGTTCTCTCTGTTTTCTTGTTAGAGTTACAAGGTACACAGTATCCATCATTGTCTTATTGACCATGTATAGTGGCTACTTCTACTCTACGATAAGGCCTGATATTATATTCTGGGGTTCCTCCAGGAATACTACGATACTCCTAATCTATGTATTAAGCTGGTTAGTTTCGGTATAAGGGGCATACCTAAAAATTGGTTATGGACACAATATAGTGCCATAGGACGCAATATGTCAGTGTCAAAAAGGATAACATTAGGTACATAGAACTGTTTTTGCAGAATTGTAAAAAGTGGTGTCCCACAGGGCTCTGTGTTGGGACCTATTTTATTTATATTATTTATTAATAATCTGCCTGAACTCTCCTCCGGTATACAGAGTGTTCATCATATAGTCGATTCTGATGATACTGATTTCATTCAGTCAGCTCAGTGTTTTATTGGAAGTCTATCTATGTACTTGGAAACCATTTAGGAAAAAGTAGCATGATCTAAAAGAGGAATTCAGTTTGTTTGGGTGACTTGAGGTATATGAGAAGTGACAACAGTTTTTCATCTGTAATTGAAGTGCATTCTCTTAGCAACTTAAATTCTGGAAGGCTGGTTATCATTACATTTCTAGCAAGGAATGATAAATTAGCAATTACTTGTGGAGCTATTTGTGTGCAGACTAAGTAAATAAAAGATGGTAAGTTGACAAGGAATGTAGCTGTAAAGCAACTTCAGACAGTTGGTTCTTTCATGTGCTATATTTTTCTGTTAAAGTTCTTAGTTAAACATGTGATTGTATGGCATGTTTTTCAACATTTCAGGGGGATGACTGTGACACTCCGAGAACAATCACATCATGCACCTTCAATGACATGAATAGTTGTGGGGAAAAGCAATTTGATTCTCCAGAGGAACGACTCAGTGAAAAGAGAATTTTTGAATGTGATTATTGCCACCTGAAATATTATGAAAAAAAACAGTTAATTGTACACATAAAAGACCACATTTTTGGAAATAAGTCATCAATGACATTAAACAGATTCGAATTGTCTGAGAGATGCTCTATGTCAAGGGTTGAAAAACGTGTAACGGATTTCAAGTGTGATACATGTGGGAAAACATTAAGAAGCAAGAGTAATTTGGTACGACACTTAGTCATACACAATGTTTATGAACAATTGAAATGTAAGTCATGTAATAAGGCATTTAAATACAAGAAAAGTTTTTTAAACCACGTGAAAGAGCATAAATGTTCGAAGTATTACAAGTGTGAGACCTGTGGAAAGCAATACTCTTCTAAAAGTAATTTAAAAAAACACACATTGTTGCACAGAAGTTTGAAACCATACGAGTGTCACATATGTGGGAAGGCATTTGCCCAAAAGTGTCTATTATTAAGCCACTCTATTGTCCATAATGGTGTGAAAGTCTTCAAATGTGACACATGCGGGAAACAGTTTGCTAGGAAAGGTGTCTTATCAAGACACTTCTTAGTACATAATAGTGAGAGAGCCTTCAAATGTGACACATGCGGGAAACAGTTTGCTAGGAAAGATAACTTATTAAACCACTGCTTTGTACATAATGGCGTGAAAGCCTACAAATGTGACACATGCGGGAAGCAGTTTGCTACAAAAGGTCACTTATTAAACCACTGCTTTGTACATAATGGCATGAAAGCCTACAAATGTGACATATGTGGGAAACAGTTTGCTAGGAAAGGTGACTTATTTAGACACTCCTTTGTACATAATCATGTGAAAGGCTACAAATGTGACATATGTGGGAAACAGTTTGCTAGGAAAGGTGACTTATTTAGACACTCCTTTGTACATAATGGTGTGAAAGCCTTCAAATGTGACACATGCAGTAAACAGTTTGCTAGTAAATCTGAATTATTAATACACACCTTTGTACATAATCCTGTGAAAGCCTTCAAATGTGACATATGCGGGAAACAGTTTACTTTGAAAGCTCACTTATCAAACCACTCCTTTGTACATAATAGTGTGAAAGGCTACAAATGTGACATATGTGGGAAACAGTTTGCTAGGAAAGCTTACTTATTAAGACACTCCTTTGTACATAATGGTGTGAAAGCCTTCAAATGTGACATATGTGAGAAGCAGTTTGCTGTGAAATTTGACTTATTAAGACACTCCTTTGTACATAATGGTGTGAAAGCCTTCAAATGTGACATGTGCGGGAAACAGTTTGCTAGAAAATATTGCTTATTAACCCACTCCTTTATACATAATGGTGTGAAAGCCTTCAAATGTGACATATGCGGGAAACAGTTCGCTCAGAGGGGTAACTTATTAAGGCACTCATATGTACATAATGATACGAAAGCCTTCAAGTGTGTCATATGTGGAAAGGAATTTGCAAAGAAAGGTTATTTAAAACTACACAGTGTGAAACATAAATAATTGAAGTACATTCTAATGTTACATATACAGGAAGAAGTTTACTCTGGTGTTAAACTCAGAAACACATTCCACCCTACATTGTGACATGAAGAAGAAGATTGTGTGTCGTGTGGCAAGAAGTTTACTCTGAAGACTCAATTATAAAGATATTGTGCCGTACACTGTTGATTTAACCGATGCAAATGTTGTACTTTTTTGAAAGTGATTACTATAGATGTAATAAACTGAGTCATGTACTGAACTGCAACGTCTTTTTAATTTTAAGTATGTGATGTAAAGGGTGTTTATAAAAATCATTTATATCTTCCAAATTCTTTCCCATTGCTGATGTTTGGTACGTAGATCTCACTTAAACAACTATGGTGTTGTATTAAACAATGTTTTCCCAATTTCATTTGAATGTTATTTTAATGATGGTTATATGCTGAAGGAGGTATTCAGTTATGCAATGTGACAGTATAGGGGGTGTTGTTTTTTATAAAGAGGTAGGTTAGATTGTTATTTTGGGAAGCCTTTGACAGGAGCTCTGGCACCTAGACCTTGATTGGTACATTGTGCCAAACCCATGTAACCTGCCTGCCACATGAAGACGGGACGAGTGCCACGGTGAAGGTATGATGATATTTTTCAAAAGTCGTGTCACGAATCGAGCGGCGCCACTTTCGCTACGATAGTTCTTCACCTCCGCGATAACCTCGCCAGCTCTGCCAGTCTATGTTCTAACACACGATGCTCGGGCTATGAAAAAATATTACGGTTCATTCGTCTCCACACGCGATATCACAGTCTTTTTTTAATCCCGTGGACGAAATCGACGAAATGTCCTCTCCTATTCCTTATTCCCGGTGGGAAAACATTAATTAGGCCTTGAACTCTGAGCATGGCCGCATAATGTATGTCACCGTCTTGAAGAGTTTTTGGCGCACATTGCTCAGTAAACGTTCCTTGAAGGTAAGATTTGCGCTAAAGACATTTATAAATAGCTCATTTCCGACCTCAATTCATGCTCTGGGCATGGATATGGCCCGGGAATCGTAAATTATGATGAATATTTGGACGGTGTACCAAAGTCGCCTGGGGTGTTTATGCATTGAAATTAGTCCATTAAGTTCTTAATGAGCGCGAAATACAACCAACTCGTATCAAGCACTGTAGCGATGATACACAGAAATGTATATATCTTGTGTGCAGGCTATACTATATCCAACTAAATCGTCAAAGTAAATACTAACAACTCCACATGTCCGCCATTTGTTTCACGCGTCGCGCGCGTAGAAAGTAGAGTAAAACTCAACTTCGCTCGCGCGAATCTACGCGTTAGAGGCTAAGCACCTGATTGGCTGCGCGCGAGAGGCTACGCTTAGTTTCGCGTAAAACGCGTGCATGTGAACCCCCCTTGCGGGTTAAATATTTACAATGCATCTGAATTGGATCAAGAGGCAGTTTAACATCCATTCAATTATCGAAACAAGCGGTCTCACTTCGTAAAAAATTAGCTTCAACGAGCAATGATGTACTATATCTTTCAAAAGTCGTGTCACAAATCGAGCGGCGCCACTTTCGCTACGATAGTTCATCAACTCCGCGATAAGCCCGCCAGCTCCGCTATTCTATGTTCTAACACTCGATGCTCGGGCTATGAAAAATATTACGGTGCACTCGACTCCTCACGCGATATCAGTCTTTTTCAATCCCGTGGACGACATGTCCTCTGATATTCCTTCCCTTGCGTTGCTATTTGTGTGTTAAATTGAAGCAATATCGGTTGTCAATGAGAATAACGACATTGAACGTATGAAATGAAATCAGGGGGCCGATTTTATAACTTAACCTTCGAGCGTTAGAGTCATTCCCGCTGAATTGTGGGTGGTACTTCGAAAACGACTGCCGGTGCCTATTTTGTAACCAAAGTTCGAACGTATTTTGCCTCACGCTCGCATCCTCGGCTTACAATACACAACAAAATATATCTGTCGAAGCGGCCATTAGCGTTTGCAGGTGGGTTTGTTTTTGTTTCTTAATTGATTGTTATTTGAACAGCTATCGTCGTTTGGAATGTTTTACATACTATAAATGAAATGTAACACACCATTCTTGACTTCAATTATAATTGGAGGCCTAGATTGCAGTTCATTAATGTTTTGGAAAAGTATTTCAATAACGCGTATTCTTTTGATTAATTATAGTAACCAATTGTCGCAAACTATCCTATTGTAGCGATTTGTGTTCACTTTTAATTGCAGTTGGAAGTTTTAAATCTCATTTCTGCAAGGACGTGGATGTCATAATTCCTGAGGATAGTGAAAAGGTTTATCGTGTGATTAAGTGGCAGTGTTTATTGTGGCATACTAGTGCTTACAAAGGTTACTTTTGCGCTTTGATGGATTTTGTGTGTGCTCGTGGTCATGTATTAAAATATTAAGGCAAATAAGAGTTATGCATCATCTATTGAGATTGTATGTTGTGACAGGTATTGTGCTTAAAGACTTACAATTGTGTGACAAATGTCGGAGATGACATTATTACGTCGTTGCATCGAATGTCTAACTTGAGATTTGGATTCTATGTCAATTGAAATGATGTCGGTGATTCAGGTTTGCTTCTGAGTATTAAGTGTCGTTTTTTTACGTCCTCAATAAAAGGATAAATATTGAAGTGTTTTTTAATTTTAATGCAGTAACTTGCCATACCAAGAGTCACTTTGCGACAATAATAAACCCATCTACGTTTAAGGCAAGTGTTAACTAGTTGAAATAGACGTAGATATTTGAATTTTTGGTCATGTCAAAGCTAATTCTTTAGTTTGAGGGTAAATAGTGTGATTGTTCTCGTCCAAGTGAAATGGTGATGATTATTTTGTCAAATGAAGTTTCTTGGTTCGTTCTGGTTTGAAATATTGCTTTATACAACCATATCCTGAAGTAGTCGAGACGAATGTTGAATGGTATTCAAGGGGATTTCAAAGATATAAATTATTATACATTTTTTGTGATAGGCTACACGGATGTCTATTGTGATATTTCTTCAATATGGGTATAGTTATGGGCAATTTGGGCTTAAAAAGCGTTGTGTCACGTTAGTCAGTGTGCCTGAAGTGTTGTTAGAAATTGGAAAAATATCGTGGATGGCTGTGATTACTCACTACAAAACGGAGCTTGGTTATGCGATGAAAAATTCATGACAGAAAGTTATCGAAATTTTTAAATTTGTTTTCTTTGGAAGTTAGGTGATTTTCGCCAAAGTGAAAGCTTGATAATATGTCTGTATGCGATGTATGATGTTTCATATTTTAGCATAGATTAAATTGTGCTTCATTAACTAAGAGTTTTTTGTATTTATTTGCCTCATTATCATTAGCATAGATTGTTCCATTTTATGAACAATACTCAATTTTGAGTTGTCGTTTCAGCTTGTTGTAATTGTAGAAGTTATGTTGGAATAGATGTTGTAAAAATATTGCGGGAGATATGATATAAGCTGCAAGAAATATACTTTTGAAAGTTATCAACTCAGCTCTTTTCAATTTCACTTGATCATAAGCTGGTCATCCTTGTAGGTGGAATGTTATATCAATTTTTTGAGTCAGGCATTTTCTGAGGATAGTAGGTGAGTACCAATGAGTGTCCTAATCAATTGATGTCGAGTATCACATTTCACATCATGTCCAAGATAATTTAAATGGGCTCCATCTAGCGTGAGGTTAGGACACAGTCATTTTAAGAGAACCGTCGAGCTTTAACTGTAATTAGAAAATGAAATACAACTGGGAGGTTGTAGGGATATCGGATAGTTATGAGAATAAAGTTTGCTCTTGCAACGAGTATAGTTCCATAGGTAATTTGCAGCAACTATTTTCTTTATTCAAAAGAATTTTATAGATCTCCATATGCGGGAATAATGCATTCGGGAAAAATGACAAAAATTATTAATTGAATGCTTCCATTAATAACGAATGTCATGTTATCAAAATCCGCGCTTCTCCAGCGCAGGCAAGAGGATTTACAACGATAGCCTGGTAAATATAACAACAATCGACTAAATTTTAATTGATTACGTTAGACCATAAAAACTTCTGGATAGAATTGAGGATAAGGGCTGGGGATGAGCAGGGTTGAGAAGAAGGTTGTGATGGGGAATATTATTTGGCCTTAAGGCAATAAAATTTTCAGTGCATTAAAATGTCTAATTTTTAAAATTTATCGAAAAGATATAGAATCTTGTTTTACAATCAACCTCGATAACCGATCCATCATTTGTTACGCTTTACTTGAATGCTTGTCTTTTATGATGTTACTCCATTCATGCTCAATTGCTTGGGTGAAGAACTTTCTCCCAGTACGTCGGACGTAGACATAATTATAATAATAACAATGAGGCATATCAACACTGTTATTTTTAATGTGTCTATTCCAAAACTGTTGGTCACCCTCCTCTGTTCCATCTCCAATGTAATCCGATCAGGGCCGTCGCGTGGGTGGGGCGACCGAGGCGGTCGCCTTGGGCGCCGCGATCCGGGGGGGCGCCGCCGTGGGTAAAAATGTTTTTTTTGGCGTTTTTCTAACTTTATTTATTATGACTGTATTAGTTTCTGTCTCTGTGTTACACAGAGGATACATGGCTGAGTACGCTAACGTTCTGTACATAGGTAAATGTGTGCACAAGCTTGTGAGGTCGGCCTCCAAGCGACAGTCCGCTCCGCACGACTTCTACAGCTGACCTGGCTCGAGCCCCCACTCCTCCCGGCTCGAATTCCCGCTCCTCCCGGCAAGGGTCCAAACCGAGTATCGGCGAAAGCGCCCGATCGCTTTCACCTCTGTAGGGGGGGGGGGGGCGCCGACCAGAGTCTTGCCTTGGGCGCTTTCGAACCACGCGACGGCCCTGACTCCGATAACCTTATGAAGGCTTCCTTCATTTTTTAGTCATTTTCAATAAACAAGGCAAAGATGCCATTAAAACTCATTTTACACATTAAATAAAGCGCAGACTCATTATATGGATGGAACAAAAACCATTAAAAATGTCATAAAATGAATTAAAATTAATTTTCCCTCACATTCATCTCTTTATATCGGAAAATAACTGTGTTATAGGAGAAAAAAGTGCCATACGTTGTGATATGGTCTTTTATATTCCAATAAGACATGATTTTGGAGTCATTTGAACAAGTTCGGAAAATCGACTTTTGCCTGGAAAATCGGGCTTTCTAGACCACTGTGCGTCGCAGAGAATTCCGTAAAATGGAGTTTCAATACTTTAAGGAATATATACAGATTTTTTTAAGAAATTCTGTAGAATTAATTATAAGGACAAATTATAAATTTTTTTAGCAGGGTAACACATACAGAAGTATTAATCAGTATTTGGCCATATAAACTAGTGGCATTTGGATTTGGAGTCTGATGAAAACATGCAATTGTATTGGCATGGCATGACCATTGTTCTGCTTATATTCCACATTTTCCTATATGAATTTATCACACATAAAATGCCAATCTATTTTATTAAGAATTTTCCATATAAACGTTTAAATAATAATTAACACACAGGAATGTATAAACTAACCCACCCTGAATTTTGCTTACATTGTATTTTATAGATGTTGATTAGGTAGTAACAAATCATTAGTCATTTAGAACCAATAAGTAACTAGTGTCACATGACAAATGACTGAAACAGTTGATTTATAAAGGAACTTATGGAAATGATTATAATATTTAAACATTAAAATGAAGAAAATTAGGGGTAAACATTTTCAAATTTATTGACACAATGACCATAACTTATTTTTCTTTAACACAAAGCCATGAGTAGAATAAACTTCATGATAAAACTAATCCACACTTTCAATTTCCTTCGGAATCATCGGTTTAACAAGCTCTAGATGGATCGTCGCCAAGGATTTACTCTTAAGTGCTGCGGAGAGGGGTAGTATAATAGGCCTGGTTGAGGCAGTAACAACAGTTTCCGAAGTGGCAGCAGAAATTAGAGTTACTCCAAAGACTGCCCTATTCATACAGTTTATCGGTGGCTTTCGAGATATAGGGAGGGGGATGAAGATCTCAAAAATAAACCGAGAAGTGGTCGGCCGAGGTGCACTCGAAGGGAGCAAAATGACGCAATGAGGCAGGCAGTCATGGACAATCCTCTGTCCATCGGTGGTCTGTCGGAAGTTAGAAGAAGGATGAATATATTGGAGTGCTCCTTAATATTTTGTTGTTTTCCCATCATTTTCCACTACAGCCGAAAGCCGAGAAGGCATCGAATTAACTAAATTTTGCAGGAGCATTGGACGATTTGTAATTGTATTCCAGATGTCTCTAACGTGAGTTTCTAATGCTTCCACACTCCTCTCTCCGGCGAATTCCCATTCCCTTACAATCAGCCCCCATACATTCTCTATTGGATTGAGGTCCGGGGAGTTTGGCGGCCATGGTACAACAATTATCCTTGGATTTTCGATAAAGAACTGCTTAGTGCAAGCCGCTGTATGAATAGGGCAGTTGTCTTGTACAAAAACAATTTCTTCGCCGTCTGGAACCACTCGATCTAAATAAGGTAATAGATTGTCTCTCAAAATTTGCACATACTGCTGAGCATTCATCCTTGGTGGAGTTCTAATTAAGGGTCCAGGTCCTGCAGCTGAAATTGCTCCCCAATAACTCATGCTAATATGGCCAGGATTCCTTGTAAATAAAATGTTTTCTTCGTTGTATCTATGAAGAGAAAAGTATTTTATGCCTCATTTGTCTGCACATTAGTGTCAAATAATATTCAAAATTGATTTTTAATAATATTTTTACATAATTACCTGGTATTTCTTTGTCTCCATAGCTCTAATTTTCCAATCTGGTTACTTTTAAAGGTTTTTTCATCAGAAAAGATTACTAAATTCCAATAATCATTATCTAGATTGAAATTTTCATTTGCAAATTGCAAGCGAGTGACGCGCTGGTGTTCAGAAAGAAATGGCTTTGTAGCAGGCCTGTAGTGCTGGATGCCTTCCTCCAGTAGACGCCGGCGGGCGGTGGAGTAGCTACACTCCAATATATTCATCCTTCTTCTAACGGCCGACAGACCACCGATGGACAGAGGATTGTCCATGACTGCCTGCCTCATTGCGTCATCTTGCTCCCTTCGAGTGCACCTCGGCCGACCACTTCTCGGTTTATTTTTGAGATCTTCATCCCCCTCCCTATATCTCGAAAGCCACCGATAAACTGTCTTTGGAGTAACTCTCATTTGTGCTGCCACTTCGGGAACTGTTGTTCCTGCCTCAACCAGGCCTATTATTTTACCCCTTTCCGCAGGACTTAGAGTAAATCCTGGGTGACGATCCATCTAGAGCTTGTTAAACCAAAGGTGCTAAACACAAAAATAAATTATCACTTTTAATCTCGCGATACTCCAAATCTTTATTGTAACGCAGTGATGTTTAGTTGCTGTATCTTTTGTTTTCGTTGCCATGGTGGGTTGCCATGGTGGGTTGCCAAGGTGGGTTAGTTTATACATACCTGTGTGTTAATTATTATTTAATAGTTATATTTTGGAGATGGAAAATAGGAGGGAGACCAACAGTTTTGGAATAGACACTAAAAATAATAGTGTTGATATGCCTCATTGTTATTATTATAATTATGTCTACGTCCGACGTACTGGGAAAAAGTTCTTCACCCAAGCGATTGAGCATGAATGGTGTAACATCATAAGAGACAGCGTCAATTCTGTTTGTTGCCGGGAGAGCGAATTTATCCCGGCCAGCGAAACCGAGGTTGCGTTCGCTTTGTATTCAGTTTCTCCGTGATCCCGGCCGTGATAAGCTTCGGCTTTGTTCGCGAGACTGTGACGTCATGCCCCTCACGTCATAATTTTCCTCCAATACGATGCTTCCGGGAGAAGCTGAAGGGAACCAAAATAAACATTCGGGGAGATGAGAAATGAATATTTGTCTTTTTGTGATCCGATCCGAGAGAAAAATGCTGAAACTTTATTTTTAAAAGTATATTCATTTATAGTTCACTAACTATACTCCTATTAGCTTAGTTACTACTCTTATTCTCCTTAGAATGTTTTTCTTTGCAAACGAATGTCTTACTCAATGTAAACATTACGAAAATTTCGCTGAAATAATGCAATATGGCCTTACGGAGGATTTTTATTGTGTAATTAATTCAAGGTTAGTCAATTACCGAAGGTTTGTTTAATCACAATTTATTAGGTTTCGTGAAACTTTTAACTTAAATACGCGCATACAAGTTAGCCGCCGGGTTTCAATGAAGAGTTGGAGGAATAACGTGGCTTTAATTTTATATATTAAGCCTTCAATGATCATAACGGTTGGTTAAGTCACCTAATTAATCCACTTATTTTTCATTGCGGTAATTAGTCATCCCTTGGTGGTAGATTTTTCATTGAATGTATGAAAGAACTTCGAATGACATTTAGAGTATCATCGGTGTTATATTCTAAAACTTGATTTGCCTACCTTATGGGGAGTAATGTGGTGCCTTTTGCATTTATTTTCATTTCTGTGGCTAGGGAAATAAAATGCATTGCAGTAAACCACGTTGCATGAGCGTTTATCTACTTTGATCTAATAAGCATAAATAGAGGAAAAAATTGTTCAATTGAGAGTCAACTGCTTTCAATTACAGAGATTTTTAAATGGTAGACCATTAAAACCGTCAACTAATCCATGATAAGTATGCACAACTTCCTCTTAGGTAGAATGCAGGAGTGCTTCCGGTCAGTAATTCAAGTAATTTTAATATTGATGGGACAGATAGTTCAACATTGAATATCATCACCTATTCATTTATTTTAGGGCCACCAGATACTTCTTATTATTCATACTTTCAAGATGGTGAAAAATCATCTTGAACAGGCTCGTATAAGATTCTCCATAATCTATACATTAGAACAACAACTTCTTATGTATATATATATTTCTTATATATAAAAACTGTAAAAACATAAAGGCCATCACTGTAATAAACCTCTAGATCCAGCTCCTTGATGTACTCATGTCTGACATCACTTTGGGTAAGATAGGTTATAGTGAGAGTTAAATATTAGCTGATTCATATACACTCAAAAGGATATGTCAGAAAATGATACAAATGGAGAGAACCATGTGTAGTTCAAAATCTCAGCTGCACCTTAAAATTAGGGAAGGTATGACAAAATATGATTTTAGCATTGAACAACATACATTCATTCAATGAGTCCTTTCTTTAAAATTACCTATTATTGTGAATATACCTATGCAAAATATTTCAACTTTTTTATGACAAATACCTTGACAGTCACATTTGCTATCATGGTTAGTTACCTTCCATTTCTGTTTTTAAATAATATTTTCATTTACATATTTTTAAGCTCAGCATACCACTACCTTTCCCTTTATATGTCCATAATTTTCCTCCCTCTCTACACACAAAATGTATCCCTTCAATTGAGCCTCATTTCCTTTGGCACTTAAACAATATCTCACCTTATACATGGAACCATTGAGTTCCTTTAGAAAGTCATTTTCCTTCCATGCATCTCTTAATTTGCCTTCCACTATCTATCCTCCTGTCTCATTTCCCACTTGCCTCCTGTCTATTATCACCTCCTCTACATGAGTTAATGATTTTGATCCATTGAAGACTACAAACCTTTCAAACTAACCTTTTCCTGTTACCTGTATGCTGCATCATGGCTTAAGTTACATATCTCCCACCAGTCAATTCTTGAATACTGATGATCTCTGGAGATCTAAACCTTGCCAAACTAAGTTTCTACCCCACATAACTTCATCCCAACAGTTATCTTTTAGGATTGATGTCTTCTGGCTCCAATTATTCCTTCTCATTTTCCATTATCATTCTACGTTTTGGACTTCGCTGGCTATCCTATAGGTGTTAGGAAATATATCTGTAGATACTAGGAGGACTAACTTCCTCTGACACCTGATTTTCATCCCATCTGGTATGTGTGACCCTATCAGCCTTAATAACCATGACTGATTCTCACCACTGCTCAACAGGACATCGCTACATACCCATTATTAAAAATTGATGAAAACTAATGAATTGACCAAAGTTCATGACAATAGTGGTTGACTTAAATATTTGGCTATACAAGAGTACTAGGGAAAAATATTCATAAACAAAGTAGCAGTAGAATATCTTATTTATTTCACTAATTGATTATTAGAAAAGAAATGAGTCTATCACTGGTTGTCAAACCCTGAGATTCCACTTAGCATCAAATAATGATATTCATTAATTTAAGAGCAGCAAACGGCTACTATGAGAGCATGGGTTTTCAAAAAATAGTGAATGGTCATTGATCATCAATACTTCCACTATATGTGAGAGCCTCACTTCTCCATTATCTCCGCCATATCATGAAAAGGGTGTTATCGAAGGTATGAGTGCACTATTGACCTAAACCATGGCAGCGATATTAAAGTTAAACTAGAATACATTAGTAGTTTTGCTGTAATCAAGTTAATATAAAGCTATTAAGTGATTGGAACTGTTAAGGTATGATAATTGATAAGTTATTGAATACCTGGATAACTTGAGGCACAAAGCTCAACACTCAATAGTATATATTCCTGTTTAATCCGAGAGCACAGGAAGGGAATATATTCTGCAGTGATGTCTTTAGAAATTAACATTTTTACTAGGTACCCCAGTAGCCACTCAATATTGGCTATTCATTGGCACCCCATATTGGCTACATGTTGGGAATAAGATCAGAATACTATTGACTACTATCACCCAATATGGACCCGATATGGTAGGCTACTGGGGGTAATGGTATCAATATTAAAAATATATGATAGATGTGGAACCCTATGTCTTAGAATTTTAAGGTATGAGAAGGGGTAGAGAAATCCATCCTATATATAATAACGGGGTGTTTAGGAATCCTTAACATCATGAGAGAGAAGATTGAGAAAAGCCATGAAGAATACAGAAGATAAACCATAGAGACCATAAGGAGAGATCATTTAAGTACATGCACCCTCTTCACACCATTCCCATTTAGTACTGGCACTATCAAAGAACTGTAAATTAGGAAAATGAGTCTCTAAAAGTAATTTTCTTCTTAATGCCATCTCCTTGCATATGTATCTTGCTTCTTTTGCATTTCTTCATTCATGATCTCTCCTATTCGTAATGACTCCTAACCTCTCCTATTCGTAATGACTCCTAACCTTCCTACTCTAATGAGTTTCCTTTGCAATTTCATTCACCCATGACTTTCTTTCACATAATTCTGTCTACCATTGTAATTTCCATAATACTTCTGTAGAACTACTCAATCTCATCCATTCTCTCAACCAGGCCAAACCAATTAAGAATACTTCTTTCACGAATGACAATTACTTGAGTGTGAGGGACAGCAATTTTAAAAAAAATTAATGACGGAATATACTTTAGCTCCTCGAACCCCATAGATATGAAATATACCAAGCAACATCCAATAAAAAACGAAATCAGAATATTTATCACCCATTATGACATTTATCTAGATCTTATATTTTGTTTACTGCAAGGGACATGAACGTCACAGTATGCACAGCTGATTTTTCTTCTCTGAACCTCTTTTGATTGACTTCACTCATATGACTTGGTTAACATATGCTATGAGCTAAACCACGCAGTAAATTAAAAGTTGCTCAGAGAGTATTCTCTGTATAGATAACAAACACATAAAGGGAGGTCATATATCTTGTATACATTTTTATTATGCAATTACTTCACATTTTAAACCACTTCCACTGCTTCATTTAGTGTCATTCCAATATCTAGATAGAGAACTCCTTACCTGTTACCACCAGCAGCAATCAGATAGCAGAGAAACTCATCAAAGCTCTATTGATAAGAAGGTTATTGCATAAAATTGGTTCTGCTTAATGCTAGTAGTAATATTATGCAGAGTTAGAGCAAATTCTGTCGGTTTACAATTTATGCAGGCCAATATCATCTAAGAAGATTCATCATTATATTCTGATAGTTGAGATTTTACTACTCATGCTTTTCATATTAATAGGTATTTTATAGGTATATGGCATTTCTTCTAGCACAGGTACAGATCATGTTAACACTTTGGATGTAACTAGTGAAACCACACTATCAGACACAACTGCTTACGTACCAATAACTTAATTAATAATTCGTTTTCTCCTACAATTACTTTCCAACTCATATGTGATGGCTAAAATATTTTGTGAGAGGGAATATTCCACTGAAGCACAATAAAGTATAATTACTATCAATGGCATATTTCATTTAATAAACCGTAATTTCAAAGGCGGGCTAATAGAACGTTAATCAGGTATTTTTTTATACTTCACAAGGCTCAACACATTTTATTAACCTTTAGTGCATCATGAGAAGAAAACAACAGCAGAAGTAAAACCGACGTAACTTCACACAAAAAGTAATTGCCTCGGGATCAATTATTATCGTTATATTATTATATATATAAATAAATGAGAAATAAACACCATAAAATGTAAACGTTACGTCTTAGCTTCCCGTATTTTCACCAAACTTGCGAGATAAGCTTCACCACTCCGAAGTAAATGATAAACAATTACTGTATTTCCCTACAAACAAATCGATGACGGTGATATAAGTTATGAATTTCGTACACAGTAAAATCCTTTAACTATTTTCACTGTTTTATAAGCACTGTAACTTATGGAAAATACTCTAAACGAAAACTCACTCTTGCCCGAGTTAAACTTACTTCATCCATTGCGCTAAAAAACGCTATACACACATTACACAAGCAAACTACAGCAAAATAGGTTATGTCAGAAGCACCGCGATACTAAGGAAATTACGATATAAATAACCAGCGAACATAAAAGTTAGTTTATTCTCGGAATTTCAACAGAACACTGAGCACAGAGCAAAACATACTTCAAGAGGTGTTTCTGATGACAAACCAAAGTCCGCAGGCATGTTGGAACTAACTAAAACTGAACTTTCCACAAATAACGAATCTCCATTCCCAGAGCATATGATTATAAAACTCATAAGTACATTTTCTTCAAAGCCATCGCGCGAAAGAAAAGAATTATCCACAAAGTATTTCCGGGGAACATAAACACACGGCTGTCGCGCAACATTTCACTAATATCTCCCGCCATAAACCTCGGATTCCCTCTTCTTTTGGTGCAAACATTGTGCCATTATTGTGAATTCTGTATCACTTCTTATAAGCTTCCTCGCCACTTTTTCTTCATTAAATGAACTACAAAAACTTAAAACTGGTCATCATCTCACATGTAAACATCAACACAATACATAGTAACCAACCTCTCTCACGACTCTTCGGCCGGGGACAGAGCCCGTGAGACGTAACCGAGGCTGAAACCGAAGGCACGGAGAAACAGCATACACTGTTGCTCCCTGATTGGTGGAGCCAAACCTCTCCCCGGGACTCAACTCCCCGTTTCGTCACGTGAGACAGATAGAATGCAATCCGGGATAAACAGGCGAGTTAGGTCGGTTAGCGGCCTAGTTACGAGAAATAGAATTGACACCCATTCAAGTAAAGCGTAACAAATGATGGATCGGTTATCGAGGTTGATTGTAAAACAAGATTCTATATCTTTTCGATAAATTTTAAAAATTAGACATTTTAATGCACTGAAAATTTTATTGCCTTAAGGCCAAATAATATTCCCCATCACAACCTTCTTCTCAACCCTGCTCATCCCCAGCCCTTATCCTCAATTCTATCCAGAAGTTTTTATGGTCTAACGTAATCAATTAAAATTTAGTCGATTGTTGTTATATTTACCAGGCTATCGTTGTAAATCCTCTTGCCTGCGCTGGAGAAGCGCGGATTTTGATAACATGACATTCGTTATTAATGGAAGCATTCAATTAATAATTTTTGTCATTTTTCCCGAATGCATTATTCCCGCATATGGAGATCTATAAAATTCTTTTGAATAAAGAAAATAGTTGCTGCAAATTACCTATGGAACTATACTCGTTGCAAGAGCAAACTTTATTCTCATAACTATCCGATATCCCTACAACCTCCCAGTTGTATTTCATTTTCTAATTACAGTTAAAGCTCGACGGTTCTCTTAAAATGACTGTGTCCTAACCTCACGCTAGATGGAGCCCATTTAAATTATCTTGGACATGATGTGAAATGTGATACTCGACATCAATTGATTAGGACACTCATTGGTACTCACCTACTATCCTCAGAAAATGCCTGACTCAAAAAATTGATATAACATTCCACCTACAAGGATGACCAGCTTATGATCAAGTGAAATTGAAAAGAGCTGAGTTGATAACTTTCAAAAGTATATTTCTTGCAGCTTATATCATATCTCCCGCAATATTTTTACAACATCTATTCCAACATAACTTCTACAATTACAACAAGCTGAAACGACAACTCAAAATTGAGTATTGTTCATAAAATGGAACAATCTATGCTAATGATAATGAGGCAAATAAATACAAAAAACTCTTAGTTAATGAAGCACAATTTAATCTATGCTAAAATATGAAACATCATACATCGCATACAGACATATTATCAAGCTTTCACTTTGGCGAAAATCACCTAACTTCCAAAGAAAACAAATTTAAAAATTTCGATAACTTTCTGTCATGAATTTTTCATCGCATAACCAAGCTCCGTTTTGTAGTGAGTAATCACAGCCATCCACGATATTTTTCCAATTTCTAACAACACTTCAGGCACACTGACTAACGTGACACAACGCTTTTTAAGCCCAAATTGCCCATAACTATACCCATATTGAAGAAATATCACAATAGACATCCGTGTAGCCTATCACAAAAAATGTATAATAATTTATATCTTTGAAATCCCCTTGAATACCATTCAACATTCGTCTCGACTACTTCAGGATATGGTTGTATAAAGCAATATTTCAAACCAGAACGAACCAAGAAACTTCATTTGACAAAATAATCATCACCATTTCACTTGGACGAGAACAATCACACTATTTACCCTCAAACTAAAGAATTAGCTTTGACATGACCAAAAATTCAAATATCTACGTCTATTTCAACTAGTTAACACTTGCCTTAAACGTAGATGGGTTTATTATTGTCGCAAAGTGACTCTTGGTATGGCAAGTTACTGCATTAAAATTAAAAAACACTTCAATATTTATCCTTTTATTGAGGACGTAAAAAAACGACACTTAATACTCAGAAGCAAACCTGAATCACCGACATCATTTCAATTGACATAGAATCCAAATCTCAAGTTAGACATTCGATGCAACGACGTAATAATGTCATCTCCGACATTTGTCACACAATTGTAAGTCTTTAAGCACAATACCTGTCACAACATACAATCTCAATAGATGATGCATAACTCTTATTTGCCTTAATATTTTAATACATGACCACGAGCACACACAAAATCCATCAAAGCGCAAAAGTAACCTTTGTAAGCACTAGTATGCCACAATAAACACTGCCACTTAATCACACGATAAACCTTTTCACTATCCTCAGGAATTATGACATCCACGTCCTTGCAGAAATGAGATTTAAAACTTCCAACTGCAATTAAAAGTGAACACAAATCGCTACAATAGGATAGTTTGCGACAATTGGTTACTATAATTAATCAAAAGAATACGCGTTATTGAAATACTTTTCCAAAACATTAATGAACTGCAATCTAGGCCTCCAATTATAATTGAAGTCAAGAATGGTGTGTTACATTTCATTTATAGTATGTAAAACATTCCAAACGACGATAGCTGTTCAAATAACAATCAATTAAGAAACAAAAACAAACCCACCTGCAAACGCTAATGGCCGCTTCGACAGATATATTTTGTTGTGTATTGTAAGCCGAGGATGCGAGCGTGAGGCAAAATACGTTCGAACTTTGGTTACAAAATAGGCACCGGCAGTCGTTTTCGAAGTACCACCCACAATTCAGCGGGAATGACTCTAACGCTCGAAGGTTAAGTTATAAAATCGGCCCCCTGATTTCATTTCATACGTTCAATGTCGTTATTCTCATTGACAACCGATATTGCTTCAATTTAACACACAAATAGCAACGCAAGGGAAGGAATATCAGAGGACATGTCGTCCACGGGATTGAAAAAGACTGATATCGCGTGAGGAGTCGAGTGCACCGTAATATTTTTCATAGCCCGAGCATCGAGTGTTAGAACATAGAATAGCGGAGCTGGCGGGCTTATCGCGGAGTTGATGAACTATCGTAGCGAAAGTGGCGCCGCTCGATTTGTGACACGACTTTTGAAAGATATAGTACATGGAGTTCAACAGTACGCACGCAGATCTTCTATTTTTCACATCTTCCGCTATCCGCCGCTACGTGTCGCCATGTGCAGTTGACGCGTAGCACGACGTCGACAACGCTTGCATGTGAACCTTTCGCACGAGACTGCGCGCACGCGCCCCCCCCCCCTTGAGGATATTTAAAACAGCGGAAAAAAATAATGTGAAGGAATTGAACTATCATACAAAAATTTTAAAAAAAACACGAATTGAATATTTAAAAAACCGGGAAAAAGAATACGAGAATATTTACTATAAAACGAATAATTAAAAATTTAAATGAATAAATACATTTATAAAACCCTAATATTAGGGACTACGTATATGTATATGAAAAAATATACTACCAATTTATAAAAATACACCACGCCCAAGAATGGATATAGATACGAAATTAATCTACCAAATAAAATTTTAAAAAGCGGAAAAAATAATAAACCTAGAGTGAAAAATGAATTATTGAAAACCTAACGATACCAAAAGAAGTTAAAATCTACTATCTACCCAAGTCCTGACGCTACCGCTAACTTATATAAGAAAAAAAACTAAAGTACGCCAGTGCTACTAAATGTAAAAGTAACAAAAAAAATAAGTTAAAAAATATTTTTAAAAAGTCATATTTGCTCGCAAATCACCTCATGAGGAAGATTATAGATATCACTGAGCCGATATATCGTACATTGGACAAAGGACTGTCGAAATCGTATAGAATTGTATGAGAAAATCAAGGATAATAGAAATGATCTCAATAGTCCGTGGAGAAAATCCACTGGACGCTCACGGTTCAGTTTATACTATTCCAATTAAATAAATCAAAACAATAAAGATGGAGGTCGCGCGTTCGAATCATGCGATCATTCTCGGGATCATGTGAGCAAAAATAGAACATGTTTTAATTTTGCTTGAATGATCATGCGCATGACGGTTCATTCGCTGAATTTTCCGTATTACACGATGTACGTTCGTCATTCGCGCATGATCATTCATCGTGTAAAGCGGCCTTTAAAGTTTTTCGATACATGTCGAGAGGAAGGGGATTTTATGTACCTACACTTACCGTATTATTGGTGGAAGGAAAGAGCTAGAATGTTTACTTGTTTGATAAGTTTTACATTATTAAATCCACTATCCTAGCTAAGGGAACGAAGAAAATAATTTCTCTGACTCTTGGGAACTATTCATATGTTGGCCACATTGTCGTTCCGCTTGGGCTATTTGGGCTTGGGATTTCAATCGGCTAGATTCTTATCGTTCGTACTTTGATGTTGTACTAAACCACACAGGTAACATTAAATGGTCGGTGTTGGTTTATGTCGTTATATGAGCGTCTTTCATTACAATAATGGAAAGTTTCGACGGGTATGTGGCTGGAGTGAATTTAAAGTGGAAGTGAATCGGCACAAATGCGTGTAAAAGCTTTGTAAACATCGCCAAAATGCTTACTAACGTTACTAACAATTATGATGTTCGTTAGCTAAAAATAATGCTGCCAGTGAAATTATGGCTACCTTAGAGTACTTTCCATCGGGTCATAATTCTTTCATATAATTTCTTTCATCATTATTTCATTTCTTTTCCGTCCACAGTAAGGAAGATAGATTTTGTAGGTTCAATGAAATAAACAAGGACGGTACATCTACAATGTATGGAATTATTCACAAAACTATTAGGTACCAAATCTTTTATCAGTGTACTCACATTTGAAAAGCCTTTAAATATAGCGAATTCATCCATTTTTCCGCAAAAAAATAATAAATATCACACAAATATACGTAGTAAAGATAAAATAGTATCCTTTTGAAAGTTTCTTCACTTCTATTTCCCATACAAGCCCATATTATCACACCCCGAGTTCTAACTTAAAACCGAGCAAGCATAATAAGTCTCCTTTTTCATTTTTGCATTATTAAATCCACTAACGAACGAAGAAAATAATTTCACTAGCTCTTGGGAATTTTTCTTATGTTGGCCCCCTTGTCGTTTCGCTTGGGCTAATGGTTATTTCAATCGGCTAGCTTCGTATCGTTCGTACTTTGATGTTGTACTAAACCACACAGGTAATATAAAATGGTCCGTGTTAGTTAATGTCGTTATATGAGCGTCTTTCATTATAATAATGGAAAGTTTCGACGGGTGTGTGGCTGGAGTGAATTTAAAGTGGAAGTGAATCGGCACAAATGCGTGTAAAAGCTTTGTAAACATCGCCAAAATGCTTACAAAAGTTGAAGACCCACTGAACAATGAATTCCCCATACTTTGTCGCCTGTGTCTGGCGAAAACGAATGATTTGATCAATGTTTTCAATCCTGGCGGCCACCATGGTTACCGACTGTGGGAAATAATTAAGGAGCTCCTTGAGGTGGAGGTAAGTCTTAACGATTGTTTCTTGTGATTCGTTTTTTTCGTTCGTTTCGTTTCGTGCAAATTCGTTTCTTGTGTTTCGTGGACGTAGGTTAAGTATGCAAATGACATATTAAATTTGCCTTGTGTTCAGGAAAAGTTGAGTATATTATGTATGATGGTATGTATTGAGCCTGTTTATCATTCATGTGCTACTCCTAATTTGGATGAGCCAAAGGTGTTGCGGTGTTCATTAATTTTGCAGAGGAAGGACGCGTTGAGATAAAAACTGTGCTTTATTTTGTGATGTAAAATATGTTATTTTACAAATTATATTTATCATTTGATATAATATTCTTAGCCTGATTCTCACTGCTTCAACATTAGCGAAAAGTCGCCATTTCGAAGTCACATATTTTATGCGCATCCCGGTGTCTGCAGAATAAGTTATTGTTAAGTTTTTGAATTCATCTTCGAGATTCTGAAATCCCTCTTGGCTCTCTGGATCAAACCAGCATCGTGCACATATGGTGGAACTTGCACGTTTACATTTCCCATCATAACACCGTAGCTTTCACCACATGCATCTCTAATGCATTTGTCCATTGCATGCATTCTTCCAATCCACAGAAGCCTATAAGCATAAATTATACAGTTAACACATATGAAAAATGAGTATATCACACTCACATTTCAGGATTTCACTGGCTATCCCAACTATGCCTGCAGCTTTCTGATTTTTGATTACTCTCACAGCAGTTATGACCTCATTCTCACTGATCGCCCTCTCCGTCATCACATTTTCGCATTCCACTTTGCAAGGCTCATCCTCAGCGCCTGGGACATTATTGTATAATTCCTCAAAATACTCCCTCCATTAGTCCATGATATTGCTTTCATCCCACATGATCTCTCCACTTTTGTTCTTTACCGTATTCATTCTCCTGTCTTCACCAATCTTCGCTTTTTTTATCCCCTCCCATAACAGCATTTTATTGCCCTCAAAATCGTTCTGCATCTTGCTAGCATCATCTGAATGCATTCTAAGCTGAAAATCTAAGAAAAAAAGTATTTCATGAGATGATAGCAGCTGGAATGGTGAAAATTTTATTGTTTTTAATGTTATTGAGATTTTACTAGAGTATTTTGACAAGCTGTGAAATAAGTATGCCTCGGTGTTCTAATACTCGTCTGCTCTTTTGTCTCTTTCATAGGTGTCAGAGGAAGAGGGACTGCCATGGACCATATGCCAGGGATGCGTTGGTAAACTGAAGGACTTCAAACAGTTTAAGATGACATGCATCCAAGCAAAGACCGTATTCCTCAGGATGATAACTAGCAGGGGCTTGTTGGTGAGTATTTGTTAACTTCATTCAGTAATCAAAGGACTGCGTTTCTGGTATTTTAAATGTATTACATAACTCCCTACTTTTGGAGCTTAACATATTCTTCAGCATTTCTATTTTCACTTATTCCTGTGCCTCTTGTTCAGAGGCAATGAGATAGTTCTCAGTCCCCAATAAATGTCTGTCATTCTTTAAATGCTGTTGAACCCTCCAAATCCACGTATTAAGTAGTTTCTCTAAATTCATGGCTATATTTGCTAAACCATGTTGACGGAAAGATAGGATTAAATTTTCGCTCCTCTGTCCACCTTGGCCTATAACATACTCATAATAGAAATGCTTGCCACAGCCACAAAATATTAGTCCACAAGACTGCGACATTTTAATCTTGTATTTGACTAGTTTTTATTGTAGTTGAATATGTAACAGCAACAACAGGCAGACACACAGACCATATTACAACATTGTGCCACCTAAGGTTTGCTGTGCCCCCAGCACCCTAACAGGCAAACCCACCTTTAACATACTCTATAGTGCCAACCTATAATAATTGGCCCATGGTTGAACATTAAAGATATGTTCACCTCTGATGAAGTTGAATTTATAAATGGGCAATTATACTGCAGGCCATAGAGTTTAATGCTACTGTCAGATGTAAATAATATTTATCAATTATTTCTATTGAATGCATTCACCAAGAGTGTAATTTTGAATGTTTGTACTTGTTTTGAATCTTTTTTAATGGGCATAAAGAATATAAAAACTTACAGTGACTTCAACATTGAGTTATTCTCCTTCATGAGTGTTCTAAACTGCCTTAATTCCTTCGTCTCATAGTTTAAGTCCTAATATTTTGTCGTTTCTATGCATTTTGGGGATAAAAACTTAAATGCCAGCTTTAATTGCCTCATGAAATTAGAACTAGTCTCTTACCTATTGTTGAAAGAAGACAAAACATGCTACGTCATTGTGTTATTGCACCTTAAACTTCTTAAATGGAAAATGGTACTCACTAAAATATTTCAACTAGTGAACATAAATCACAAAGTTCTCATAGGCAACATTCTAATTAAATTATGTAATATAAAGGCATTATAAAATCCTTTTGCCCTATTCATACTGTAATCTACCTCAAAAGCAACATTCGCCCATGATGAAGATTTTAGTGATGAGTATAGATTAATTATGATGATGTTGAAAATGGAAACGGCGAACACAAGTGTCTGTTGGCAAACTAGATTATCTTTAATATGGAAGAGCAAATTTTGGTCTCTTTAAGGTATGATATATCCACATCCTTCCTGATATTTTTATTATCTGAATCCAACTAATGATCAATGATTCACTACAATTGTCAATGTACATATCTTACACTCATTCGTGTTCATCTGAATTATCTTTGAAATTTTATGGCATGTAATAACAGACATCTCAAGGGACAATTATTCTCGCCAAATAATTCGACTGTCTGTGGTGTCTGTGTGATTGAAAGAGCACTCTGGGATAAAGTGTTAAAACATATTCTATATCTGTGAGTATTTCAAAATTGAAAGGTGTACAAGGTTTTGAGGACTGGAAATTTCAAGTTGAGAATTATCTGGAGAATATAAACTTATGGGTAGCAGTGGTTCCGGAAACTGACAAGGATGGTAATGAGTTACCATTAAATTCAGATAACGACAGACTAGCCAACATTAATTGAATTGAATTAAGACATCCATATATACTCTTCTGATATCCTCCAACTAATCCCTAGCATTTACTTACAGAACTACCTGCAGGACTGTGTTATAAAGCGATATGCACTTTATCACCATCTAGTAAAAATAACTTTGATAATGACCTTCACAAATACATAATAAATTTTCAGGCTTCACGTGGTGGAACAATATTGTGATGATGTGTAAATAAATTCACTTTGTAATTTTCCACAATTGTTTCAATTATTCCAACCTAAGTTTCCACTCAAGTAATGTCATTATCAACCTTCTCAAGTGTATTTCATGCACAATTTTTGAGCCCTGATTGTATTTCTGCTTGCGGTACCTTTTAGTGAGAACCATTTCATCGTGTCTCCCATTTCTTGAAGGTTCCTCTGAAGGAGGAGGCAACAATTGGAGACCATGAGAGTTTGACGAGTGAAATTCCTGATAAATCAGTGGATGAGTTCAGTACCATGGTACCTTGGATGGAAACTGTTGAATCTTTGCCTCAAACACCTCATGATGTGAGTCCTTTCGCTGCTCCTATATGTACAAGTACTGTTTTGTGACACACTGCTTATTTCATGAAATTGAAGTGATGAGCTATGTGAAAACTAAAGGGAATGAAGTATCTTCAAGCAATGAAAACTATACATGTATTCGAAACTAGACATACTT
The DNA here is from genome assembly GCA_963169105.1 of Ceriagrion tenellum. Classification (NCBI taxonomy): domain Eukaryota; kingdom Metazoa; phylum Arthropoda; class Insecta; order Odonata; family Coenagrionidae; genus Ceriagrion; species Ceriagrion tenellum. The sequence continues at coordinate 9,802,705 of OY720645.1, forward strand.
AATAGTACAGTTGGATGGAAAATATTGGTTCCAATTTGATGAAGTTGATGTTACCAAAGTGACTATGTTCTCTTATCATGATACAAGACCTCATCATTTCAATCTAAGATAACACTTTGTATTTCCCCCTCTTTTTATTGACCCCGACCAGTTTCAATGCTTACACGTGATTTTCAAGAGGAGACAGAGTGAGCAATTTGTATGACCAATGTATGTTTGAGAAGCTGGTGGGGTAAGCATAACGAAGGAGGCAGGAGGTGGGGACTTAAGTTTAAGGAGCAAGGTCAGGGTTTTCAAAACAGCTTTTAGGGGGGTTAGGAACCCACTCAGTAAACAAAGGTGAATGCATCATTGGCACAACCTCATTAACAGTTCTATCCCCATACATATTTTGAAAAGCCCCAATTTCAAAATTTTCCAAGAAGTCCAGTTTAGCACCTATGTCAATGATATGTTAAATATGATAATTAAAATCCGATGAATGGTCACAATCCGATGATAGCTTAGATAACATAGATTTGTTGTCAGAATACAAAAATGACTTTTTATGTTCATCTATTATTACACTAAACTAGTTCTACAAAAGATAGAAGGCTAAAGTATTTGCCATTAGATGGATAATAGATTGCAGTTTCTTATTCTTTTGTTCAATTTTCTTATACAAAAAAAATAACCCTAAAAATCACATTTTTAATGTCAAAATCATAAATTGTACTTCCGTCAACTATAGGATATTTCCCTGGTAACTGTGAAGTTATTGTGAACTTTAGAAGGGAAATTGGACTTTTACAATGGCGGCTAAGTTTTATATCTAGAGACAAGTATTACAGTGAAAATCTAGGCCGTATACTGAAGTGGTACTGATTATGATATATTCATGGATATTTTTGCCTAATATTGGCTAACCTCATTTCAAATGGACTAATTTAGTTTGAGGACATATTTACCCTTTGAGTGCGGCATGACATGATATCACGTCACGGTTGTCTTTATGCTGGTTCTAATGACGTAAATTCACGTCAAGAGTACCTTGAGTGCTCCAGCTTTCACTGGGAAACTTTTACTAGGCACCCTTGTGAAATCTGAAACACTCACGCTACACACGACGTGATATTAAATCATCAGCACCAGTATATAAATGTGCAGCTACCGAAACTTAAAAGTATATTTTTCCAGCCTACGTGAAACGGCACACAGACACACTGTGGACCACCCCTGTAGCCCACACACCTACTTAAGTGTTAAACATGTGAAAGGCATTGAAAAAATGCATATACTAAACTAGGAATATTTTAAAGTCAGCGGGATTGTTGAGATTGATTATAATATTGTGAAGTTGAGGTTAAAAAAGTTTCCATTTTGTCGTCTTTTGATAGAAATATTGTACATTCATTAGTCTTGATCATCAATATTGGGATTGATATAAGAGGATTGCACATTTGAAGTTGGAGATGTCTCGTGTGAAAATGAATGCTTGGGGAATGTGGATGACAATGCTGTGGACGAGGTAATGTCCTTTATATCTTCTTTAACCTGTAACTGCCTCAGCCTGCCACTAAAGGCACTGGTTACCAATCAGTCACAGAATGTTAAACACTGTTTAGTCTGCAAAATGTCCTGAGCTCTTGCCAAAATATACCCCCTCCCACTTTGTAAAAACCACTCTGCCGGAAAAATCACACATCGCCAAAAAAGTCACGAATGCCAAAAAATTGTAGCCTCGCAATTTGCTGTCTCGCATTTGCTGCCATGATGGAATAATCAGCTCACTTTTATACTGAAACTGACAGTGGCACACTCCATTCTTACAGACCTTATGCTAGCACCATGACATCCCCCAATCAACGGCCTGACAAGGATTCCCCTACTCCCCCAACTCCTGTGTTGATCAGCAGACCCCCTCAATCGCCAGTTCTGTTGTCTCTAGGGTGGGCCCAGCCTCTTTTGAAACTGACCGCGGACGAGAAAGGACCTGCTGGCTTGTGGTCGTTTTCTTTAGATCATGTTTACGGTATGTATCCTAGGGGCTTGTTTTCAATTGTATTACTTGTTTGTTTTTTGTAATTGTTCTTGCTAAAAGTTAAGCAAACTGGCTAAGGTTGTTATTTTCTCTCATCTCTGCTTTCCATTCGCAGTCAATTCACTCGTGACGTCAAGTTTTAGTAATTTCCTTTTAAAATAGTGCCATGACCAGAATACAAATCTGGGTTGCCCATAATGCACGAGGGATAGTCGCGAACAAGTTTGCAAATTTTTGGCGTTCGCCAGTTTTTTCGTTATGAGTGTTTATTCTGAGAGTTCTTTCTGCAAACTGAGAGGAGAGAAATTTTTGCTCAAGCTGTCCTTCTGTTGTCAAAAAATGTGTTTATTAGTGTAAGACATATTATCATAACATATAGTGTTGCACTATTTTTTTCCTTACCTGTGATTACGGGAGTCTTCATACCTGTTGATGGTAAATGCAATGTACATTGCCCCACTAAGATCTCATAAAATATTGTAGTCTCGAAAATCATGGAAGAGTTTGTCTAGAAATGCATTTGTTATTGATGTAATACGAGTCGGACAGTCTTTGTCTTTTAAAATGTATCTTATTTTGACCTGCTATTATCTGAGACATGTCGATTGAGAACAACATATATTGAGTAAATATTTAGTGAAAACTAATATTTCTTGTAAAGGAATATATGTTCTGGAAAAGTAATTTTTATATAACGTTACTGACTGTGCTAGTGCAAAAAAATGAAACACTTGAGTACATCTCTCTGTAATCGTACAGAGTGAAATTCATTTTAAAGAAAAATCATTTTTTAAATGTAATTCTGACCATCCTCTTCACTAATCATACAGACTTAAATTCCTTAATGGACAAATCATTAACGTATCTGTTGATTCAAACCCTCCCATCCCACCAATCTGTATCCAGTGCTCTACTCAGTTTGTTACTTTTGCAATTATGAATCATGTTTTCTTGTCATTGGGAATTTTACAACCTTTTCGAAATCCAATGAAAATGAAATTTCCAGGTACAAAAAAGTCAATGTTTTCAGGAAGACTAAAATTTCAGGATTGTTTTGGGCAGGAGGAACTCAGTGTAAACATTTCTGTATTTGAAAATCTAATCGTGAACCCAGAAAAGTCACATTGAAGGACACAGGTTAACTAAAAGTGATATATATAACAATAACTTTTACTTAACCACAAAATAAAATGGTTAAGTGAAAGTTAACATTAAATCTGTCCATTGAAACATAGCACCAAGTTTACAAAGATACTGTTTTATTTCACTTAAAGTAAAGTAGGTCTGCAGATATGTTGAGCAAATGTTTTTTTAGACAACAAATATGAAGGTAGGAGGGTAGGCAGACAAATCTGAGCATCAAATATGTTGAATCATAGGTTTCTTAAATGCCAAAGTCGATGCTGAGGCATAAAAAACTCCAAAGAAATCGACCAAGTAATGCTTGAAAATATAGTCTACAAGTGTTCTATTACTTTTAGGATCCCCTGAAGGAGGAGGCATCACCTGGAGACCATGAAAGTTTGAGGATAGAATTTTCTAAAGAGTCAGCAGCTGAGTCCAGACCCAGAGCACTTCATATGGGAAATGTCGAATCTCTGCCTCCAACGCCTTGTGATGTGAGTCCTACTGCTGCTCTTCCATGTACACATACTGTACAGGGACAAATCACTTGTTCCAAGATAAATAATGAAGAACTCTGTGAAAAACCAAACAATTTCATTAATGCTATTTGAATGAAAATTATTGGTATATTTTCTAAGTCTGTGAAAATGTACACAGGATACATTTCCCCACTAAGATCCCACATCGTTTAGAAGTTAAGAAAATGGTGGCAGGCAGACTTAGCCTAGAATGGTCTTTATTATTGCTATGATAGACGCCAGACTGCCTGTCATGTTCTATCTAGTTCTTTTGCTCCATGTTTAAACATCGAGAAATCCATTCTCAAGGTGGAATTACTGAGACAAAGCAAATTGCCATGAGTATTAAACAAAGTAGATCTATTAAGGTGGTACGACAGGGGGATTGTAGTTAAGAGGTTTCATGATTAGTTTGGTGAGGAAAATTCAAATCTCTCTACCATTTGAAACAGCAGTTGTTTTAGACTTTGGCAGAGGCGTAAATCCCTTATACAATATCTTATGAGAAATCATCACAAGACTGCGTATTTGGACAAAATATTTACTAATGAAAACCCAATTATTGCAAAGTTAATTTATGCATGCTGGTAATTTCTATTTTTTGGCATAATCGCATACTTCTTCCTATAAAAATTTTTATTTGTTTCTGCTTGAGATCGAAAACATAGAAAAACTCCCAATCGGTAAGTCTTTCGGTCCACAGCTTTCTGGATATGGCGCTCTGTACTTTCTTATATTACGAGCAGAGGGACCTCGCTTTATTTATGAAGGTTAGAAATGATTGCTGTTATCTTAACTTAAACTTTTTTGCTTAATGAAGCGCTTAACTTCATATATTGAAAAATAAATGTTTAAGAATGTAAAATGGTGTAAAAGAATGAGAGCTTAATAAAGTCTGCACTATTATTTCAGGTTCCTCTGAAGGAGGAAGCTACAACTGGGAACCATGAGTGTTTGATGAGTCAAATTCCAGATGAATCTGCAGATGAGTGCAGACCCAGAGTGCCTCGGATGGGAATTGTTGAACCTCTGCCTCATTCACCTTGTGATGTGAGTCCTTTTGCTTCTCTTCCAAGTACATCTACCGTATTGGGATGAAAATCTTGTTATATGAAAATGATGAACTCAGTGTGAATGTAACTCATTCTAAAATCTTTAAGGCATAAAAACTATACGCATCCTAAACTGGACATATTTGTTAAACCAGTGAGATTGTAGGGATTGATTTGAATACGTTGAAGTTTACAAAGTTCCTATTTTCTCTTCTTAAGGTATAGAAAATTCTTCTTAAGAAATATTATATTGTTCTAAGAATTCATCATCCAGTTCACCATCCAGCCAGCAAAAAATCCTTTGATATGGTTGGAGAGTTGTTCTATTGCATAATTAGTTATTATTTGACGATAAAGATACATCATGGATTAGCTAAATGCTGACTGACGACATTTTTTTTGCAAGGGGGATATTTGGTGAGCGTGGAGCCATTGCTCGAAAGCAAATCTGGCACAAATTTTGTTAGACTCCATTAAGGATTGAGTATGTAAATAACAGTGAAATACACCTTGTTTCATGTTCATAGGTGCATATTGACTGCCACTCCACAGAATAGAAAGCTTCTCTAGTGCAAATAAAAGTTTGTAAAAAGGTAATAGTCTCTTTTAGACCTATTGGTCACTGGAGGCTTTCATATTCCTAGAAAACATGCCATTCCTTCCATGTTGTAAGGAAATTGTTTGCCAAGTATTGGTCTGAAGTTTGTTTTGCTTATGTGCAGAGATGTGCAAGCCTATTGCAGTCAGTTTTAGAGGAGAAGTTGTAAAACAATTTTAGCCTAATACAAAGAAGGCCACTATAGCGAGTTTACTCAAAATCCAAAACATCGCTTGTTATAACGCTCCCTCATTTTAGCTGTACAGCCATTTTTACAATGCAAACGCCTTGAATCATTGCATCAAGGTCACGCAAAACTGAATGAATGGGTATTTGGTGCATTGTTTTCATAAATGCGTCGAAATACTGACGTAATTACTAAGTGTGCTGGAGTAAAATTGTCTTCAAATTTCCCACGTATTTGTATTTGGCAGTTTCCATGCAATGCAAGATCATTCGTGACATTCGGTGGAAAATTCCCAACTGACTATTGACAGGTAAATAAGTCATATCGTAGTGATTGGTATAAAGGTCAGCAGACATTGGTGCAGACCGCAAAAGTGGCAATATTCGCTTTAGACTAGAGTTGCGGGACATGGAAAACGCTGTATGCAGCGAACTGGATTTTATTTGCGGCAGTGCCACGTTTTGCCTAGTGAGATTCGGGTTGGCTTCCGCATTATGGTATCTTGCTGAGTAATTTTGTCCCACTTCGGTGTGTGCAGAACCTTGGCATAAAAAATGTTCGCAGGTCCTGCACAGAGGGGTTTGATATATTGGAGGAGAATCTAGAAAGAGAAAGATGTAACTAATGAACTGGTAAGTAATGCTACATATTGTATTAAAACTGGCGATAACAGTAAGGAAATGGGGAATCACAAGTGCACAACAGAAATGGGTCACAACAGAACGTACAGTAGTCATCTAGCGATAAAACCATTACCAATTATTCTGAAGAGTTATAAAATATACGTCACACTTTTGACGAAAAAATTCGTTTCCTTCACCATATGGAAGATAATCCTTAACAACCATAGGTGGAAATCAAAGAGTAAATGGATGCACAGAAAGTAGTCCTTGAGATGCTATTTCTTGTTTTAATTGTACCAAAGTAAAATTTACATTAGTATAGTATAATGAATTGGAATTTATGCTTATAATTACTTTAAATAGCCCTAAAATGACAAATAATTCATATAGATGGTGATATCAACGAATGAGGAATTATACTTCTAACAACATGTGGGGTATGCCTTGGAGAGGACCTTGGAGTGAACAGCTTTCCGCATTTCAGCAGATGATAGAAAAATGTATGGGTGTCCTGAAGAAAGTGTATTATGCCTTTCTCAATTTAGAGAAGGCATATGACAGGGTGAATAAAAAGAATTTGTGGAAGGTTTTGAAGGACTATGGAGTGTATGGGCAGTTATTGAATATTATGATGGTGATGTATGACAATGGTGAGGCAATGGTAGAGATAATCGGGGTTCTGAGTGATTGGTTTGCATTAAAACAGGGAGTAAAGCAAGGATTTGTAATGTCACAATTGCTGTTTAATGTATTTATGGGTAAATGTGTTAGAGTTATACATGCGAGTTCTACTATGTATAGATGATGCTGTTTTGATCCCAGAGAGGCAACAGGGATTACACAAGCTCCTAGATAAATTTTATGAATCGACAGAGAACACGGAATTGAGGGTAAATGCGTGCAAGACTAAAGTAGTACTTTTTAATAAGAAGAATGGGGAGAATAACTGTATGGTGAGGGCGAATGGTGAAGTAATTGAATGAGTGGATGATTTTGTGTACTTAGGTAAACTGTTTGCAAAAGATGGACGGATAGATCAGGAGATAAAGAGACATGTGAATGCTGGAAGGAAAGTGGTAGGTAGCATGTGGAGCATATCAAGGAATCAGTGCCTGTCTAAGGAAGCGAAAATCGACGAGTACAAAAGTGTACCTCTCCCTGCTTTTTTGTATGGTAGTGAAACATGGGTTTGTCAGGATGGACATAAAGAGTAGACTAAATGCCAAGGGCAATAGTCATATGAGGAGTATTTGTGGCAAAGTAGGATTCATAGGGTCAGGAATGAGTGGGTAATAAAATGAATGTGGTTTAGATGCTCCAGTGGTAATGGACACACATGAAAGGGGTGTGCTTCGTTGGTTTGGCCATGTGGAGAGAATGGATGAGAGTGGAATTACAAAACAGATATAAGAGTGACATGAATGGTGTGAGAGGTAGAGGTGGGCCGAGAAAGTTGTGGTTGAATGTGGTCGAGGAAATTCTCAGGAGGAGGAATATTAGGAGTCTCAAAAACATGAGTGCTTGTATGAAGCAGTGTATTGGGATAAATAAAGCAAAAGAGGATTACTAAGATAGGTCAATATGGAGGAAATTATTGAAGCAGAGTTAGGTGTACAAATGTATATATGAGTTAAACTAAGTGACTCTGCCTACCCCTGAAGAGAACGACGTAATTTGTATGTATGTATCCTTTTGCTGCCTTTACTACTTCACGTTATGAAACAGAATTTGCTTTGTGATTCGTTGGTAGATGTACTTTGTAGGTTATAATGAGCATGTTTATAATTTGTCAATTACCCTGCAATTGAGATGGACTGTAATCTGATTTAACCACTCCCCACTCTTTCTATGAAATTTCAGGTTCCTATGAAGATGGAGGAGGCAGAGGTGACAGAAGGAAACCCATCAAAGGAGGGAGAAGAGCATTTTTTACTTGGAGATAAAAATTTCTCATGTGGAAATAACTGCTCAGGGAATATGGATGACAATGTCTCAGACAAGGTAATAACCTCTATATCTACTATAACCTTACAAGGGAAACAGCAATTTATGACAATGTCAGAAATCATTGTCTCGAACTGTACAACATGAACTCGTCAATCTGTACAAACAGGAATTAAGCTCAGAAAAATTCTCTATAGCTCTTAACCAATTATGTTTATAAATGTAAGCTGTCAGAAATGACATTCAAAGTTGAGAAAATGTTGTTATTTCAAATGTTATTGAACCAAAATTAATCCTACACTAAACTGGCTAATTGTGGAATTTCTGCTAGTGGCACAAAAATTAGGCTTTTTTTTCATTTTCAAGAACGTGACTACATTTACCACAGTGTAAAACATTAATTACGATTATGCAAAGGAAAATTTTACTGACTACGTTGCAATTGGCTTAGGAATTCCCTTGATTTTCGTCTTTACGTTATATATTTATATAAAAGCAAGAAATTTACAGGGTAACATGTTATATCTCATGACTTCCTGGTTTTATAGGCCCATTTAACTTCTGAGATCTACTGCATTGTGCATTGTTATTTATGTTAATATTCTGTCGTAGAGAGATCTCAATTTACTTTGAAAGAAAACAAATTTTTAGGCTAACTACTTTCTTCTGGGACTTTTTAAGGTTTTCCATACTCGTAGCTGTTGTGACAGTTGTTGTACAATGACAATGTCAGTGATAATATAGATGACTGTGATGTGTCTTCTATTTAATTTTCAGTCAAATGATAATCAGTGTATAAGTAGCCGCTCTACACAACATGTATCCTTTTATGAAGAAGAGGAAGAGAACTTTCATTTATTTTTGGAGAGCGACACACAGGATGAGCACCAAGAAGTGAGTACATGTGGGGCATAGTGCAGTAATTTCCCTCCCTGCACTGAGTGATATGCATACTCTATGTATATGCTCGGCCTGCATATTGAGAGCCATCTGTCTTGGGAAATGCCCCTAGGCAAGTTGGGTAATAAATTCAGTTCTCTCTATTTTCTTGTTAGATTTTCAAGGTTCACAGAATCCAGCATTGTCTTATTGACTGTGTATTATGGCGTGTTTTCCTCTAGGATAAGGCTTGATATTATGTTCTGGGGTTTCTCCAGGAATACTAGGATATTCCTAATCTATGTATTAAGCTGGATAGTTTTGGTATTAGGGGCATACCTAAAAATTGGTTATGGACACAATATGTCAGTGTCAACAAGGATAATATTAGGTATATAAAACTCTATTAGCAGAATTGTGAAAAGTGGTGTCCCACAGGGCTCTGCGTTGGGACATACTTTATTATTATTATTTATTAATAATCAGCCTGAACTCACCTCTGGTATACAAAATGATCATCATGTAGTCTATTTTGATGATACAAAATTAATTATGTCAGCTCCTAAGCAGGATGCAGTGATACAGGCAGGATAGCAAGTAATAGCCAGTTTAACTAAATAGTGTGTAAATAATTGCCTAAATCAGAATGTAAGTAAATCTCAATTATTTTGTTTCTCTAATATTAATAATCCAAAGTGAGATTATAGCTTCATGGTTAACAATGTGGCACTGAATGAGGTGGACACAGTTAAATTGTAGATACGCATCGGATATGTGTATTTTTGCCACCCGGTGGCCCTCTTCAGCGAGCTGAAGGGAAAGCACTTGCAACATGAGGTTGTAAGTGATGTGCTAAGGCTTTTTGGTGTGATCGAGTGATATTGAGTGCTTGTGAGTGTGATTCTGTTCCTAACCAGGCATTCCTTGTGGAGTCCCATTTTTCTTTTATGTTTTTCCAGAATTTGATGAGAATAACATTTTATTTCGTAAGGTTGTTATTCACGCATGCGAGCCTATAGAAAACCAGTTTTGATGCATAGGCTCAAAATTTACGAGAGGTTATCCAGTCGAGTTACATTAACAGCTTTAACAAAGGCTTTGAATGTGACGGATTAGAGGTACATATTTGAATTAGCCATTGTAATCCTGGAGTTTACCTGGAGATTGTGTATATTTACCATAGGTTAACTTGGGAATGATGACTATTGTTAATTTGTTGAATATTGGTGTAAGTAGAATACTAATCAAAAAGTAGATGCATGACATGGCTTAAACTATCAGCTAAACTTCCTTTACAAATTGAAGATTTGACATTTGCAGCGGTGATTATGCCAATAAGGTTCGCAGGTTTCCACGGCGTTGATCAAGTGATTTCAACATTTCTCGGGTTGCATCCGCGTCAGTTGTCATTCAGCACAACAGTTTCGCCAGCTATCCTGCTGGCTTCCTCAGGTGAAGGATGGCGAGAAGCTTTTGGTCCGTCCTTATATAGGCCAAGTTAGGCACCATAAAGCGATCAATGCTCCGGCCAATCATGAAGCAGTGTCGCGTTTGCGTGGGAAACTTACTACTCTCTTCCAAGCGCTGTGCAACGGATATCGATCTTCTCTGTTAAAATTCTTTGGTGTTTTTACGATTTCTATAGCCTCTCTTATTATTCTCAGGAAGTACCTGTTTTCCTTGGCTATTATTTTTGCATCTTCAAATTTTACGGTGTGTCCTGGTTCACTCCATGCGTGCTCTGAGATGGCAGATGCTTTGAATTGTCTACTTTTTGTTGCTCTCTGGTGTTCCTTTAGCCGAGTGCCCAAGGCTCTGCAGGTTTTGCCTATGTATGACTTCCCACAAGAAGTTCCCTTTGGAAGAACTTCCCCTTTGGAAGAGAGTAGTAATTTTCCCACGCAAACGTGACACTGCTTCATGATTGGCAGGAGCATTAATCGCTCTTTGGCGCCCAACTTGACTTGTATAAGAACAGACCAAAACCTTCTCGCCATCCTTCACCTGAGGACGCCAACAGGATAGCTGGCGAAACTGTTCTCTGAATGTGCTGAATGACAACTGACGTGGATGCAACCCGAGAAATGTTGAAATCATTATGCGAATAATTTATTTGCTCCAAGTAAAAAGGTTATAAGGCTTGTATTCTAGCTTGTTAGGATGAATGTAGTTTGAGTGATAAAAACATTATGGATGTTAGTAAATGGTTACAGCTGCTTTATTGCTTGCATTGCAATACCTATTTAATTCCTGGTTCACTTCATGCAAGACTGTCGCCAAAAAAGAGAGTATGCACAACGTATGAAAATGTGGTAGTACATATTCCCAATGTGGGTGATATTGAAGCAGATATTTTATTGGAAGACTATCTAAGTACTTGGAAACCCTTTAGGAAAAAGTAGCATGATCTAAGAGATGAATTCAGTTTGTTTGGGTGAGTTTAATTATATGAGAAGTCTCAACAGTTGTTCATCTGTAATTGAGGTGCATTCTCTTAGCAACTTGAATTCTGGAAGGCTGGTTATCTTTATATTTCTAGCAAGGAATGATAAATTAGCGATGGCTTGTCATGCTAATTGTGTACAGACTAAGTAAGTAAAAGATGGCACATTGACAAGGAATGTAACTGTTCAGCAACTTCAGACTGTTGGTTCTTTGATTTGTTATATTTTTCTGTTGAAGTTGTTAGTTATATATGTGGTTGTATGACATATTTTTTAACATTTCAGGGGGATGAATGTGACACTCCAAGAACAATCACATCATGCACCTTCAATGACATGAATAGTTGTGGGGAAAAGCAATTTGATTCTCCAGAGGAACGACTCAGTGATAAGAGAAATTTTAAATGTGATTACTGCCGCATGAAATATTATGATAAAAACCAGTTAATTGTACACATAAAACACCACATTTTTGGAAATAAGGCATCAAAGACATTGAACCGATACAAATTGTGTGAGAGATGCTCTATGTCAAGGGTTGAAAAACGTGTAACGGATTTCAAGTGTGATACATGTGGGAAAACATTTAGATTGAAGAGTAATTTGGTACGACACTTAATCATACACAATGTTTATGAACAACTGAAGTGTGAGACCTGTGGTAAGGCATTTAAATACATGAAGGCTTTATTAAACCACGTGAAAAAGCATAATTGTTTGAAATATTACAAGTGTGAGACCTGTGGAAAGCAATACTCTTCTAAATGTAATTTAAAAGTTCACTCAATTTTGCACAGAAGTTTGAAACCATACGAGTGTCACTTATGTGGGAAGGCATTTACGAAAAAGTTTCACTTATTAAGACACTCCTCTGTACATAATGGTGTGAAAGCCTTCAAATGTGACACATGCGGGAAACAGTTTGCTAGGAAAGGTGACTTATTAAGACACTTCTTAGTACATAATCGTGTGAAAGCCTTCAAATGTGACGCATGCGGGAAACAGTTTGCTAGGAAATGTGACTTATTAAGCCACTCCTTTGTACATAATGGTGTGAAAGCCTTCAAATGTGACATATGCGGGAAACAGTTTGCTTGGAAAGGTAACTTATTAAATCACTCCTTTGTACATAATGGTGTGAAAGCCTTCAAATGTGACATATGCGGGAAACAGTTTGCTAGGAAAGGTAACTTATTAAGCCACTCCTTTGTACATACTTCCGTGAAAGCCTTCAAATGTGACACATGCGGGAAACAGTTTTCTAGGAAAGATCGTTTATTAAGTCACTCCTTTGTACATAATGGTGTGAAAGCCTTTAATTGAGAAATATGTGGAAAGAAGTATTCTCTGAAGAGTAGCTTATTACGACACTCAGTTGTTCATAGTTCTGCCAATGCCTTTAAATGTGACATATGTGGAGAGGAATTTGCTAAGAAGGGTTATTTAAAACTGCACAGTGTGATACATGAATAATTGAAGGACATTCTAATGTTACATATACAGGAAGAAGTTTACTCTGAAGTTTGACTCAGAAACACATCCCATCCTACATTGTGGCATGAAGGAGAAGATTGTGTGATGTGTGGCATAAAGTTCACTCTGAAGACTCAATTAAAAAGATATTGTGCCAAACACTGTTGATTTAATCGATGCAAATGTTGTACTTTTGAGTGTGTTTACTACAGATGTAACATACTGAGTGACTAACTCAACTGCAACGTCTTTTTATATTGTAGTATGTGATGTAAAGGGTGTTTATAAAAGTCATTTATATCTTCCAAATTCTTCCCCATTGCTAATGTTTAGTACGTAGATCTCACGAAGGCAAATATGGTGTTGCAATAAATTATGTATTCCCAATTTCATTTGAATTTTATTCAAATGATAACTTCGCCTGTGCTGGCAAATGGGTTGATTGAGTAACTCAGGAGCCAGTGCTGCCGGTCCCAAGCCCGGATAAAGGAGGAGGACAATGGGATAACTACCCATTCCCATAAAAAAAAATATAGTTCAGGAACCTAAACAGAAGTCTCGGAAAAACAGACGGATCTTTCAGAAACGACTCATGCGAAAAAATATGGACTATGCTTTTGGTACGTGGAATGTACGGACGCTAAATAAACCAGGTGTTCAAACAGCTCTACTTAACCCTTTCGCGCCCGAGCTTCGTGGAGGGAAATTCTTCCTCGTTACGAGTCTCTTGAAAATTTTCTTCACTCCCCTGTACGAAGCTTCCTCGCGTCGACGGAAGGCAGAGGTTCCCTCCCTAACCATTTTTGGGCCCAACTCAGCGGGTGGCCGATCCCTTTCCTCAGCCGCTGTCCCGGACCCTCGAAGGATTAAAAGACTCCTTCACAGCGCGAGTCCACGGTCAACTGACTGAAATTGCAATGCTTAATATAAACAAATATTTGTTGTTCGCATCGATTTTTTTACATTTAAAATGAATTTATTGTGTTTTTCTGAGCGTGCAGAAATTTTAAACGAAGTTCTAACGTTCATATTGACAAAATTTTCGATATGCGTACGTTAATGCCGTCTTCGATTCGAATGCCGTCAAATAATATTTTCTGCATAACAAGAAACTGTATTTTTATCCCATTTGGGCCATAGTAAATTCATGATGATTCCTAGTGGATTATAGATTGAAATATCGTAATTCCAAACAATAATAATCAAACATAGTTTCCTGGGCGGCCATCTTGCATAATCTGGAAGTTTATGAAAGCGGATAGCAGACAGCGGTGCGGTAGAGTGAATTTCACATCTGAGTTGTGCATTCAGTCCGTGCACACACACCATGGGGGCCTATGCAGCTGTAAGCCACCGCGGTGGCGGCCGAACGCGACTGGTCGAGTTTGCCTACAGGCCGCGGACACAGTCTAAACCACAGTCTAAACTATCAGTCTGCCTACTCTCATATAAGCTATGGGAAACTCTTAGGTGGGTCAGCTGTCTAGCAAGCCTAGAACATGGTGTACGGTGAGTTGAGCGGGAATTTTGAAACTCGGACTCCCCCAGATTTCTGTTATGTATAGTTCCTACCTACCTTTAGCTGATTTCTGTGATGATAGCATCATCAGGACCTACTTCCTGTAATACAATAGGGAGCATTCCATAGAATGGGTAAAAATAATAACACAGAAACTAATGTAGGTATATCTTGGAGCTTTTATTTCATTAAAAAGTATTTCAGAACAATACATGCGGATGTAGTACATGATAGTCCATTCCTTCTAGAAAATAATATGCAAACAGGACATAATCAGTAAAACATAGGCAAGACTTCAGAACATGTAGAACTAAAGAGAGTACAAAAGAGAATTGAAAAAAATAATGATTGGAATATTTGTAAACAATGCCCTGATAATAGCAGTCACAGCACAATCATTACAAGGCAAATGCATGGTGATTTGAGAGGCCATACACTGGCATTAACTTCATCTTACATTTACCACTACTAACAACCACAGATAATAGCAGCCAAAACCATCCTTACTAAATAAATATGTACCTACATGGAGAAAGGTCAGACATTGCCTTTAACCGTACCTAACATATGCCACTAATTACCATGGCTAATAGAATGTAGAATAAAATCTAGCCAAGGAAACACACAATCTAAGCTCACTACGAACTAAGTGAGTACATGGAGATTCGAAAGATCATGCATAGGCATTTACTGTACCTTACATATACTACTAATAGCTACAGGTAATGGCAATGACATGACTAATGACCATGGAAATGTACAGAACATACGAAACATTTTCATGGCACTGCTAGTTGAAATACTAAATGAGATGAATGAGAAACTACCCCAACATATGATTTATGCATCATGAGCTAAATTGTATTATCTCATTGCAACAAGCAGATTAATCACAGTATCATCTGAAGTTCGAGGAAAATCAACAAACACAAACAGCAGTGCTAGGCATATGAATGTTCAGCAGAAAGAGAAACATTATCATTGTCATGAAGATATTATGTTATGCAAAAATACATGAAACCCAAGCAGGGGAAATTCCATCGCCACTTATGTAAAGGGCAGAACAATGCAAATTAGTGCAGAATACCAGCAGGATGATGAGGCAATTAAATGCTCTGCAATAACCTCTCACATTACCACAGAGGTCATATTATTACAATTATAATGTTACATGAAACCCAAAAAGGGGAAATTCCATCACCACTTATGTTAAGGGCAGAACTATGCAAATTAGCAAAGAGTATTAGCAGGATGATGAGGCAATTAAATGCTCTGCAATAACCTCTCACATTACCATAGAGGTCATATTATTACAATTATAATATTACATGAAACCCAAAAAGGGGAAATTCCATCACCACTTATGTTAAGGGCAGAACTATTTAAATTAGTGCAGAATACCAGCAGGGTGATGTGGCAATTAAATGCTCTGCAGTATCACGGTCATATCACTACAATGATCATAAAAATATAATTACACAATATTACATGAAACCCAAAAAGAGGCCATTCCACCACCACTTAAGTTAAAGGCAGAACTATGCAAGTTAGGGAAGAATACCTGTAGGATGATGAAGCTATTGAATGCTTTGCAGTAACAGTGAGATAACTACAATGGTCATATAGCTTAAATGACACCCAAATACGGGCAATTCCACCACCACTATGTAAGTAAAAGGCAGAACTATGCACATTATAAAAGAGTACGTGAAGGATTATAACTAGCACAAACTAGTGGACACATACTGACCCCAGGGAGGTATGGCTCTAGAGTAACAAAACATTAATTGTAATGAGGTATTTCATGTTCATTTGTGACAAAAAACACAAGGCAGTCAGGCTACAAACTAGATAAAACTTTATGGGAGAAACTAAGGTAGAGAAGTACAGTGCTATAACGGGAAGGCAACAGATAAATTTAAAGACTTATGAAATACAACTTAAAGTGCACCTCCTCATTCTATGGTGGTTCATTAATAGAGCAACACAACAAGAAATGTTATGTGCATAGCACACTTCCCTGTAGTCGGAAATTAAATATTTCATAAGCCTTTAAATTTACAGCAATGAAAATGTACCCTATGTAGGGTATTAAAAATTCCTAATCATACCTACACTTATCACTAAGTATATCTAATCTTAAGTTAATTAATTAATTCAACCTCAGAGTCCTATTCCTAAACTTAAGACTATAGTATATCCTAATCCTAAAATAATATCCTAAAACCTTTTTTAAAGGTGCTACACTACACAGTGGGGACCTTAATGTTGAAAGTGCCTTCCTACCTTCCCTAACCTAAGTAAGCTACCTTACCTAAGTAACCTTCCAACCCTTAATAAACTTACTTCGACTACTTACCTCCTTCTGCCCCAAATCAAAGACTCTCAAGCTCTCAAACAGAGCAAGAGAGTCTTTCAGTACATTAAGGTGGTTGGTTCCCTCTGCCATGGGTCTTCTTAACACCTTTGTAGAAGGCTTAACAGTGCTATTGAAACAGTCGAATAATTGGTCCATTCGCCCAACGAATTCGGCTGTCCCAATAGCACTGCTATCATTCCCTTCACTTGCAACCTCAAGCATGGCTGCCACAGTGTTGGAGAAGACCCTACAGCAGAATGCAACCTTCATTCTCTGGAAATTGTTGGGGTACACACAAGCAGGGGTAAGTTTAGGGGCTTGCCTAAACTTGCGCTTTACATCCCGCTCATACACCATGATAATATCCCTCCAACTGGCTTTGAAACCATCAAACTCAAAATTATATCTGAGAAGATTGTTTCGAGTAGCTTTCATAAGGTGACAATAATCAAACAAGAAAAATACCTTCAGTCCCTCAACGTGGTAATAAGGCTTCTCACATGTGACACCAAGCCTGTTTTGAAGTTGGATGAAGTTGCTGCCTTGGTCGCAAACTGAGGCAACAACAGAATAACCAGCTTTGGTCATTTCTATTATTCCCTCAGTTAGTAGACTGAAGACAGCATTAACATCGCAAGCCCCAGAACCAAACATGAAACCAATGGGCTGTTTCCAATGCTTGCATAACCCTCTGGCCATCAGGACCAAAGCACATGAAGCACTGGTGCTCCCAAAAACACCATTGCCACTATCAACTAAACCAACAACTCTATCGTTACATCTGTCATAAAATAAGTTCCTCTTTATACTAATTTCATCAAAATTTAAAACACATATTTTATCCTTATCATCTAACCTACTTGCTACAGCTTGCAGTCCTTTCAAGATTGGATATGAAAGGCCTGCTGTAAGCTTGAAGCCACTCAGCCACCTACTCAGGCTAGATACAGCAGGTAACATGAATATTTGGCTAAGGGCCTTGTAAGATTTCCGGCTGTGGAATGCTAAAGATAAAGCAGTTACTTTATCCAAGGCAGTCCACCTCCGGCCACACTTACTCCTACTGCAAAGATTCATGTTGCTGCAGATCAATGAGAAAGCTGCTGGTGACAAAGCTTTCTTGATTTTTCCCAAGACATCCACAGATGTTGAGTTACTACGCAAACCTTGATACTTCTTGCGAAGTTTACATACCATAACTTGGGATCGCCTTAAACTACTTCTAAGAGCTACTCGCCTGGGTGTCAGTTCATCTGCCCTATACCTCAACTTTGCATTGCCTGAAAATGAACATATCATATCCATTAGGCCATGTAAGCCGAGAACGATATATTGTCAAAATTACACAAAGAGAAATAATTATGTAATCACAGAAATCACTCTGAAGCACATTTACCTCTTTTTGGGGTTGAAGACACAAAACCATGGCTACCTTCTTCAAAAATGGAAGTGGTGTCACAAAAAGCTGAGGATCCCTCTGCCACTTCCCCCAGATTTCTCTCTTCCATCAATCTCTTTACTGGGAAATAGATAAATAAAACATTGAGATTAGTTATCGTGACGCCCATTTTCCCTAACAACGAAGTTAATGTAAACTGACATCATCAGTAGAAATATGTATCGAGGTACACAGCCGCCTACAATCTATTCAAATGATCATGCAATACACTTACTCTAGCACATTGACGCAAGCAAAATGCAAATACAAGAAGTGCAACAAAGGATAGATTCGATTACATACCAGTTGGTTCACCATCAGGCTTCACCAGTGCCTCAGAGCCCACATCTGGAAAAGTAAAGGATAATCTTGGCTTTCAAAAGAGTAAAGTAGTGGTACTTTGAATAAATGAAGCACAAAACGTCCAAATGTCACACCATTTCTTATTTTGAGTCAGTTGCACAAATGGACTTTCTTGATCCAACTATATAATTAAAAAATTCTGAAACATCAGTTGGTATTTACTATAATGCCTAAGTAAACCAGAGAAGGAAATGATACATATTAAAGACGAGGTTAATATACATAATAGGAAGTTAATATAGCTAAAGCCGTATCACATTATTTCAATAGCATCACTCTCCGAAAAATGTTGGCGAACAAGAGCGCGTATGTAGGCGCTATACGTTGTTTCATAGCTACATTCATCCCTCAGAGTATTGATAAGGCTCTGGTAATAAACCTTTCGGCACATAAAATTACAGTAATTTTCAACAAACTTTGTAAAAAGCCATACCTGGGACAGGGTGGACAGCAGTGGGACAGAACAGGTTGTACGTCCGATCTGAAAGTAAACCCATTGGTAATAAATCGGTTCAGAACTAGAAATGAGAAAACATAGAACTCTCAAGAAAGTAACTATCAAAATATTGTGAGTGAAAAAAATGAGATCTCACCTTAAAAAATCGTAGGCTTTGCGTTCCACACAAGCCTCCCAGAAACAAAAAACTGAGAGGCGTCAAAGTGTTTCCCGCAAAGCCGGTAACACTTGTACCACTTCTCTGGATCTAATTCCAGCAGGTCCATTCTTCCTGCCCTCTCCAGCCACAACCGACCTTGCTCCACTTTCTTGGGGATACGATATAAACTTATCCCCACAGAATGGGTGGAATTTCTGCACCCCACAGCACAGCAGGGATATCCTCCACGACATTTGGATGGCATTTTTTATGAAAATGCAAATAAATGCACAAAACCGGTAGAAAAACTCGACAAATAACACCGCTGCTACGTCAATCGCAATGATCTCAGGAACTTCGCGCGGTTTTGCTCACTGGTGTTTACATCGTGGTTCGTAGAGTCACGAGTCAAAATAAATGCAATAGTAATTGCAACTAATGGTTACAAATTTTCCATTTGTTTAATAGTTTAAAAAACTATTCTTATTTAATTTTAAAAAAATATCACATATGTGACCAAAAATCGTCTTAAATATTGCTCATTTGACTCTTTAGGTGATGGTGTTCACTGGTTTCCTGAATTCCCCCTAAGTGAGATGACTGTTTGTTTAGACTGTGGTCTAAACTATTACCCAGACAGCACAACCGCTGGTATACAAATTGTAAATTTCTTGTACAGTTACGAATTGTATAATGTTTTGAAAAAATATTGTTATACAATTGTATTCCAACATATTTCATACAAAGCAGTGGCAATACTATTGTAATACAGCATCAAAATACCAGGAATATACAATTGGTAAAACCACTGTATTACAATTGTAAGGCCGAAAATAATACAAAACATTGGGCGCACGCCTGCAAAAGAGCGGTGGTAATACTATCGTAAAACAGCATCAAAATACCAGGAATATACAATTGGTAAAACCATTGTATTACAATTGTAAGGTCGGAAATAATACAAAACATTGTGCGCACGCATGCAAAGGGGCATATATGTACCACGTGGTGTACACGTTCTTTTTTGTACAGCCAATAACGCTATTGTTATACCATCATTGTTACCGCCAAAGCAGTATATATTCCGCCATCAACTGCTATTCCACCGCTAAGGTTTGATCGCGTGTAATAGAGTTTTTGAGGATTTATCCTGGTGTTGAGCGAAGTCGAGAGCGAATTACAAGTGTAAACGCCCATACAGAAAATCTGTACTGTGACGGCTAAATCTGCACTCCAACCGTGCTAAGGGAGCGCGAAATCTAAAATCGTTTGCTACCGTTTATAGATTAATTAGGTAAGTGTAAGATTATGAAATTTTCTATTATATCTCTGCGCGTAATAATTTTAATTGTCTACATTTGTGTAGCGTGGTTTATAGGGCCTCTTTACACAATGAATGAGCCTGTATATTTGATTAATTAACTTCGTACAAGTCGTGTTTCTGCCGTCACGCATCCATGATGATGGCCGGGCGTGCCAGCTGAAACACGTACGTTCCCAGTAAACACACATAGCTGCAGCAGCGCTTCACAAGGATGACAGCGCTGCAAGTGCAGCACATGTCAACTGAAGCGCGTCAGCAGCGGCTCAGCAGCGCTCTCATAGAGCGAATTGTCGAGAAACGCATCTATTGCGCATTCGCAGCTTGTGTTTGTAGCGCAGCAGCCGCAAGTTGCGGACGCGCTGCCACAGCGCTGCAGGTAGTCTTTTGTTTGAAGTGTAGCAACCGCAAGTTGCGGACGCGCTGCCACAGCGCTGCAGGTAACGCGTCATGCTAGTGGCGCTACATGGTGACAAAAAAAATCGTTAGGGGTTGACGAGTCCATGATTCGGCCATTATTGCTTGTTAGTTTTGTACACGTGAGCGTGGCTGAGTAGATCATTTGGCGAAGTTCAAAAAGTGAAGGCAGCATGGTGAATTCCTTGCTAACCTGAAGCCTGCGAGTAAGGCAAGAAGTGGGAAATGTAGTTTAGGAAAAGGAAGAGAAATGAAAGGTAGGTGACTATGATTCCATAATGCTAATTTATTGCAGTGATGAAGTACTATTGGTACTATATGACTATTTGCTAGATTTTCCCCTCCGTGAGTTTCCAATTAATTTTAGTGGGTAATTGTGATTTTTTGCAGTTTCCACGTAGATCCAACGCAGTGTTTCAGACAAACACGTCCAAGATGCGACGGCGTCAAAGTTTTACACAACATGCACCTTTCTGCAATCGTTTACGTTTTGTACTGGTGCCTCAGTCCTCTGCTATTACCACAACTGCAGACATTAGACAAAATTAAGGAGAAACGTAAGCAGATAAATAATTTAATCAAATTACGTCTATGTTTACGTTTTTGTAGCTATATGCTTGTTGCTTGTTATTTGATTCGAAGGCAATTCCAGATATCATATGTATATTTTAATACTCATTAATGAAAATTTGTTTGCTATTACGGATCAATAAAGTGATTTATTGCAACTCTGTGTTCTCAATTCATTGATAATGCCTCTGACATACTTTTGTAGCGCTTTTGACATTCACTAGTAGCGAATCAGGCATGCATTTGCAGCGATTCTGACATGCATTCGAAGCGATCGTGACACGCTTGTGCAGCGCCCCTGACGCGCTTGTGCAGCACTGCTGACACCCGCTTGCAGCGCATCTGACATTCAAAAAAGGGAAGTTTAGCAGTGCTAGACGCGCTGCAGCAGCGCCTTCGTGGCAGGTGCACCTCTGCCGCGCATCGCATCTGCAGCATTCGGTGTTTGCTGGGTCACTAGTAGCGAATCAGGCATGCATTTGCAGCGATTCTGACATGCATTTGAAGCGATCGTGACACGCTTGTGCAGCGCCCCTGACGGGCTTGTGCAGCGCTCCTGACGCCCGCTTGCAGCGCTCCTGACAGTCAAAAAAGGGAAGTTTAGCAGTGCTGGACGCGCTGCGGCAGCGCCTTCGCGGCAGCTGCAGCGCTGCCGTGCAGCGCATCAGATGCGCATCTGCAGCATTTTGTGTTTACTGGGTTGTGCTGATTTAATAAAGTGGACGGTACAATATCCGTCAGTTATTATTCGTAGTTAGCAGAACAGTTTCTATTTTATGGTCATGCATACTTTCTTTCGTAAAAATTTCGTTCGTTCGTACCTTGCGGTTTCACGATTAATTTCATGAACTCATTCAGTTTCATTCGAAGTGCTCTCAATACAGTTATTAACTGACGATTTCGTGCTTGCTTCTCTCAATATTTTGTGTACCAATCTCATTATTTCCTATTTGTAGTACTTTTCATTTCCCACTGACGAATTTTTTTCTGAACTTACGTTGTAGGAAAAAGTAGGTAACCGTTTTATAGTGAATTCAAACAACAAAGGATACAACTAACAAAGGATAAAGTGCTAGGAGAGGCACAGAATATGTATGTACCATGTGTATTCTTCAAGGGTGATATTTATGTACTTTTGATTGTGACAATTTTTTTTGTGAATAAAATAATATCATTAAACAGCAAATATACTCTTATTTTTGCCTGTACCTAGTATAATGTTATTTACTATTGTATTACACTGGTAATACGAAAGAAATTCAGGTTGTAAAACAATTAAATTTGGCTCAGTAATACCACCGTAATACGATTCGTAAAACGATTGTAATTTGGCTTAGTAATACCACCGTAATAAGATTCGTAAAACGATTGTAATTTGCCTCAGTAATACCATCGTATTACAATTTGTAAAACGATTGTAATTTGGGTCTGTAATACTAACCGTAATACGATTGTATTAGCGGACATTTGACACAGTATTACCAGGCCTATGACACTCTCATAAGGCTCCATAGAATGAAAGTGGGATATCCGACGGTAGAGCCATCTGGTGAACACGGGGGAAACGTTCGGAAAAAAACCGGCAAATTCAAACATAGTTGGATGTCACTACCTTAGGCACTTAGTAGGAGGCTAAAATTTCTTCCAATATTTCCTGAAAATCAAAATATACCAGGATACATACCTGCCGCAGTAAAAATTAGAAGAGGTCGATAAAAAAACCCAAAGAAATATGCACATAAACATATTTATTTGACATGAACTTACACATTCAATGCAAAATTATGCAGAACTCAAACACAAAGGACAATAAACCCCAACACATTCAGGTGAAATTACCACAAATTGAAAAATTTTCCATAACATTGAAAAATTTACCATAAAATTGAATAATTTACCACAAAACTTTAGCAAGTACCAGATAAGAAACAGAAGGACATAATAAACCCTGCTGAGACAGAAAATTACAGAATGCACACTGATGAGTTTTTAAAAAGTCTTTGAAAAAAAACAATTACACATGACACAATTTTCTTAGTTTTTTTGGAGGTTTCACAAGTCTATTCTTGCTTTCCCTCTCCCTGTTCATGCATTTCACTGCCCAAAGAATTCTATCCTTGGCACATTAACCAGGCAGGATTGTTCTGGCGGAGGTGCAAGGAAATGCATTCTTAAATGTATCACTTTCTCTTAAAATTGAAGACATTTGGGAACAAATATATTTTTTGTCTAATGCTGCGACAAAATTTGCAATAAATAAATTTTCCCACTCCTCCAAAAGGTTGAGGATAGTGTGGGTTGGCTCCAATGAAGACATATGTCCATTAACAACCAATTTACAATCATGGCAACTATGCCTCTTTAAAAACTTAGCACACATCATTTTCCCAAACTCAGTCAAAGAAAATTTGTCTTTATCATAAAAAACACACCACTCATCTTTTTCAACGCCCACCCTAAACACTTCCTCATCCACATTTCTTAGTCTTCGATCCAGCAATGTCCAGCAAGAGTATCGAATATGACATTAAACTTCAATTGACATAAAACAAACCTTGAGGAGTCACCAAGCCAGCAAAAGCACAGTTGGGATCTTCCATTTCCACCACACGGCAGTTTACTGTGTGCCAGAATAAAAGAACAAGAGTTATCTTTCAGAGCAAGCAGTATAATTAGATCTTCATCTTAAAATTAGGCCACTTAAAATTTTTACACCTATGATATACATGAAAAGATTATTTCCAAGATGGGTAATAATCCCTTAACAGAGCAAGATGTCTCTCTAAAATTTGATTGCAGATTTAAGAGCAGAGCCATGTGACTTCCCAGCAAGAAAACTGATTAATCACATTAGTGACAGCAGAATTCAATAATTATCACCAAATAGAACAAGAGAGGTTTGTGAATTGTCCAGCATCATTTTTGATTGCTCATTATCTAGGCACATTCGGAGGAAATTCGACGATAGTTACCTAACATTACATGGCTAATTTCAAATCAAAGGGTTTACAGGAAAAAACGACGTGCATACGAGTAACACCTAACCCACACAATACACTGCAAATCACCTCATGGGTTACTGGGGGTTCAACTCCACTACCATGCACTATAATATATTTCTCAATTACAATGAAGTTAGTGGTTCAGCGAAGTCAATGAATGAAAAGCACGCATTAGCAGACATAAAAATACTTCTTATCACATATATGCACACACAGATATGCAAGACGGATAATTAAATCATATTATAGAATTTTCCCACAAACACAACTCCCACCATATAAGGCAGATGATAAGAAAAGTCCATTCCTGACATTATTACTAACCTATTTCTCGGGTTACATTAATTTCAATGCCAATAATAGGTTCCGCTGTTCGGAGTTTTCAAGCTCCGAAGTTCCAGCCGAATTTCCAGCGAAAACTGTAAAAGTTAAATAGTTGCTTATCCATTACAGCGAAACAAAATATTACACAAATTTTAGCACACAATATTCATAATCCGTCTATACACTACCTTGCACTGATGGCAATGCATCACGAGTCTGAAGAGGCTTCGGGTATTTCTTTCTGTAGCATCTCTCCTGGAAGTGGTCGCTACATAGGCGAAGGTTTTTCAGCTGCTTGATGTGATTGTGCAATAATTTCTCATCTTCTTCGGTGATTTTAATTTTTGTCCACAAAACCTCTTTATACCCTCGAAAGTTTCACTCACAACATTCCGCAACGTGGCCACGACGGTGAAGCAGGTGAAAATGCGCAAACAAGAGAAGAACGAAAGAGTTTACTGCGTCCGAAGCACACCCGAGCCCGCTTGGAGAGCTGCGATCGGTGATGCTCAATGCCACCTATGGCGATTCGGAGGTACTTGAGAGTGTCATAGGCCTGGTATTACGATGGTAATACAATTGGAATACGAATGCCCCATTTTTGTAATACGATTGTAAAATGACTATATTACAGTAATATTTCCAAATTTGTGCTGTCTGGGTATTATTATACTTTGTTTAAACTGTGCCAACTGTTTAGACTGTGTCATCTCCGACATTTGTTACGCTATTGTAAGTCTTTAAGCACAATACCTGTCACAACACACAATCTTAATAGATGAGGCATAACTCTTATTAACCTTAATATGTTAATACATCTCAACGAGCACACACAAAATCCATCACAGCGTATAAGTAACATTTGTAGGCACTGGTATGCCACAATAAACACTGACGCTTAGTCACAAGATAAACCTTTTCACTATCCTCAGCAATTATGACACCCATGTCCTTGCATAAATGAGATTCAAAACTTCCAACTGCAATTAAAAGTGAAAACAAATCGCTACAATAGGATAGATTGCGACAATAGGATACTCAAAAGAATACGCGTTATTGAAATACTTTTCCAATACATTAATGAACTGCAATCAAGGCTACCAGTTATAATTAAAGTCGAGAATGGTGTGTTACATTTCATTTATAGCCTGTGAAACATTCCAAACGACGATAGCTATTCAAATATCAATCAATTAAGAAACAAAAACAAACCCACCTTCGAACAATAATGGCCGCTTCGACAGATATTTTGTTGTGTATTGTAAGCCGAGGATGCGAGCGTGAGGCAAAATACGTTCGAACTTTGGTTACAAGATAGGCACCGGCAATTGTTTTCGAAGTATTAGCCACAATTCAGCGGGAATGGCTCCTTTACGTTCGAAATTTAAGTTATAAAATCGGCCCCCTGATTTTCTGTCATACGTACGATGTCGTTATTCTCATTGACAACCGATATTGCTTCAATTTAACACATAAATAGCAACGCAAGGGAAGGAATAAGAGAGGACATTTCGTCCACGGGATTGAAAGAAACTGTGATATCGCCTGTGGAGTCGAATGCACCGTAATATTTTTCATAGCCCTAGCATCGAGTGTAGAAGACTGGCGGAGCTGGCGGTCTTATCCAGAGCCACCTAGAATAGAAGGCCTGTTCACTGCCATGTCACGTGATCTTGACGTCACTCACCGTAGTGCTAGGTTTTCCACGCCGAAATAGTGAGGTTACGGAGACGCCATTGCGGACAGGAAAAGGTTGCACGTGTGTCATATTATTTTGGTGGAGATTTTGGTGCTACTTTCTGTCCTTGTGTCGAGATTTGTCATAGATAAATTTATATTTATTCTGTGACTCAATAAAAATAGTTTTATTGCGTAGTGGACGCAATATGCCGTTTACTTGCGTCGTGCCGGGATGCAAAGGGAATTACCGAAGTGGACCCAAAGTCCAAGTCTTCAGCTTCCCAAAGGATCCCGAGTTACACCGAAAGTGGTTGCGAGCAATAAGAAGAGATAATTTTACGCCAACAAAAAATAGCAAGGTATGTATTATCAAATAAAAGTTATCTGATAACGTAATCGTCAAGGTAAGTTGCCAACGGAAGGATTCATGTAAATTGCAAACGGAAAGCCTTTATTACGAGATGGTCGAACTATTGTTATGCCGTGTATTTCCTGATTGTATGTAACGTAAATTGTTCTTTTTGGTGTCTTAAAAGTGATAATTCATAAAGAGGAGCACAGTACGTGCTGATTTAACTTTCGAAATATTGATTTAAATCACAATTCAGTTAAACATTTCAGTGAGTTTATCGAGTGAGTATCATATGTTAGCGATCTTCTTTCACAATTGTCAATGATGTGGAACGATGGTAATCAAAGAATTTACTTGCGAGTAAGGCGAAGACCAAAAACCGAAGAAACTTACATAAAGGTGAAAATTTTGTAACAGTAAATTAAGATCCAGCCTCTATTTTTCCTTATCTTGTTCGGGCCGGAAATGAAATGTTAAAATGTGAAAGAACTTTCATTTATATTTTTGCTATTTCCCTGCCATTTCACAGGATTGGTTTTATTATGAGCTCATTGCTTGTTTATTGGTAAAAGTTAATGATTTAGATTAAAATATTGAGTGGAGCTGTGAAATGAAGCCAACTCTTTATTCCAGCATGATTATCTTCTGTTGTTTAGCATTCACATGTGTATCCATGGGTATTTTCCTCTCAGAATCAATAGAGCTCTTTTACCTTGATTTTACCGTTATGTAGCCATCGTAGACTCATATCATCAAGTTGGTTTAGTCAAAGTCTCCACCCAGGCTATCACAGGTCAGTGTCGTGGTTTGAGAAGTAATAGGTATGCATTTCATCAAACGGGTGTAAAGCATACGTGATTGTTTACTCCCAAGCAGTATTAAAAGCTAAATTTGTTCCCAGGTTCAATATTTTTGCGGAGTACTTGGGTGCAGTAAAAGTTTTTATGAAGTTTTTTCTTCCTTTGATTGATGTAAATAGATCTTTACCTGTTTTGATTGAAAGCCCTGACAATAGAAATGGAAGCAATAACTTTCCTAGATTTGAAGTGCATATACTTGGATGATTTAGCATGGGATGACTTGAGTGTTATCATTCATAGTATTTTCACAGTTAAAAATGGTATCCATTAAATAGTGGTCGTGTAAGGTAATGATAATCGATAAAAATTGACTTGGCTTATTATGATATTTTTCAGGTTTGTGAACTCCACTTTTTGCCTACTGAAATACGCAGGGAGACAGCAGCATTTGATGAAAGGACAGGGAAGACCATCAGAGTGCAGCTGAAAGTGGCACAGCTTATAGATGGTTCAATCCCTTCCCAGTTACCTAGCTGCCCTTCGTATTTGTCAGGGTCGACATTTTCCAGGCCCAATCCTGAGGCCAGGAGGATTGAAAAGGAGGAATCAGCCATCGCTGCTGCTTTGGCTAATAGCCTCATCACTGAGGAAGCCTACCTCGAGGAAAGAACCTTTACCAACTTGGTCGAGTTAAGTGAGAAATTGAAAGTGGACTCTTCTCACTGGACTCTTTGCAAACGTGAAGGTAGTGTTGCTATTTGTCATATTGAATGTGAACTAGCTCCAGTGGTGACACACTCATTGGTAGTTAAAAATGATCTGTGCGTGCATGTTTTCTTTAAAAATGTGGAACTTAGGTCAATTGGCAATTATAGACTTCCCTTACTCATTAACAACATCAATGATATTGATAAGATTCTGGAGCTTCTAACCACTAGTAAAGGTAACTTGAAGTGCCCATCAGGCGACAATGCCCAAGAAAACCTTAAGTTTATTTGTTCCCTTTTTAAGTCTGTTGTAAAGAGTGGGTTGCCAAAGAATCAGAGGTCTTTGGAATTTTTATTGGAGCAAATTCACCTGTTAACTCAGACAAAGTATGTGTACTCATCAGAAACAATGATCTTCTCATCTCTTCTGTTTAGTATATCCCCTCAAGGTTACAGATTTTTAAGGAACTCTGACTTGTTAACTTTGCCTAATGCATCAACCATCAGAAGAGTGACTATGTCACATGCATTAAGTCCTGCAGTGGAACAGTGTGACAGCAACTTTCTTCTATACATTACACAAAAGTACAAATTACTTTCCCCATCTGATAAAATTGTTGTTCTCATGCTGGATGAAATTCATTTAAATCGGTATTTTGATTATAAAGGTGGGAATATTGTTGGCAGTGCTTTTAACAGTGATGAAGCTGCTACTAGTGCCCATGTATTTATGGTTAGCAGTGTTTTTTCAAAATTTAAAGATGTTGTACATATGATTCCATGTAAGTCCATAATTGCTGATACATTATTTTCTTTTGTGAAGAAAGTCATTGTTGGGCTAGAGGAGATAGGATTTAAGGTCATCTGTGTTCTGTCGGACAATAATGCCATCAACAAGAAAGCAATGTCAGCTTTCACTAACCCCCCAAAATGGTCGATTGTTTATCCACACCCTGCAGACATCTCCAGACCATTATTTTATCTTTTTGATTCTGTACATATATTGAAATGTGTTAGGAATAATTGGCTTGCCCAGAAAGATGTAGAGAAGATTATGCATTTCCCAAATTTCAACCTTGAGCCAAATCATGAGTGCAACAAAGAATTAAAGGCATCCTTTTGTGCCCTGAGATTGCTCTGCCAGTTGGAGTCTGAAAGCCTTCTCAAATATTCTTATAGGCTATCTGCCAAAGCACTATCTCCTACTAACTTTGAGAAGCAAAATGTAAAATTGGTGCTTCAGATATTTAATGACTATGTCATTCAAGCCCTCTTGTCTCTTGGGGAGGAGAAAAATATCCCTAATTTTGCTGATACTGCCAAATTCCTTAGAATATTCCAATGCTGGTGGAATGTGATGAACGTGAAAACTCCATTCAAAGGGTACAGATTGAATGATGGCAATCAAAATCCTTTGACTAATGGTGATAATGACCAAAATTTAATATTTTTGAAAAGATTTGTGGATTGGCTTGATGTATGGGAGTCACTGGATAATTGTGGTGGGAAATTGAGCCGAGAGACACACTGTGCACTAAGGCACACTACTCATGGCATGATTGAGCTTGCTAGTTATTGCATCAGTGAGCTCAACATGACATTCATATTGCCAGGCAAATTTCAAACAGACTGTTTAGAGTCGAGGTTTGGCAAGTACCGTCAACTTTCTGGCTCAAATTACAATGTTTCTTTGCGTCAGATCTTTGAAAGTGAGAAGAAACTTAGGGTGATGTCCATGCTTGAACTTTCTCTGCCCTTCAAAAATGAGTCGGTCAATTTAAAGCTCCTTCAGGAGAACTGGGATGATGTGAGTGAAGTGCAAAGCTTGAGACTCAATGAATTCCATGTGGAGGTGACTGAGGAAGATATTAATAGGTGTAGTGATTATCTTCCAGTCATCACCTATCTAGCAGGCTATTGTTGTTATGCTGTGCATAAGAGAAATAAATGTGAGTCATGCAAATCGATGATGGTGAACAGTGAGCAGAGTGGGGAGTGTCTGCGTCTTAATGACTACATTAAAGGGATTGATAGAGGTAGTTTACTCTACCCTAATGTTGTGGTAGTGCATATAGTTCTATATAACTATGTTATCACCGAAAAGCTTTCCAGTGAAAACTTTTTTAACAGTGCACTTTGCCAAAGAAATATCGTCACCCAAGTTACACTGAGTAAGTTAATTGATGATGATATCTTTGTGGAACCTGATTTCTGTGAAAATGGGCATTCTTCAGAGGATGTCCAAAAGATGATTGTTTGGGCTTCCACCAATACACTCCTGAATAATTTGTGTGTAAGAAGGAATGAAAAAATGTCAAAGGTAAAAAGTGATAAGCTTAAGAAAAGGAAATTGCAAACCTTGCTGGCATAATGTTCATATGTAAATTTTTGTAAAATAAAATTTGTAATGTAAAAAATGTAAATATTGAAATGTTTTAATCCTGCATCCCACCCTCTTTTTTCTCCCCTTATTCAATTGATTACAGGGTTGCTACAGACCTGGGAAAGTCACGAAAGTCCAAAATGGGCCTGGAAAACCTGGTAAAGTTATGTAAAATGAGAATGTGTCCAAGAAATTTGCTTCATTGAGTCAAAATGCTCATCTGTGAAAAGTATCATTTCGGCAATTTCTGTTGATATGTGTTCTCATGACTTTTAGTACCTTGCCTGATTTACGTACTAGAACTCTAATTTGGTCTTCGGCAGTACATTATGCTATGAAACAATCGTTCACATCTTAGCCTTTACAGTCAGTCTTAGGAAGATTGTTTCTTTTCAGATAGCATGCCTTGATTTTTCTGAAGCCTAATGTTTCCTTTTTTTATTCATCCATGACTGGATGGCTTAGTCTCCCAAATAGCATTTCTTCCCCTTATTCCAGCTGTTGATACCCATAATTATACTTTTACTGTATCTTCTCCTTCAGTCCATCACTTTAAATTTTTGTTCTTTTTGTCTTCATATTTTGGGCAAAGTTATTCAATGGCATTTGTAAGTTTTGAAGAGCCTTCTATAGATCTTCAAAAATGCAGAGTCTCTCTTTTTATATGCCTGTCTACACCCTTTTCTTTGACTTTTTAAGTAGGTATTGTTCTACTTTCATGGTGTAGATGTTAAAATCAAGGAAGTAATCACAAGAATGCAATTTCTGCCCTTTAATGATGTAAACTTCTTGCATGTACCAAGCCATTGTATATCATGCCATACTTAATCATATTGTCTAATAATATTAATTGGTCCAATACAGAATCACTTAACAGAATACAGTTAAATCAGAATACAGAATCGGTTAACAGGCAGGAAGTCAAAGGCTTTGCTTAAGTCAAAAAACAATCCTAACTTGTTGGCTTTGTTGTTTAGTTCTTTAATAATATAGTTCACCGAGTGATAAAGAGCTTTCTTGGTCGATTTGCCTTCACGGAAGCCAAAAAAATTAAACGAGCACAAAAAATGTGCTCAAAGATCTTGGAGAACTGAGATAGGAGAGAGATGGGCTTAAAGCTTGCTGAATTTTGGTCACAATTTTTCTTTAGGATAGGTATAACCATAGAGGTGTTAAGAGCTTCATCTAGTCAGTGTAATCATCATATAACTCTCCAAATGATAGAATGAATTTGGAGGGCTCTTGAACTGACTTGCAGGAATGTTTTTTCTTCAGTGTTCCAGGACTAATGTGATTCAGTTAACATCCAAAATATAACTTTTGAAATATTTTAATGATGATCTATTCAGGAGTGACACATGGCCTGTAGGCATGAGAGTGTGAGTTGTGCAGAAGCAGTTGTTCCATTAGATAGCTATCACCCTGTCTTAAGCTGTAACTTTGAGGTACACATAAAAGTCAAGCAGGCTGCTAGAGATAGTGAGTCATACAATTTTAAAAAGGGAGACTACATGAAGCAATGTGTGGTCTTTAAAAAGAACTAAAGATCTGCTAAGTACACTGATGTATCTGGAGTGCCCCAAGGATCCAACTTGGGTCCCCTGTTGTTTTATATATGTATTAATGACTTGGCTGTTAACATAACCGATTCAATAATAATGATATTTGAGGTGAGTAAATATTTATCGTGAGATTAAGGCATTGGAGGACTGTATACTGTTACAAGATGATTTCAATAGCTAAGTGATTGGCCTGAGATGAATAGGCTTCAAGTTAGTTTAGCACAATGTCATGTACTATCATCCTCAAGAAAATTTAAAAATATAGAATTTGGTTCTAGTAAGAGTGGAGCTACCTTGGAAAGAGTGACATCTCACAAGGACCGTGGAGTGATCCCTTTAGCACCTTGAACTTCAATAAGCATATCGAGGATATAGTATCATTCTCGTTGAGGAACTTAGCTTATGTGTTGAGATCGACTGAATGCTTTAACACAATAAAACCTCTGATTGTGCTCTACTTGTGAGGAGCAGGTTGGAGTATTGTGCTGCAATTTGGCCCCTTTACTGTAAGGACACATTAAAGTTATTGATAAGGTGCAGAAACGATTTATAAGTGTGTTGTAAATGAGGGAATATGGAACTTATCCAGTAATGAATAATTATGTGCCATCACTCAGGTTATTACTTATTACAAATGTATGATATGCAAAGACTGGAAAAGAGGAGGCTTATGAATGATTTAATATATTTGTGTGGTATTGTAAAAGAGAAACAATAGACTTTTTGAGGACTAAAGAGGACGAGGAAATGCAACACTTAATACTGTGAGAACTCACCTCTTAACAGCGTGTGCAATAGATACAATAGGTATTCCAGAGAATTGGACATTTTTGGTCTAAGGTCAGAATACATACATTGTGTGAAGGCATGAAGTAGGTGATGGTACCAAGCAAATTTTATGATTTAACGATAGGTATGTGATACATTGATGGTTTTTCCTGTAGTTGATTCTTATTGTTGGATAAACTTAAATAAATATAAACTTTTCCTCTAATCAATGCTGAGTTTACGACTATGAGGACGATTATGGCTAGGCATTTGTTCGTCGTACGGCCCGAATTTTGATTTCAGCAATTCGTTTTCTAGGAAAAAATGATGAATATCAGTCTAGCGTATTAATACATTTGAAGTAGAGTACTCACAGTGGTTACGTTCTTCAATTTATCGCATATAAATCACCCTACTCATCGATAAACCCGATAACTATAGACAATTAATCGCTTAGTCAACCTTTTGTACGCCAAAACTACTGTATCTGTGTTCAGCTGGCGAAGTAAACAATCCCGGCCGGAGCGAGGAGTGGCGACCGTACGACCCGTAGCACTTCTCTGAGTGACGTCACGAAGCAGCGATGAGGCCTTGTATTCTAGGTGGCTCTGTCTTATCGCGGAGGTGATGAACTATCGTGGCGAAAGTGCCGCCGCTCGATTCGTGACACGAATTTTGAAAGATATAGTACATATACGTCTCTAAATGCCAACACCTCCTATTTCCACCCTTCTAGTCACCAACCGTCTCGAGGGAGATTTTTTTTAGCAAATATAAGTCTGTACATGCCAACACCTCCTATTTCAACCCTTCTAATCACCAACCGTCTCGAGGGAGATTTTTTTCCAAAAAATGTCTCAATAACATGGAACGGGAGAATTTAGTGGGTAAACACAACTCAGCGACGGTCGCACTACATTGCGGTCATGAGTGGAAACTGTGCAATGGCGGCCGGGAAAAACATCACCTCGAGGTTTGAAAATTTCCTATTTATCGTACATTACTTATTCCCCCAAAATAATATTATCACTAGATACCGGCATCTCTCTAGTTTTTGTCACGTAAATTTGCGGCGACACGCTACGTGTAAAGGGTCGAAAAATATTATTGAAATGTGTGTGACGGAAGCGGACATTTACCCAGTGTTAACCTGTGCAATTTCATGCCCCGTGTAAAACGGCCTAAATAGTTCCTTAAAAGTTTATCGATACATGTCAAGAGGAAGTGGATTTCATGTACCGTATTATTGGTGGAAGGAAAGAGGTAGAATGTTTACTTGTTTGTTAATTTTTACATTGTTAAATCCACTATCCTAAGGGAACTAAGAAAATAATTTCACTAGCTCTTGGGAACTATTCATATGTTGGCCACCTTGTCGTTCCGCTTGGGCTAATGGTTATTTCAATCGGCTGAGTTCGTATCATCGGTATGAAAGCCTTATGGGAGCCTCAGGCCCCAAGTTATAGTTCCAAAATCACCGTGTTGTCCTATGTGTCGCATGATCGCTAGCCCAAGACTGGCGCTGTCTTTGCGGACGAAATGCTCACTACCTATTTGCCCCGCCGATCTCAGGCCATTCAAAACCACAGAAGGGACGGAAGACGAAGTGTGGCGTAACTTCTCTCTTCTTCGATATTTCACTTTCCTGAGAGATTCACTTCTGAGAGATTTCCATTGTGCATCAAAAGAGAATGCCTCAGAAAGCATATTCCAAGTGTGCTTTTCCAGGCTGCGAGAGCAGAGGAAAGGATTCACTTCTACATCGCTCACCTGTGGATAAAGAGAGGTATGTACACAAATTCATATAAAATGAATGAAGACTAATTCGGGACCTAATTCATAGCAATGCTGAGATAAATTCTAGTTAATTTATGTAGAAAGAATTTTATTTGATTGATGTACATGGTATTTGTTGATGTGATGCTGTATATGTGCCTGGAGGAAGTGAAAGTTCGACCTCGTGTAATTTTATATTTCTTTTGCCTCGAATAATATTACTGCATACAAGACGGTTGAATCTAATCAGGCCTTTACTAATACTGCCTCGACCGCTAACCGTCAATTATTGCTGATTGCTAGCGCGAGTGATGAATAACCGCTTTCATTTGGAAAATAATTTGTCAATTTCGTTCTGAGGGTTCGAGAAAAGCCAGAGAAAGTCTTTCTCCAAAATCTGGGTAGTCCCTTTCGCCGAACAACATCTGGTAAGGATTTAACGCAACCCTCCCCCCCCCCCACCCTCACCCAAAGACCGTAAA
The DNA here is from genome assembly GCA_963169105.1 of Ceriagrion tenellum. NCBI lineage: Eukaryota > Metazoa > Arthropoda > Insecta > Odonata > Coenagrionidae > Ceriagrion > Ceriagrion tenellum. Next base: position 9,837,987 of record OY720645.1, read on the forward strand.
CTCCCTCACTCACGCGGCCAAGCGACCCACTCCAGAGCAGGTCAAAATTTGCGAGCGGGGGCGGGAGGCGACCCGCATTCCGGCCGATATTTTTCTCTCCTTTACGCTCATGGTATTTCTCCGTCTTAGCGCGATTTCGGGGACCTGCGGCAACATATTAGCTTCAGAGGAATCATTAAAATGCCAATTTGTCATGCTATGAATCCCACTCTCTTAATTTTAATCACGCACCGTCGACAAGAAAATAATGTTCCATTTGCCTAGTGAGAGAATCACGTTTGAATCCCCCATCACTAAACTATTATCAAACACGTTTTTGCAGAAGAATAATCTCGATGTATGGGGTACTATTTTTTATTAAAATTAAATGTAATTGCTTGCCTGTTCTTGTTCACACGAGAAAAATAACCCATCTGTATTTTATAATGTAACATGCGCTGGCGGCGGCGTAACAATGTTGTGGACTGGGGGAGGGGTGGTTAAGAGGTGATAAGGCGCCAACCCTCCTAAACCATTTCAACAAATTTTGTCGACCTTTAAAACAATCCCTCCAAAATAGCCTCGTCTTCATTAGGTGTCGTTCTAAATGCTTCAGGGCGGAAAGGGGCGTGTCCTTGCTCATCACCCTTCCTGTCATTACACCCCTGTACGCTTTTGACGTTCATTGATGTTAAAGGAAGTAATTTGCTTATAGTGTGTGCAGAATGGTTCCAATCCTATTTATTATCTTCACCTCAACGTTATATTCCTCGGAGTCACATGCATACGATATTGAAATTATTATTACTCATCGGTTAACTTGGACGATTACCAAGAATTTTAGTTTTCTAGATTGCAAATATGAAAATGTATTCCATTTCATTACAGGCATGACCAATGGGCTGCATTTGCAGAAATGCCGGCATCGTGCGGCCGATTTTTCTTGTGTAGTCTGCACTTTGAAAGGAAATGCTATTCCTTTTTGAGTCAACAACCTCGTCAATTATGCATGAAATATTTAATTTATTTAACTGTATTTCTTCACTGGCAGATTTGTAATTTAATGCCTCATTCATGTGTGGCTATTCTCATACTACAAGTGCTACAGAGCATGAGGAGTATTCACTGAAACACACCCGAGGCATCTAATATCTCTGTACAATCTTGTTAAACTGTTCTTGTAAACTTAATATTTTTTTTATATTTGTAAAACACTCTGCAGTACCTTGAAAACAGTCAATATAATTTTAATTATTTTGCCATCCATTGGCATATTTTACGAAGGTATTGGATGTCAGTTAATTCACTGTTTTATAAATTGCTGTGTTACAAATGTCCTGTTGAAAAGTGAAAGACTTACCAAGTTGCATTTAACTCCCTTTCAGCTTTTTTGCAACACTGGTAACTGTCAGCATTAAAATTGTACATGAAATATTAAGTATATTTAACTGTATTTCTTCAGTGGGTAGAACATGAAATTGATTTCCTGTACTCTTCTTTATGTTGATGAATATATTTTCAATTGTTCAGAATTCTTTTGACTCTACTTATTGCTCCGGTTGCACCTTTCGCCCCACTGATAACAGTAGTTATGCCCAAAACCCGCATAATGGCCGTGATTAATCAGCCTGTTTTATGTAAACTTTTCAGAATTCCAGCTAACATTGTAATAAGGCACATATATATATGATAATTTTTTAAAAGTAACCTGGAATTTCTTATCGGTGTAAAAATGCTGAATTAAACATTAGATTCATTTTGAAAAGTTCCGATAGCTTGATAACTGCGACAACTTAAAAAGAAGCCGCGACTTAATAGCTCTGTGAAATTGAAGTAGCGCGTCCAAGAAAAGAGGAGATAGGAAGTTCGGAAAAAGGACGTTGACGTCACGACTCCCGCTACGTGTTTATATTTTCTGACGTAGGGGCCCCGGTAGCGCTGGAGTCGAAACCTCGGAACCGATTCTTAGCATTGAGTTACCAATCTTTCCGTAAGGGTAGTAATCTTTGGTTCGTATCGTTCGTACCAGCCCTCTGAAAGTAAGATTACCGTATGATGTAGCAAGTTTGCATTAGTTCCTGAGGAGGCTTAGTTTAGAGAAAAACATCGAGAGCGCTGCAATCGCGAAAAATCAGTCATTGCTAAATGCACGATATTCGCTCTTTTTATGCGTTTTTGGAAGTATAAGAATGTACTGCTTTAATCAATGATGATGAATTTACATTATATATTCATTTAATGTAAATTTTCCCCTCAGATTCACTGGTTCGAGTAAAACAAGTCTCTCAATCATACCAACTTTACGATTTCAAGTGTAAATTAAAAAAAGAAAAACATTAATCTAACCCTATAGCTCTTAAATCGTTTACATATTTGATCTTTTAGGCAATACAATGATTTATGCTTTGAATAGAATATATCAAAATTCAGGAGAAACCCATCCCATCGTCAAAATTAAACTTATGCAGTTTCCTCACTGATTTCTTAGGAACAATAGGCGGCCTGTGTGTTTCTTTTGTCTAAACAAGTTTCCTCACTCATATCTTGAGTTGTTTTTTCCCGCCCATACTATTGCCCATATTATTTCGTTGTCACGCCATTATTGCTGGATATAATTTCATTATTTCCGTAGAAATTATTTCGCTGTATCGCAATGGATCTGTTGTATTTGCGTAACAAGAAGTGTGCGGCCGTCAGATGTACCTCGGTATCTGCCGAGCACAAGTTTTTTAAATTTCCTAGAGAACCAGAAAGGTATGTTTGTATCAATTTATCTTCGATAAGATTCTCCCTAGTTATTGCTGTCTTAATTCTTTCACCGATTTACGATGCAGATATGGTTTTATAGATTATAGTCCATTTTTGTCTAGTTTCAAAGTTTATTCATTTTTTGAGATTGCCCGGAAGTCACAATTTCTGTTTCTGTATTACTTATCATTGGTGGTGACGAGAACGATGAAATCACATCTTTAGTGCAAAGTGATTATTGTGATGCAAAAGCTGCCTTGTACTCTGCACCGAACTGGAACGTGTTCGTGGATGTAGTGTATAATCTTCTACGTCCGTTGGAATAATTCTGATACCCATTAGACAAGTTAAGTGATAGAAATAAATTAAAGAAAGGAGAGGATTGGACACTCATCTCAAATGTTGATGTAATATAGCATGAACGTAAGTCGGCATCTGAAATTGATTGCTCTGTCTCAATCGGTTCCATTTAACAAAATACAATATATTTTGGATGATAACATAATTGCCCTGACAAGAATTTTCAACGATAGATGAGGAACGGAAGTCATAATTGAAAGATGTGAATGTAAGTATTATTATTGATGACTCCATGAGATGATTGCACTTTTTCCTTGTTTGTATACATGTGACTGTGAACCTTTTTCAGGAATTAATGGTGAGCATACAATTGCTTTGAACCAAAGATTACTTTGATCGGTTGAACCACTTAAGCGTCATGTTGATGAAGGTAGAATGTTGTTGGTTGTTGTGGTAAATTATGACAGAGCATTGTATGATACAATATATTTTGGATGATAACATAATTGCCCTGACAAGAATTTTCAACGATGGATGAGGAACGGAAGTCATAATTGAAAGATGTGAATGTAAGTATTATTATTGATGACTCCATGAGATGATTGCACTTTTTCCTTGTTTGTATACATGTGACTGTGAACCTTTTTCAGGAATTAATGGTGAGCATACAATTGCTTTGAACCAAAGATTACTTTGATCGGTTGAACCACTTAAGCGTCATGTTGATGAAGGTAGAATGTTGTTGGTTTTTGTGGTAAAATATGACAGAGCATTGCATGTTTGAATACTTAATATGCTTATACTTAATTGATAAAAATAGCCCTGACAACAATTTTTCTTGAATGGATGAAGGAAGGATGCAAATAATGGTAAGAAGTGAATGTATCAGTGTGATATTTCCATGAAATGTTTTCAACTTACGTTGGATGCTGACATAGACTGTTTATCTGTTTCATGATATTGTTGTACGTATGCATTTGTTTTGAGCTGCTGAACCAATGAAGCTACATGTCAAAGATGGTTGAGTGTTTTTGGTGATTGTAGGTAATGAGTGCAGATTATTTTGTGACATTTGAGAATCTCTTATTTAATTATTAATGTTAAAATTTTGCTATTACTAATGTGATATTTTCTTGTTCTTGAACCTGGTTGAATTCTAACTTGTCTAAAACTTATTTCAGGACATTTGGACTTAGCGCTACTGGAATTTTGAATTGTATACCATTCAAGACGATTAACGGAGAATGTTTCCAGCTCTAGAATGCAGTATATGGTTCTGGTCATTGATACCTTGATGGATTGTTTATTATTTATTTTATCTTTTTGGACAGTAATGCCTTAGCCCTTCTCCCCATTTTAGTGGGTTTAATTAATTTTTTTTACTAAGTCCATTGAGGCATCATGATCTTCTTACAACCTTTATGTTTTCAATGTATTTGTTAGTAGGGCTAATTGCTATTTGGATCTCTCTCTTGTCTCAATGTTTTTCATGTTTATTTTTAAAATGATGAGGTTGTTAATGTATTCACTTTTAGAGTTAACACTTTTTTCCTTCGTGTGATTTGTTATGGCTTATTACTTTGTCCTTTTTTGTTAACTACATCTTGGGTTATGTGGTGGATACTGGTTCATTATTTTGAGCATTTGGTTGGTGATAAATGCTTCTGGTTTTGCAGTAACTTGATAACCATATCCTTATTGTTGCTTAATGTGCTTTTATCACAGTAGTACTTATATATCATTGATGCTGGTGGTTGCTCGGTATGCATAATATACATGTCATTGCTATGGTACTTTATGTTGTCATTTGTTCGGACCTCAATTGGTTAATTAAGGTAATCATTTTTTCAGCAGTTACATCACGGTGAGGCAAGAAAAGCTGAGGAGAATTTTGTTTCTTTTTCATCTTTGGAAGTATTCTTAAGGAAAGCCAATTTACTACCTACAACTAACTTTGTTACAGGTATGAGTTAATAGGTTTTAAAATTTTCACAATTAGATTTGTTTCATTAATTCATTAATTTTGATAATTACATACTACTATTTTTTGTTTCGTTTCAGCGTACATGAAAACTCATGTTATTAGATGAAGATGGCTATTCTTTGACCTGTGTGCACTAACTTTTTAACTAATGCCCCTTACTTCCATAAGGAATTCTTTCAATGGCCTTAAGTGGTAGTCAGATCAATCCAAGGTAAAAATGAAATGTTTGTTATCAGTGTCAGTATGTACTATAACTAATCTACTTCTTTGCTGTGTATATTGACATTGAGGAATGGAGGGGTAAATAAATGAGACAAATCCGTTATTTAACTTAAATGTTTATCAAGAGCGCTTTCTACTGTAATGTACTTCAATATCTGTGTGTTGGTTGTTAATTTTCGTTTTTGATATTAAGTTGTTCACACCTACTACTTGTTCTTTCTGTGACCTTGTTAGTAAATGTTAAAGTGAATGGTGAAACAGTAGACTTGTAAACACAAGCTAAATAAACCGTTGCTAAATTAATTATTTTCTTTGTTTATGTTTAGAATCTGAATTGAAGGGGAAAACCCTGCAAAAATATTTTGTTGAGTATGAAATTTTTTCCTAGTGTTCAACTGTACCACTGCTAAGTTTGTGATTTTCCTGATTCATGTGTGAATTTTCAGCCGGCATCGCTGCAAGAGTATGGTTTTGCTATCCGTATGATAATAGTGGCACATTAATAGAAATAATAAAAGCTTGCGGCAGTTATTCAGCTACCATGAAGCAAAACAAACCTGGGAAACAATTCAAATTTCCCGCCGCTAACTGCGTAGTTCTCTCTTTGACCGTATTGAACGATCAAGGTCGCCACTGTAGCCAGTAAAAACTTATGACGCCATTTTTAACACACAGATGACTATCTTTCCTGTGTATATAATCTTTGGTTCGTACTTTGATGTCGTACTAAACCACACAGGTAATATTAAATGGTCGGTGTTGGTTTATGTCGTGTAACGAGCGTCTTTCATTATAATAATGGAAAGTTTCGACGGGTGTGTGGCTGGAGTGAATTGAAAGTTGAAGAGAATCCCCACATTTGTGTGTAAAAGTTTTGTAAACATCGCCAAAATGCATACAAATGTTGAAGACGCACAGAACAATGAATTCCCCATACTTTGTCGACTATGTCTTGCGAAAACGGATGATTTGATCAATGTTTTCAATCCTGGCGATCACCATGGGTACCGGCTGTGGCAAATAATTAAGGAGCTCCTTGAGGTGGAGGTAAGTCTCTACGATTGTTTCTTGTGATTCGTGGACGTAGGTCAAGTATGCAAATGACATATAATATTAGCATTGTGTTCAGGAAAAGTTGTGTATGTTGGGTATGTATTGTGCCTGTTTATCATTCATGTGCTACTCCTACTTTGGATGAGCCAAAGGTGTCGCGGTGTTCATTAATTGTGCAGAGGAAGGACGTGTTGAGATAGAAATTGTGCTTTATTTTGTGATGTAAAATGTTTTATTTTACATTAATATATTTTATATTAATTAATATATTACATATTTTATATTAATCATTTGATACACTAATTTTAGCCAGATACTCACTTCTTGAACATAAGCGAAAAGTCGCAATTTCAAAGTCACGCATTTTATACACCTCCCGTTGTATTCTGCAGAATTAGGTGTGTTTTTGGATTAATCTCCGAGATTCTGCAATCCCTCTTGGCTCTCTGAGATCAAAGCAGCATGATGCACATATGGTGGAACTTGCACGTTTACATTTCCCATCATAACACCGTAGTTTTCACCACATGTATCTCTAATGCATTTATTCATAGCTACCTTAAACAGCCATGGAAACATCATACATCCTTGCTTTACCCCCTAATTTATTACAAACCAATCACTCTGAACCTCCTTTACTTTCCCACTCGCTTCACTATTATCTTAGATCACCATCATTACAAGTCATAACCATCATAACTGCCCATTTACCTCATAGTCCTTCAAAACCTTTCACAACTTCATTATATTTTCCCTGTCATATACCTTCTCTTAAACAACAAAAACACAATACTCCTTCTTTAGGATGCCCATTCATTTTTCTATCACTTACTGAAGTATGGAAAGCTGAACACTGCATCCTCTCCCAGGCATGAACCCACACTGCACACCCCATATTCTGTCAGAAGTAATATTCCTCAATCTTTTGATTTAAATTTTGCTGAACACTTTACCCAGAATGCTTAATGAACGAATGGCCTGATAATGATCATGTTTTGTCATTCCTTCCTTAAATTGAACAATGGAACGATGATTGCATTCTTCCAATCCACTGGATCAACAGAAGCCCATAAGCATAAATTTTACAGTTAACACAGCTAAAAAAATGAGTAAATTACACCCACACTTCACCATTTCACTGGATATCAGAGCTACGCCTGCTGATTTCTGATTTTTGAATGCTCTCACAGCAGATATGACCTCATTCTCACTGATCGCCTTCTCCGTCATCACATTTTCGCATACCACTTTGCGAGGCTCATCCTCAGCGCCTGGGACATTATTGTATAATTCTTCAAAATACTCCCTCCATCAGTCCCTGATATTGCCCTCATTCCACACGATCTCTCAGCTTTTGTTCTTTACCGTATTCATTCTCCTGTCTTCACCAATCTTCGCTTTTTTTATCCCCTTCCAAAACAGCATTTTATTGCCCTCAAAATCGTTCTACATCTTGCTAGCATTATCTGTATGCATTATAAGCTAAAAATTTAAGAAAAAAAGTATTTAATGAGATGATAGGAGCTGGAATGGTGAAAATTTTATTGTTTTTAATGTTATTGGGATTTTGCTAGAGTATTTTGACAAGCTGAGAAATAAATATGCTTCGGTGTTCTGATACTCCTCTGCTCTTTTATCTCCTCCATAGGTGTCAGAGGAAGATGGACTGCCATGGACCATATGCCAGGGATGTGTTTGTAAATTGAAGGAGTTCAAACAGTTTAAGATGACATGCATCCAAGCAAAGACCGCATTCCTCAGGATGATAACCAGCAGGGGCTGTTTGGTGAGTATTTGTTATCTTCATTCAGTAATCAAAGGACTGGGCATCTGGTAATTTAAATGTATCACATAACTCCCTACCATTGGAGCTTAACATGTTCTTTAGCAACTCTATTTTCACTTTTTCCTGTGCCTGCTCATGTCCAGAGGCAATGAGGTAGTTCTCAGTTCCCAATAAATGTATGTCAATCTTTAAATGCTGTTGAACCCTCCAAATCATGGATTCTGGTAGTTTCTCAACATTCGTGGCTATATTTGTAAACCACGTTGATGGAAATATAGGATGTAAAGAATCATTTATTTCTATCGAATTTCTATAATTTATTTCTATTGAATGCATTCACATGAGTGTGAATTTGAATGGTTGCACTTGTTTTGAATCTGGGCATATCAATTTCTTTCAATGGGCATAAAGAATATAAAAAACTTGCAGTGGCTGTAAAATTGAGTTATGCTCCTTCATGAGTGTTCTAAACTTCCTTAATTCCTTCGTCTCATAGTTTAACACTCTCGCTGCTGGGCACTTCTCGCTGCCGGACAGGTAGAATGCTGTGTATTTTAAGCTTTATTCATGCTATCACAGAAAAATAACTGTATTACTTAGAAAATGCTTTTTATATTGCTTTAAAGCTTGATTCTTCTACCTTTTTTAATTGTAAGTTGGTTGAAAGTTGGTTGGAATATGTTTCTTAGCAGCTAAGGAAACACGTCTAAATACGTGATTAGCAGCGAAAGTGTTAAGCCCTAATATTTTGTCGTTTCTATGCCTTTTGGGGATAAAGACTTAAGTGCCAGCTTTAATTGTCTCATGAAATTAGAACTTTTCTCTTATTTATTGTGGAAAGCTGACAAAACATGGTACGTCATTGCGTTATTGCACCTTAAACTTCTTAAATGGAACATGGTACTCACTAAAATATTTAAACTAGTGAACATAAATCACAAAGTTCTTATAGGCAACATACTAATTAAATTATCTAATATAAAGGCTTTATAATATACTTTTGCCCAATCCATACTGTAATCTACCTCAAAAGCAACATTCGCCCTTGATGAAGATTTTTGTGATGAGTATAGGTTAATAATGATGATGTTGAAAATGGAAACAGCCAATATAAGTGTCCGTTGGCAAACTAGCTTATCTTTAATATGGAAGAGCAAATTTTGTTCTCACTATTGTATGATATCACCACATCCTTCCTGATATTTTTATTATCTGAATCCTACTAATGATCAATGATTCACTACAATTGTCAATGTACATATCTTACACTCATTGGTGTTCATCTGAATTATCTTTGAAATTTTATGGCATGTAATAACAGACACCTTGCGGGACAGTTATTCTTGTCAGAAAATTCGACTGTCTATGGTATCTGTGTGATTGAAAGAGCACTATGGGAGAAAGTGTTAAAACAGATTCTATCTCTGTGAGTACTTCAAAATTTAAATGTGTACAAGGTTTTGAGGACTGGAAATTTCAAGTTGAGAATTATCTGGAGAATATAAACTTATGAGTAGCAGTGGTTTGGGAAACTGACAAGGATGGTAATGAGTTACCATTAAATTCAGATAAACAGACTAGCCAACATTAATTGAATTGAATTAAGACATCCATATATACTCTTCTGATATCCTCCAACTAATCCCTAGCATTTACTTACTGAACTACCTGCATGACTGTATAATTAAATGACCCGCACTTTATCACCATCAAGTAAAAATAACTGTGATACTGACCTTCACAAATACATAATAAATTCTCATGCTTCACTTGTTGGAACAATATTGTGATGATTTGTAATTGAATTCACTGTAATTTTCCACAATTGTTTCAATTTTTCCAACCTAGGTTTCCACTCTAGTTACGTCATTATCAACCTTCTCAAGTCTGTTTCATCCATAATTTTTATGAGCTCTGGTAGTATTTGTGTGCTTGGGGTACCTTTTAGTCATTACCATTTCATTGTGTCTCCCATTTCTTGAAGGTTCCTCTGAAGGAGGAGGCAGCAACTGGAGACAATGAGAGTTTGACAAGTGAAATTCCTGATGAATCAGCGGATGAGTCCATACCCAGAGTACCCCAGATGGAAACTGTTGAACCTCTGCCTCAAACACCTCATGATGTGAGTCTTTTCACTGCTCCTCCATGTGCAATTTCAGTATGGGGACACACTGCTTGTTTCATGAAATTGAAGTGATGAGCTATATGAGAACTATACAGAATGAAATTTCTTCAATCAATTAAAACTATACATATATTAAATACTATAACTAGACATATTTAATGGTAGAGTGGGATTGAAGATATTGATTTCAAATTGATGACGTTGATGTTAACAAGGTTCCTATTTTCTCTTATTATGATATGATCTTCTTAATTCAGCATTAACTTATGAAATATGCAGTGATATGATTCAAGAGCTCTTTCATTATACAATTTATTATTTTGAAATAGTATATACATCATTGATTAGTTCGCCCTGACTCTGCAATTTTCATGCACTGAGAGTTATCCTAAGATTTCAGTTGATGATATTTGTGCCAAATTTTCACTTGCACACTTAAATATGTAGTGTGCCACAAAATAATAGCCCTACATTGAGTATAAGGAATCCCGTGTAGAATTAGTTCAAAGAATGTTTAGGAATGTACGTCATACAGGTCATAGCATTTATCTGATTTTCTAAAAATTCTTGTCTTCCTCATTTAAAATCTAAATATAGGAAACTAAAAGGCCAACGATCCTAGATGTATGCTCGATATTAATCCCTAATTTAGGGTCCTTCAAAAAAGAATTGCTCTAAGTAGCGAAGCATAGGTCTTCAACAGAAATGCCTAGACGTTTGTGGAAACATTGTTAGACATGAGACTCAGCCTACTTATGTCAGTCTGATGACAACTTGTTGTATTTATAAGGTTTTCCCCTTGACTGGGAAAAAATCTGTGAAATTGGAGTATTGTGGGTTTTATGAGTATTTCAAATGTGTGTGAACTGAATAATTCCACCATCAGAATGGGGTTTGTACGTAGCAGTGAAATAAATGCTATTCATATTCAAGTATAAGTTGAGCCAGAGTTCATCCTTTTTAGGTCGGCGAAGCCCAGTTTTTTACTTCAGGGAAAAGAATTAGATGATATTTTGTGGTCAATATTTCCCTTTCTTTGCTGCATCAAGCCATACGTATGAATAATAGAGGTATTGCCAACTTGAGTCTTTACTTTGGGAGCGGATGGTGGATTCAATTTGCAGTATTTTTTATGAGATGATGCATATTGACATAGATGGACATAAATATTTGTTAATCATTCGCCTCTCTTTTTTTACTATGTCAGGTTCCTGTCAAGATGGAGGAGGCAGACATGACAGAAGTGAACTCAACAAATGAGGAAGAAGACAATTTCTTATTAGAAAATGAAGGTGTCCAGAGTGAAAATATGTGCTTGGGAAACATGGATGACCATGCTATGTACGAGGTAATTCAAAGACCTAAATTTCTACCTTGACTTATACCATTGTGTCTACTTAAAACTATAAGGGCCTCATCCTGCCACTACGGACTGTAGTTCCTGATCGTTCAATGAAGTCAACCTTTGTTAAGTAAACATAACCGAGGTTAACTTACAAATCCTAAAGCTAAGATTTAAAAAACTTGACTATAAAAGCAAAGATCAAAAAGGTTATATCTATTGTCATCACTCAATCTCCTGTTGTTAATCTTGGTTCAAAGGTCAGGTGTTAGGAATTCAAATTAGTGCCACAAACTTGGGTTCAAGAGGGTTTTTGAGATAATGGCAAGACAGATTCCTCTTATTTTCTGACCCCCAATGGAATGTGTGATTAGTCACCAGTGTGTTGTTCCCTACGTTGTAAAACTTGAATCATTGTAAACTATGACATTTTGTGCATCACTTCATGTCAATCTTAAACAGTCTGAAACTTAAAACCAAAGTCAAAAAGTTAGCTTTTAAGTACATAAATAAAAAATGCCACAACTCTGTAAATGATTATATAAATTCATGTGTATAATATTGATGAAGTTTAGGGATGTACATCTGTATATTAGTTTGTGTTATGTTTACATTTTAAGTGGTGATAAAATCATCAGAATCTTCTGATGTACCCTATGCAGTTGCAGTGTGTATAATGCCTAGTGTATTTTAAGTACATTGTCAACAGAATGCCTAGTGTATGTAATTACATTGTCAACAGAGTAAAAATAAATAATTTAATAATAATATGCAATAATGACAAAAACTTCTTCAAATAAACATAAAAGTGCAAATCCCCAAATCCAGAAATTCTGCAGTCCCATCCAGTATGGTACAGAACCTAAATTCCAAAGGTTTTGGATTTTAGGTTCTGTACCATATACAGTTATAAGCAGAGAGAACTCTTTTATTCAGGAAAGCTGGAATTGATTGCAGTTATCTAAATAAATGGTTTAAGCTAAAATCTTTAACTAAATTGTTTACAAATGGGAAACATTGTGAAATAATCTGAGTTAATTCATGTCTGGTATTACTTTTAGGTTCCTCTGAAGACAGAGGTGACAACTGAAGACGGTGAGTGCTTGATGAGTGAAATTACTGATGAAACAGCAGACGAGTCAAGACCCAGGGTGCCTGGGATTGGAACTGTTGAACCTCTGCCTTCAGCTCATAGTGATGTGAGTGCTACAGATGCTATTAAATGTACACGTACTTTATATGGCTGAATCGCTTGTTTCATGAAAATGAAGGGATGAACTTAGCGAATACTAAAGACATAAAAAATGTGAAAGGAAAAACTACATATTTTAAACTAGGAATATTGTTAAGTCAGCAGGGTTGTAGAGATTGATTATAATATTGTGAAGTTGAGGTTAACAAAGTTCCCATTTTGTCTTTTTATGATAGAAATATTGTCTCGTCATAAGTCTTCATCATCAATATTGAACTTGCCAAAATACTTTGATATGATTGGAGAGCGATGATTGTAAAGCATAATTAATTATTTTGATGTAGCAGGTACGTCATGGAATAGTAAAATGCTCACCAACAACAGTAATTTTCATGTACCAGGTGTTATCCAATGACTGCAGGCAATGACAGATACTAGAGTGTGGAGATGAAGCATTCCAATTCACAATAAAATTGTAGACTATTAAGGAATATATGTTGCACACCTTATAGCATGTAACTGATTTTCGATAAATTCATGTCTTCTGCAGAATCAAAACGTCCTGAGCTGTCCTTCTGTAGTCAAAATGTTTTTATTTTTGCATTTATGTCTTTATTAGTGTTAGAAAATTCATATCATTTAGTGTTACACTATTTTTTTTCTTTTCTGTGGTCACAGGAGTTAGCAAACCAATTGATTGTAAACGCAAAGTACATTTCATCTACATTTACGTCTACAAAATACCCCTCAGCCGCCAAATGGGTGTGTGGCATGGCCACCAGCTGTATAAAGGAGTAAGCTTTTTGGAGATTTAAGAGTAACATGTATTATAGGAGTGTATTTAATGGTGCTCAGTTTTTATTATGGTCGCTTATTGTGCACAGGAAGACGAGTTTTTGTACCTATCTGTTCGGCAGTGTATCTCTCTTATTTTATTACATCTGTTAGATGTAGAGATGCAGTGAGGAGTCATGATAATATTCTCTATATCGCTCTGAAAAATATCAGTTCTGAATTTATCAAGCAACCTAAGCATAGCGTGCAGCCTCTGAGTCTCTCTAGACCTAGCCGCAGGGCTCCCACAATTAATCCATCTGGAAGTTGTGAGACACTATACATACACTTGCAGCAGTTTTTAACGAAACGAGCTGCTTTCCTTTGTATTTTATTAATTTTTTTGGTTGAATCTATTTGACCAGGGTCCCAAATGCTAGCGGTTTATTCTAGGTGTGGCCTAACCAGAGCGAAGTATAGCAACTCTCTCTGACTATTTCATCTGAGGACCTTCCTATTATACAATTAACAAAACCTAGTTTCTTTAATGCTTCGCGACATAAGTTCTGCATGTGTAATCCCGACGATATATCGGAAGTTAAAATATTCCAAGATATTTCACTGTATCTGAAGATTTTATGTTTACTTCTTAAAAAGCCTTAATTTAAAAGCCTTACCCACAGTGTAGGTAAGGCTTTTGTGTGATGACTTTTGCAGGAAGTGAACGGTGGTGCATTTACTAATATTTAGTTCTAAACCCCACTCCTGGCACAATGAATAAACATTGTTAAGGTCAGATGACAGAACTTCAATGTCTGCGACTTTGCTTATTTCATGGTGGATTACTGTATCGTCTGCAAATAATCTTAATTTACTGCATAATTCCCCCACTAAGATCTCATCATATATTCAAGTTCCTAAAATATGGAAATCACACAGTCATTGTTGGTCTAGATCTACATTATTTTAATCTACATTTATCTGAGACATATCAAATCAGAACAAAAATTATTGAGGAAATCTTTTCAGTAATCTAATATTTTTGTAAAGGGACATATGTTCTGTAAAAGTAATTTTCATATCATAGCAACTAAGTGAGCGAGTGCTATAAAAATGGAACACTTGGCCACATCCCTCTGTAATCGTACAAAGTGAAATTCATTGTACAGGAAAAATCATCTCTAAAAATGTAATTCTGACAATCCTCTTCACTAATCATACAGACTTAAATTCCTTTATGGACAAATCATTCACATATCTGTGAATTCAAACCCTGATCCAACCAATCTTCACCCAGTGTTTTACCTGGCTTTGACTTTTGCTGTAATGCATCATGTTTACTTGTCATGGGGAAGTTTATTACCTTTTCGAAATCTATTGAAAATGAAATTTAAAGGTACGAAAAAGTCAATGTTTTCAGGAAGACTTAAATTTCAGGATTTGTTTTGGGCATGGGGAACTCAATGAAGCCATTTCTGTATTTGAAAATCTAATCGTGAACCCAAAAAAGTCAAATCGATGGCCACAGGTTGACTAAAAGTGATATATTTAATGATAACTTTTATGTAACCACAAAATAAATTGGTTAAGTTAAAGTAATCATTAAATGTGTCCATTGAAACATGGCACCAATAATGTTTTATTTCACTTAAAGTGAAATAGGTGTGCAAATATGTTGAGCGAATGTTTTTTTAGGTGACAAATATGGAGGTAGGAGTGTTTGCAGACAAATCAGAGCATCAAAAATGTTGAATCATGGGTTTCGAAGAATGCCAAAGTCGATGCTGAGGCATAAAAACCTACAAAGAAATCCACCTAGTAAGTCTTGTAAATATCATCTACAAGTGTTCTATTACTTTTAGGATCCCCTGAAGGAGGAGGCATCACCTGGAGACCATGAAAGTATGAGGAGAGAATTCTCTGATGAGTCAGCAGCTGAGTCCAGAAGCAGAGCACTGCAGATGGAAAATGTCGAATCTATGCCTCCGGTGCCTTGTGATGTGAGTCCTACTGCTGCTCTTCCATGTACACAAACTGTACAGGGACAAATCACTTGTTCCAAGATAAAGAAATGAAGAACTGTGAAAAACCAAACAATTTCATGAATGTTATTTGAGTGAAAATTATAGGTACATTTTCTAAGTCTATGAAATTGTAGATGATGGTTTAAACTTTTTAAATTTGAGGTTAACGAAGTTCCCATTTTACATTTCTATGGTAGAAATATTTTATCGTTCTTTTTTATCCAGTAAAACCTCTGCAAATTAAAACTGAAGGGATGAAAAATTTGGCACTTTCATATAGAGAGGGTCACATTGTAAAGGTTAGAAAGACATGTTGTACGGCAGTGAAACATGGGTTTGTCGGGTTAGATATAAAGAGTAGACTAAACACCGAATGCATGAGTTACTGAGGACTTTTTGCAGCAAAAGTAGGATGGATAGGGGCAGGAATGAGTGGGTAATAAATGAATGTGGTTAAGATGCTCCAGTAGTAATGGACACTTATGAAAGGGGTGTGCTTTGCTGGTTTGGCCGTGTGGAGAGAACGGATGAGAGTCGAATAACGAAACAGATATATAAGAGTGAAATGAATAGTGGGAAAGGTAGAAGTAGGCCTAGAAATGTTCATCATATAGTCTATTTTGATGATAGAAAATTATTTCTGTCAGCTCCTAAAAGGATGCAGTGATACAGGCAGGAGAGCAAGTAATAGCCAGTTTAACTAAATGGTGTGTAAATAATTGCCTAAATTGAATGTAATAGGTTGAAGTTTATAATTATAAGCTGTCAGAAATTACGTTCAAAGTTGAGAAAATGTTGTAAATTCCAACGTTATTGAATCAAAATTAATCCTACACTAAACTGGCTAATTGTGGAATTACTGCTAGTGGCTCAGAAATAAGGCTCTTTTTTTCATTTTCAAGAATGTGACTACATTTACCACAGTGTAATACTTTAATTACGATTATGCAAAGGAAAATTTTCCCGGCTACGTCACAATAGACTTATGAATTCTCTTCATTTTCGTCTTTATGTTATGTATTTATATAAAAGCAAGAAATTTACAGGGTAACATGTTATATCTCATGGCTTCCTGGTTTTATAGGCCCATTTAAACTCTGAGATCTCCTGCATTTTGCATTGTTATTTATGGTAATATTCTTTCGTAGAATGATCTCTATTTACTTTGAAGGACAAATTTTTAGGCTAACTACTTTCTTCTGGGACTTTTTATGGATTTCTGCACCCGTAGCTGTTGTGACAGTTGTTGTACAATGACAATGTCAGTGATTATGTAGATGAATGTGATGTATCTTCTTTTTTATTTTCAGTCCAATGATAATCAGTGTATAAGTAGCCGCTGTTTACAACACCTATCCATTGATGAAGAAGAGGAAGATAACTTTCATTTATTTTTGGAGAGCGGCTCAGAGGATGAGCACCAAGAAGTGAGTACTTGTGGGGCATAATCCAGTAATTTCTCTACCTGCACTGAGTTATATGCATAGTCTATGCATATGCCCGGCCTGCATATTAAGAGCCATCTGTCTTGGGAAATGCACATGGGCAAGTTGGATAAAAAAATTAAGTTCTTTCTATTTTCTTGTTAGATGTATAAGGTCTGCTGTGTCCAGCAGTCTTATTAACAGTGTATTATGGCGTGTTTTACTCTAGGATAAGGCCTGATATTATATTCTGGGGTTCCTCCAGCAATACTAGGATGTTCCTAATCTATGTATTAAGCTGGATACTTTCCGTATTAGGGGCATTCCTAAAAATTGGTTATGGACACAATATGTCAGTGTCAACAAGGATAATATTAGGTGCATAAAACT
Organism: Ceriagrion tenellum; assembly: GCA_963169105.1. Taxonomy (NCBI): domain Eukaryota; kingdom Metazoa; phylum Arthropoda; class Insecta; order Odonata; family Coenagrionidae; genus Ceriagrion; species Ceriagrion tenellum. The sequence continues at coordinate 9,855,330 of OY720645.1, forward strand.
CTACTTGCACAATTGTGAAAAGTGGTGTTCAACAGGGCTCTGTGTTGGGACCTACTTAATTTTTATTATTTACTAATAATCAGCCTGAACTCACCTCTGGTGTACAGAATGTTCATCATATAGTCTATTCTGATGATACTGATTTCATTCAGTCAGCTCCGAAGAAGGATGCAGTGATGCAGGCAGGAGAGCAAGTAATAGCCTGTTTAACTAAATGGTGTGTAAATAATTGCCTAAATCAGAATGTAAGTAAATCTCAATTATTATGTTTCTCTAATATTATTAAACCGAAGAGGGAATATAGTTTTATGGTGAACAATGTGGCACTGAATGAGGTGGACACAGTTTAATTGTTGACACGCATCGGATGGGTGTATTTTGGCCACAAGGTGGCCCTCTTCAGCAAGATGAAGGGAAAGCACTTGCAAGACGAGGTTGTAAGTGATGTGCTAAGGTTTGTTTGTGTGAGTGAGTGATTTTGAGTGTTTGTGAGTGTGATTGTGTTCATAACCAGGCATCCTTAGTGGGGTCCCATTAGCCCTGTGAAGGATCCCAATTGGGTTCAGTGTATGTGTGTGACTGTGGTAGTCACTGATGGGAAAGTAACATTCCTGTAAACCACCACAGGATGGTATTCTGGTTGAGAGGATGGGGTTGGTCTCTGCTGTGGAATATCCATTCCCACAAACCAACAGTGTATTTTGTGTGTTTTATTGATGAGTGGTGCACATTTGTATGGCCATTGGAGAGTCGCCTAATTTTCATACCTTAAGAGGCTATAGAGCTAAATTTCTCTTGTTTAACACATCATCAACCAATCTAATCAAATGAAAGGCATAACTACACTGGAAACATAACATCTTTAAATATAGTTAATGTCTTGGAATTACGTTAACTTATGATATATCCCATTCCCAATGTCTGATCATATAGTCTATTTTGATGATGCAAAATTAATTCTGTCAGCTCCTAAGCAGGATGCGGTGATACAGGCAGGAGAGCAAGTAATAGCCAGTTTAACTAAATAGTGTTAAATAATTGCCTAAATCATAACATAAGTAAATCTCAATTATTTTGTTTCTCTAATATTAATAAACCGAAGTGAGAATATTGCTGCATGTTGAACAATGTGGTACTGAAAGAGGTGGACACAGTTAAATTGTAGATACGCATCGGATGTGTGTATTTTGGCCACAAGATGGCCCTCTTCAGCGAGTTGAAGGGAAAGCACTTACAACACGAGGTTGTAAGTGATGTGCTCTGGTTTTTTTGGTGTGATCGAGTGATATTGAGTGCTTGTGAGTGTGATTGTGTTCATAACCAGGCATTCTATGTGGGGTCCCATTTTTCTTTTATGTTTTCCCAGAATTGGATGGGAATATCATTTTACTTCGTAAGGATGTTATTCACGCACGTGAGCCTATAGAAGACCAGTTTTGATGCATAAGCTTATAATTTATGTCAGGTTATCTGGTCGAGTTACATGAACAGCTTTAACAAAGACTTTGAATGTGATGGGTTAGAGGTTGTTGAATTAACGATTGGAATGCTGGAGTTTACCTGGAGATTGTGTATATTTACCATAGTTTTACTTGGGAATGATGAATATTGTTAATCTGTTGAATATTGGTGTAAGTAGAATGCAAATTAAAAAGTAAATGCATGACATGGCTTAATCTATCAGCTACACTTCATTTACAAATTGGAGATTTGACATTTGGGGCAGTGATTATGCCAATAATTTGTTTTTTGCTTTAAGTAAAAAGGCTATATTGCTTGTATTCTAGCTTGTTAGGAACAATGTAGTTTGAGTGATAAAAAAATTATTGATGTGAGTTAATGGATACAGCTGCTTTATTGCTTGTATCACAATAAATATGTAATTTCTGGTTCACTCCATGCAAGAATGTAGCAAAAAAAGAGAGTATGCACAACGTATGAAAATGTGGTAGTACAGTGGCGGAAGAAATTAACGCAAAATTTTTCGCGCGCCAGAATGCGGCATTTTTGGGAACTTCTAGGAGCAGTACACACTCGATAGACTGGCAACACTGAGGAAAACATCGTCTACCACAAATATTTGAAATCCGCAATGGAACTCACATTTGTCGGAGCCTAGAACTTAGTCATCAATCGCCTCATTTTTGAGCTTTTGTCTCATATTATTAGCGCATTGAGTCGCAGTGCATCGCTGTTTGTTTCAGCATGGTTCTTACGTCGAATTATATCATTTATACAGAAAGACTGATGATAAAAAATATTCACTATCCCCCCAAATTCAGTATACTATATGCTAAAATCTTCATCTTCTACCATTAAGGGATATTTGTTGTGGTCGGCTTTCCGAGGATCTTTTTGAATGATGCGTACTGTCCGTTTCAACGAAATAATATAAATCAAGATTTATCCGCACCAAATGTCGATGAAAAAGATTTAATTAAAATACGTGTTGTCTAAGTAATGTAAATTTTCATGATTTTCCATTTGTAGATTGACGAAGTTCCTTAAACGGATATTTATTAATGAAACATTCTTGACCCAATATAAATCCGTCTTTAGTTCGTCAGAATGGGATTGAACTATGAAAACATACGTAAACATATATAATTTCACGAAATAAAAATAAATGTGTTCGCATCGATACCGACTAATCTAGGCATATTTTCCCGATATTTCTTTCATCTTATCACAGGAAGCTTGGTGACGAGCTGTCCACTGTTAAGTTTTATCTAGTAAATATAGCATATACGTATAAACATTCAGAAAAGTTTACCCAAATTAGGTGTAGTTATGGATAAAAAACTCTATTACCCCTGACTGCATAATGTCTTATATGCTTAGCTATAAATTCGCCGCACATATAAAATTAACAAAAAGCCTTTTAAATGACTTCAGTTCGGAGTAAAATATCATCAATGAGATAAATTAATAGGTAACGGTTAATGTTGTAGCTGTCAGATGTATTTGGCTAGCTAAAGAGTGGTCCGTGTTCGATTTTTAATGAACGCAAATGAGTGTTTACGTAAATTTCCTCATATTGGTGATATGAATGAATGTAGTATGTAGCTGCAATAAATGGCTGATAATATGAAATTTTTTAAATACAAAAGAGATAAAATTTGCCGAATAAAAATAATTTTACTCGACCAGAAATAGAATGAGAAACTAAAAAAATGTCTTGACCAGGGGTGGGATTTCAGTTCTTTTCTTCTTATAGTCGTTATTGTCATCCAAATGGCAAGCCGCATTGGTAGGGCAATGCTCGAGGTCCTGGGAGCTCACTCCATTTCTATGTAGCACCCGATCTTTCTTGATGACGATCACGTTTTCGAAATCATGAGCGTACTCGAACAATGTTATAATGAAGAACCATGATAGTGATTCAGGTTTGCAACCCAGTAACAACTACTGAACTTTCTCATGACATGGCGAATTTATGATGATGTTTCGTATCTTTTCGGTGAATATATTTGCGTCCAAATGCGTTACTGTGAACTAAGTTACTTTTAAAATGAGTGGTGGTATTGTCTACGAACGTTTAAATAACTATAAGGTTAGGAAAAAGCATACTACTCTCCCAGTAATACAAACTGAAAGAAGTAGTTCTCGGATTTCGTCTCATCAGCCCAGACAATTCCAATCAAACGCCATTAGTTCCCCTCATGCATGGGTTTGGAGGCCAGCTACCTTAAGTCTGAGTTAAAGCAACGAGCAGTCTTGGAGGACACTTGAGGATCCCTAGAGTTTTCCCCGTGTCTATACAAAGCTTCACCAATACTAATCCATTCAAAATCGGAATGTATGAAGGGCGCATTATATTGATTTGGGAAATAGTATGCCTTTAATAAGAGCTTACTTTCCCCTTGTGTTGCGGGGGATACCTTTTCTGCCATAGATAATGTTTTGAACGCCAGGCGTTTAACTCACAGGAAAGAAGTGGTATTTGACCTCTCTTACGCCCTTAAAAGTATTCGATGGGGGCTTCCAATTTTTTCGAAGCGCGACGAGCCTTTTCTTCCTGGTGCAGCAAGTATTTGAAACCTGTGCGTTATTCAGAACAAACCACCCCGACCATCGCCACCCGGAACTTGGCCAAGGTTTACTGATGACTACGTCATTGAGACGAGCGACGATAGACGAACAAGCAGAGCGGACAGCGCAAGCAGATATACTGTTCAACATTTTAGCGGCCTCTCCCAAAATTCTTGGAGGAAAAAAAGATCTTATTAGTCTTTAAGTATGCCTCATTTTTCTCCCAGGCGGAGGAATCGGATAGTAGGTTTGTAAAAGGCAAAAACATCTGTCGAAAAATTACCTGAAGAGGTGTTCCGCCTTTGACTTTCACCCACTGAACTTTTATTTGGTGTTTAAAAGTTTAAAAAAAAAATTTCTTACTACTATCAAACGAAATTCACTAAATTCATGTCCGCTATAATAAGAACTATGTTTAATCAAATGTTTATCAATATTTATTTTTCGTCCGCAGCTAGGAATACTCACGAGTTCACAAATGTCAAAATTCTAGGCAATGGTTCAAAATCAATCATGTAACATAGATGGAGCGGGCTGTGCGGAGCGCAGCGTTGATTATGAGAAAAATGCGAGAAACAAACGTTTTTCTACCCCCTCAAACGAAACAACCCCAAATTAAGATGCATTGAGGAAAATCGTGGAGGAAGAATGGGAAATGAACCCAGTAAGATGATACCAAAATGTGAACAACTCCATGTCACAAAGACTTGGTCAGGAAATCGAGAATTGGAGGGGGATTGATTGATTATAAGGCTAATAAACATCCACATTCTTTATGTAAATACCAGCATATTTCTCGATGATCCTTTGCTGTGATTATGTGCACACATAGCTCAAATTGAGAGAATTACGCATTATTTTAACCTTTTCCACTCGTTCTAAATAATGCATTATAGTGTCCCTTTTCAACATCCGTCATAATACATTACCACTAAGAGATGAAATTTATGACCCTGTAAAAAGTCTGTTAATATCTTCATGTGGGGGCACTCACAACTTTAACTTCCATTGAAGCAATTATATTATGACGCATTTGACGAGGAATAGATTCTTTAGGAACGTAGAAATCGTAGAATCTTTGATGGCACACATTCCTAATTTGCACTCCATTGACTACTCTGCGGATTTATGAGGAGTATACAAATGACCATAGGGAAAATATCTAAATACTGCTTAGTCAACACATGGGAAAGATAGTTTTGAATATTTTATCACTTTCACAGGGGAAGATAGGCGATGCATTTTTGTCGGAGTATTACTAACGCGTGGGTTTAAAAATGCTCCTCATAAAATTAAACTGCGTAATTTTAGCCAAACATTTTTCACTGTGAATATGTCAAAAGGTATTTAAGTGATTCATTAATTTACCTTATCCTCTAAGTATTATCCTCCATCTTCTAAGTTGAACTGTTGAACTATACGGTTAATGTATTGCTCATAGCAAACCTAGAAAACAATGCAGGGAAAGCTTCAAATACTGTTTTAACGATATTTTGAAGAAAATTCCACATTGTTTGGTCTCTCACTCAATAAGTAATCGGTATTTACAAGTTCGGAAGATAGAACCAAACTCTTATTCCTAATAAAAATAATTGCCCTCATTACTAAATGATTTTAAAGTAATTTAAAGGTGAATGTAGCATCAGGTAAGGTCACTAAATCGAGTAACTGACACAATCAGAGATCCGGTCTATTCCCTCCTCCATGAATAGCTTTTCAATGAGTGGTAAATTGGCGAACGAGTGGGTATGAGCATCACACGACAGACAGGACGTAGAAATCAAGTGGGGCCGAGTACTCGAGAATGGGAAGTAAACGTCTCATTCGACGACCAAGGAGACCGCTCTGATTCTTTTACAAAGCCCGAATATGCGTAAAACTCACACATTCATGGTTGAGGTCAACATCCATTCCCTGGGCCTTCCGCGGATTCCTGAGAAGTTTTGACTGCAATAAAGTCACATCACGGAGATTAATTATAAAGGCACTAAAAGAGGCCACACCAGGATTTGAACCCCAGGCGTTCTTGGCCGCAGACGAACACACTCCCTCTAGGCTACTTCATCAATCAAGCGAAATCTGCGTCCAGTGATTTTTACTATAAAACAAAAAAAGGGAATTCTAATGTTTTCTTTAAAAACTGGACCAAATAAAATGTTCTGGATTTTTGAAAGTAGTTTTCAGAAAGTAAATAATATTACGTTAGGAGTAATTAAGAAATTTAAGTGTTTGAGACGACCTGTATGCATGAGGGCGGAAACTTACGTAGGGTTTCAAGGTATTGAAAATTCTCGTAAAGAAAACTTCTCTACATGGAAATCATTCTATTCAACCAGATTTCCCATACTTTAACTTGAAATTCACAGGATATTACACCAAAATGTTAATTGTAATGCATCATATTTCTCGGGAATAGTTTGAGGCCTATTAAAACGATGTTCATCCACAGCTATTCTCTGCAGGAGGAAATACGTTTTATTGTCAGTGAATTTGATCTGGAGAGTAAAATATTTTTGTCCAACAAATAATTCTTTCATCGTATTGTTTCTTAAGTTTCAATCAAGAAAATTTTTTTAAACGGTCCAAAGCTTAAAAAAAAATATGGTAAGCATCTCTACATAATCAACTACTACTTCGGAACCTCAACTGGGTGTGGGTCGAAGCAAGCTCATCACGTTTACAACTTCTAGACGATCTCGCGAACCTAAACCTTATTAGTATGACTATTTACATGACGCGTAAAATCGATATCCATTCATAGAGAGTTTGAATATTCCCGGTTTCCATATGCTGTTTCATTGTTGTCAAGTTGTCGAAGCAAAAGCGATTTCAATTAGTACCCATGTACGCCGCATTCAAACGCCAATGAGTTTTGCGTTAATTTTTTCCGCCACTGTACATATTCCCAATGTGGGTGATATTGAAGCAGATATTTTATTGGAAGTCTATCTAAGTACTTGGAAACCCTTTAGGAAAAATTAGCATGATCAAAGAGAGGAATTCAGTTTGTTTGGGTGAGTTTAATTATATGAGAAGTCTCAACAGTTGTTCATCTGTAATCGAGGTGCATTCTCTTAGCAACTTGAATTCTGGAAGGCTGGTTATCATTAGATTTCTAGCAAGGAATGATAAATTAGCAATTGCTTGTCATGTTTTTTGTGTACAGACTAAATAAGTAAAAGATGGCACATTGACAAGGAATGTAGCTGTTCAGCAACTTCAGGCTGTTGGTTCTTTGAATTGTTATATTTTTCTATTGAAGTTTTTAGTTATATATGTGGTTGTATGACATTTTTTAACATTTCAGGGGGATGAATGTGACACTCCAAGAACAATCACATCATGCACGTTCAATGACATGAATAGTTGTGGGGAAAAAAAATTTGATTCTCCAGAGGAACAACTCAGTGATAAGAGACATTTTAAATGTGATTACTGCCACATGCAGTGTTTTGATAAAAACCGGTTAATTGTACACTTAAAAGACCACATTTTTGGAAATAAAGCATCAAAGATATTGAACCGATATGAATTGTCTGAGAGATGCTCCACGTCAAGTGTGGGAAAACGTTTAACAGGTTTCAAGTGCAATACATGTGGAAAAACATTTAGATTGAAGAGTAATTTAGTACGACACTTAGTCACACACAATGTTTATGAACAATTGAAGTGTGAGACATGTGGTAAGGTGTTTAAATACAAGAAGCATTTATTAAACCATGTGAAAAAGCATAATTGTTCGAAGTATTACAAGTGTGAGACCTGTGGAAAGCAATACTCTTCTAAAAGTAATTTAAAAACTCACACATTGTTGCATGCAGGTTTGAAAGTATTTGAGTGTCACTTATGTGGGAAGGCATTTACCCAAAAGGGTCACTTATTAAGACACTCCTCCATACATAATGGTGTGAAAGCCTTCAAATGTGACTTATGCGGGAAACAGTTTGCTAGAAAAGCTCGCTTATTAAGCCACTCCCTTGTACATAATGATGTGAAAGCCTTCAAATGTGACATATGCAAGAAACAGTTTTCTAGGAAAGGTAACTTATTAACACACACTTTTATACATAATGATGTAAAACCCTTCAAATGTGACATATGTGGGAAACAGTTTACTCAGAGGAGTAACTTATTAAAGCACTCTTATGTACATAATGGTGTGAATCCCTTCAAATGTGACGTATGTGGGAGACAGTTTACTCGGAGGGATTACTTATCAAAACACTCAGTTGTACATACGGGTGTAAAAGCCTTTAAATGTGAAATATGTGGAAAGAAGTTTTCTCAGAAGTGGAACTTATTAACTCACTCCATTGTACATAGTCATGTGAAAGCCTTTAAATGTGAGATATGTGGAAAGGAATTTGCGAGGAAGGGTCATTTAAAACGACACAGTGTGATACATAAATAATTGAAGGACATTCAAATGTTACATATATGGGAAGAAGCTTACTCTGAAGTTTGACTCAGAAACACACACCTCTACAATGTGGCCCGAACAAGAAGATTGTGCCAAGAAATTCACTCTGAAGACTCAATTTAAAAGATATTGTGCCAAACACTGTTGATTTAACCGATGCAAATGGTGGACATTTGAGAAAGTGATAACTACGGATGCAATGTAATGAGTCACTTACTCAACTACAACGTCTTTTTATGTTGTAGTATGTGATGTAAAGTATGTTTATAAAAATCATTAATATCTTCCAAATTCTTCCCCATTGCTGATGCTTCATACATTAATCTCACTAAGACAACTATGGAGTGCATATGTAAAATAATGTATTCTACATTTCATTTGAATGTTATTTAAATGATGGTTATATGCTGAAGGAGGTATTCAGTAATGGAATGTGATTGTATTGGGTTGTTATTTTTAATAAAGACCTTGGTTAGATTGTTATTTTGGGAAGCTTTGAAACTAAGCTATGGCACCTAGACCTTGATTGGTACATTGTGCCATCATAATGTTTAACCTGCCTGCCACATGCAGATAGGGGACAAGATTGCGATGGTGAAGGTATGACTGGTCGACCATCCAACCCTCGTCTGGGCCCAACTTGGCTTTACTTCAGTGATCTTATGGGAACTGGTGTGTCGATGAGAGTAGGCCCTTGCCCTAATAAAGACCTATATATGTTGGATTAGCATTTGTTGGATGGAGGATATAAAGCATGAGAAGATCTCATTGTAAATACATTCTTAAGAAGTGGGCCAAACAATATACATCCCAACAGTCGCATATGTTCCTTTCACTGATTGGCTTACCCCTTTCGCTGCTGTGAATGTAGTAGCTATGTTCGCCCGGTCGACTGCTGTGAACGTGGCTCCTACGTTCCGTTAGCAAGTGGTTGTTCCTACCCATGCCACTGAACTTGCTCTTTTTCTGCAAATGCCATTCACCAAGTTCATTGTTATATATTGTACTGTACCCATCCCGTGAGCCTGAGTGATTATTGAGTTGCAGGTGCAGCGAGAGGCATACTTTCTGTGGGGACGTAGGTTAGCGTTCACTTTTTCACCGCACTGGGGCTGGAACGTCTCTGCAGTTGGACCGCAGCGAAAGGGTTCATTATATGTAGAGGAACAACAAGTATTCCTGAGCTGAGATGTTAACTGTGGCTCTGAATTGACATTTTCACAGTGCTCATTAGTCTTATATTTTTCCTACTTGTGATCAAATAATATTTTCTCCATAACATAAACTATATTTTTATCCAATTTGGGCAAAAGTAAATACATGATGTTTCCTAGTGGATTATCGATGTAAATATTGATGGTGGCCATCTTGCATAACCTGGAAGATATGAAAGCAGACAGCAGTGTGGTAAAGTGAATTTCACATCTGAGTTGTAGTGTCTAATGACATGATTTAGCCAAAGGGTAAGCATGTACAGAGGACACCATAGGTCTCTTCACCATTGTATTCTCTGAAATGGAAAATGTGCACAGTGGCCATAGTGAAAATATGCGGCAAATTCAAAGGTAGTGTAGAGCCTATGACATGCCATCCACTCAAACTAAGAGATTTAACATTCCAATTAAACGTTAATTATGCCAGTAATTAAAATGATATAGCAAAGGCTACATGGCTTCATAGTATGAAGGAAACATCCAGTGAAATTAATGCATTTTGCCTCTGCAGGTTGACTATTGGCATATTCTGCATTTCCTTGACTTCCGAGAGAGGTTTCTCAAACCAACAGCCGACTTGATCTATTCTCCATTGATATTAGAGTACACATATTTGAGCCACCCAATCCCTGTAAATTTAAACCTCCAAAAGGTAGACTGTGCTGATGATGATTGCACAGACTGATAATTTTAGATTTCTCAGCAAAACATTGCAATGAACTTTGAATTTAAAACAAAATTTAGTCAATACAAGTGAGCGAAAGACAAGTTCAAAAAGATGTAGGTTATGTATTTGCTAAATAAACCTCATCATACAAGCAACCAGAGAGACAATGGAGATATCCTCACAATGCAATAGAAACCGTGTAATTATCACGTGTATCATGCATGGAAGGATTCCCAAAAATGTGAAATATCAGCTCTTAATTATGAAACTACCGAGCTTTGTAAAAGCAAAATGAAATACATTGCTACACCTGCTGATGACCTTAACAAGATATGCAGTGAATAAGAACATTCCAGTAGAACCAAAGAATTGAAAAATCATGTTCATTAAATTAGCTAGCTGATAAGTATTTGGAAGGGAGATTATTCTTCAATAAAAACTTTGACTTCACACAGTCTACATCCCAGTCAGAACCTACCATATGAGAGAAGAGGACCACACATTTACTCTGCCATTACATATGCCAATTATTCCTCCTTTAGCACATAGAATAATACTGCCCCATATTAATTTGTGGCCAATGCCAAAATTGCAAGAATGAGGGTAAAAGGAAACATGGACCAAGCAATTAAATTAATCAAAACTCATGTAATTTAAATAAAGTAGATTAATTTTGATCATCAATTTGCGCATTATGTTTGCATTTTGGTGTGCTACATAATACTAACAGCATTAACCTTGTCCAGTTTTTAAAATTTGTCTTTCATTACCCACTCTATTCATAGTCCTGAAAGAATGATAGAGCTTTATTCTTATAAAAAAGCTTCTTAAAACTCAAACGAGGTCGGTTTGGACAGGGTAACTCAAATTATATTGCATCCAATATTCTAATTCTTAATCTTGAGTCCCACAACACTAAGGAATGAATTCTTGGTCAAAAAGGATATTAATTTTTTAACTGAAAAAATTACAAAGAACTTACTAGGCATTAATAAACCTCCAAAAGAATCAGCCACAAAGGATTTATTCAGGCAAAACATTTGGGATGGATCGATCATCATGTCATTTTCATTAGAATATTGAATGCATCATTCACAGGTATGCTGCTGAAGGCTTTTTCTCATTAGGTACCCATTAACCTCCTCTCCGTTCTCTTGTAGCAGCTTGTGCCAATAGTTATGGGTCTCCACACGTAAAATTGGTAGTACCCCAAGAGGTGTAACTGGTGACCCTATCATTATTTGTGAGAAATGAACACATTTTTCAAAAAATTTCCATTCTCAACTTCATCCCTCATAGAGGTTGAAAGAATATTTTTAAATGCTGACAGGAAGGCTGTGGGAGAAGGATGGTCACAATTCCCACCATGCTTTTGGATATCCCCAAAAGTTTCTCCAGTGGGTCCTGATTTAGTCTGCGGGCCAAGAGAAATGAAATCCCATCTGAAGCAAGGAATCTTTGCCATAAACCTGCTGCTATATGCTATATATAAAACTGCTGATATAAACATTTGCCACCCAGATAAGCACTTCTCTCTTCTTGTTACACATCGCCCTTCCTTGGATTTCACAACAATATCTTTAATGAATTCTAAAGACGTTCAGGAAAGGAATACGAGTAGATTCTGATGAAATGGCAGAGCGATTAAGCTTCTTTGAATACAAATTGGAACTATTTAAGCAGTCAAGGAGCATATCAAAATGGTCCAATAACTTTGCATTTCCCAAAGCAGAGGAAGGCATTTTTCCCAAACGAACATGGGCCTCCATCGCAGCAGCAACTGTGTGGCTGAAAGCTTTAGCTGCATATTTGACTTATATTTTCATGAAGCCATTTGGATTTATGATGGACTCATTCAGTTTGACAGCTAACCTTAAACTTTGTTGCTTGTCCATGTCATACTTATTAATGACATCATTCCAAGATACCACTTGATCACTAAAGTGAAAATCATGGGCCATCAAATTATTCGTCACACTTTTCATGAGATAAGGGACACCATAGATATACAATAATTGTTCACTATCAACAAAAAATATGGCTTAGAGGATGTTACATTTAGCATACCAGTTAATTGTTGGAAATTAGTGCCCATGTCTGACACTACAGCAAGAACTTTCAATCCACGAGCAACCAGTCTCCTGATGGCACTATATAAAATTATCTTTATGTCAACAGCTGGACAAGCACCTTCAATGAGGAAATATCCAATTGCTTGCTTCCAGTTTACATGAATGCCCCTTACCATTAAAACCAATGCTGCCTTGGCGATGGTTGCACTCCAGTAACCTTCTCCAATAACAACACCAATAACTTCATCTTTACTAATGTTATAATTATTAAGGTTCCTTTAGGTACAAGAAAAACTGAAGTCTTTATTGGTAACAATACAACGAACATTTTCCTTTTTTGTAATTAGATACCAAAACAAGGTTTAAATGATCGCGCTGAAAACAAAGGAACGATATTATTGCCGTTAGCATAACTGGGGCACAGTCTAAACTATACTAAATATATTTGTTTAGACTGTGACTGGGGTATGTTAACTTGCTTACATTCATTACATTTCAACACTCCCCCTCAAGTTAACTTACAAAATTATTTCTGGAAAAAAATAAAGTACAAACAATTACACAATTGGCATCTAACAACTCAGAGCAAACACAAACATCTCCGGAGAAAAAAAAAGATTCAATTTGAAAAGATTAAAATGATAGGCTTCAACATTCAATCAGGCCTAACATAGATTGAAGATGTTTAAAACGAACATAAGTCAAAGCTTTTATCAGAATATCAGTCTTCTGAAATTCACTTGATCTCAAGTGCTGTCTTTCCTTCAGGCAGTTCTGTTAACTTCCAGGTTTCATTCTCTTCAAATGCCTTTAACTGTTCTTGAATGGCCCTCTTCCACTCCTTTTTGTCCCTTCGATTTTCATATTCCTCTATAGTGGACGGAACATCTTCTACGTAACTCGATAGAGCTACAAAGTCTTCAAAATACCTTAGTTTGTATCTAACACGTACCGATCTTCTGAGACCTTCCTTTACATACTCTTCTGCTCCGCTGAGACCTTCCGCTTCCTTGCAATTTTCTTCCTCTTCAGTTTCTTCAGAATTTTGCCTTTGAAAGGCTTTGGACTCAAAAAATAATGTCCGAAAGACGTTGATTTTACCTCGTCTTTCTTCTGCGATGAAGAATTTTTCCTTTCATAAACAACTCTTTGTTTTTCTTCTTCTAACTATGGATTTCAACCCTCTTGATTATTGATGACCCTCTTCAACTTGATAATGGTATCAGCATCACTTCCACTGGGGCTGGATCCCAGCATGTCATCCTCATTAAGTTGAACATCAGCATTTTTTATGTCTAGCTGTTGTTCGGCATCTAAAACAACCACACAAAGTTGGAAATCACAAAGTGCTCAATAATCCTAAATAAATAATACCCTTTCTTTACATTTTGCAGTAAATCTATGGAATTTAGCTTTAACAGACCGAGGCATATCATTCATTCGAGGTAAGCATGTAATATTTATCAACTGAGAGTCTATTACATTCTTCCCATACTTCTTTGCCTCTCAAATTTCATGCAAAATTTCAGATATTGAATGAAAATAATAAGACTGAGGCCAGCTTTCACAGTTCCTAATACTTACAGCTTCGTTCCAACCTCGCAACCAACAGCTCGCTCAGCCAACCTCGCACAACTACAAGCTAAGTCACAGTGCAAGGATAATAGAGATATGTATAGTCCGTGTCACAGTGTTTACAATTCAAGTACATGGCGAAAGCGCAACGGGATGATTTCCACTTTCAGCGCCATCTGTCCTCTGACTGTGCTTCGGACTAACTGCACGCATATGTGATGTTACCACACTTATTACCAGTTCCTAGATATTTAATAGTTTTTCGATAATTGCCGAGAGGAAGTGGATTTTTATATACACTTACCGTATAATTGGTGGGAGGAAAGAGAGTGGGAGAAAGAGGTGTTTGTTTGATAATTTTTACATTAGTGTCGACTATCCTAGCTAAGGGAACGAAGAAAATAATTTCACTTGAACATGGGAACAATTCATGCGTTGGCTACCTTGTCGTTTCGCTTGGGCCTTTGGTTTGGGCTAACATGTATTTCAAGCGGCTGGGTTTCTATTTTGATGTTGTTCAATATTCAACTAATACTATATGGTCAGTGTATGTTTATGTCGTTTAATGAGCGTCTTTCATTATAATAATGAAAAGTTTCGATGGGTATGTGGCTGGAGTGAATTGAAAGTGAAAGTGAATCCCCACAAATGCGTGTAAAAGTTTTGTAGACACCGCCAAAATGTTTACAAACGTTGAAGACGCACAGAACAATGTATTCCCCATACTTTGTCGACTGTGTCTGGCACAAACGGATGATTTGATCAATGTTTTCAATCCTGGCGGCCACCATGGTTGCCGACTGTGGATAATAATTAAAGAGCTCCTAGAGGTGGAGGTAAGTCGTAACGATTGTTTCTTTTGTTTCGTGGACGTAGGTCAAGTATGCAAATGACATATTAAATTTGCTTTGTGTTCAGGAAAATTTGGGTATGTATTGTGTCTTTTAATCATTCATGTGCTACTCCTAATTTGGATGAGCCAAAGGTGTCGCGGTGTTCATTAATTGTGCTGAGGGAGGACGCGTTGCGATAATGATTGTGCTAAAATTTGTGATGTAAAATATTTTATTTTACAAATGAGATATATCATTTGATACACTAATTTTAGCCAGATTCTCACTTCTTGAACATAAGCGAAAAGTCGCAATTTCAAAGTCACGTATTTTATACACCTCCCGTTGTATTCTGCAGAATTAGGTGTGTTTTTGAATTAATCTCCGAGATTCTGCAATCCCTCTTGGCTCTCTGAGATCAAAGCAGCATGATGCACATATGGTGGAACTTGCACGTTTACATTTCCCAACAAAACATTGTAGTTTTCACCACATGTATCTCTAATGCATTTATTCATAGCTACTTTAAACAGCCATGGAAACATTAAGCATCCTTGCTTTACCCCCTGCTTTATTACAAACCAATCACTCTGAACCCCGTTCACTTTCACACTCGTCTTAATATTATTATAGATCGCCATTATTACGTGTCATAACCATCATAACTGCCCATTCACTTCATAGTCCTTGAATACCTTCCACAACTTCATTCTATTTTCCCTGTCATATGCCTTCTCTAAAACATCAAAGACACAATACACGTTCTTTCGGATGCCCATACCTTTTTCTATCACTTGCTGAAGTACGGAAAGCTTGTCACTGCATCCTCTCCCTGGTATTAACCCACATTGCATACCCCATATCCTGTCGGAAGAAATATTCCTCAATCTTTTGATTTCAGTTTTGCTGAACAATGCTTAATGAATGAATGGCCTGATAATTATCATGTTCGGTCATTCCTTCCTTAAATTGAACAATGGAACAATGATTGCATTCTTCCAATCCACTGGATCAACAGAATCCGATAAGAATAAATTATACAGTTAACACAGCAAACAATGAGTAAATTACACCCACACTTCAGCATTTCACTGGATATCCCTGCTAACTACGCCTGCAGATTTCTGATTTTTTAATACTCTCACAGCAGTTATGACCGCATTCTCACTGATTGCCTTCTCCGTCATCATATTTTCGAGTTCCACTTCGCAAGGCTCATCCTCAGCGCCTGGAACATTATTGTATAATTCCTCAAAATACTCCCTCTATCAGTCCCAAATATTTCTCTCATTCCACACGATCTCTCCACTTATGTTCTTTACCATATTCATTCTCCTGTCTTCACCAATCTTCGCTTTTTTTATCCCCTCCTATAACAGCATTTTATTGCCCTCAAAATTGTTCTCCATCTTGCTAGCAGCTGTTCTGACACTCCTCTGCTCTTTTGTATCCTCCATAGGTGTCAGAGGAAGATGGACTGCCATGGACCATATGCCAGGGATGCATTCGTAAATTGAAGGAGTTCAAACAGTTTAAGATGACATGCATCCAAGCGAAGACCGCATTCCTCAGGATGATAACCAGCAGAGGCTTGTTGGTGAGTATTTGTTATCTTCATTCAGTAATCAAAGGACTAAGCTTCTGGAATTTTAAATGTATGACTTAATTCTCTACCTTTGAAGCTCAACATGTTCTTTAGCAACAATATTTTCCTTTTATCCAGTGCCTCCTCTTGTCCAGAGGCAATGAGGTAGTTCTCAGTTCCCAACAAATCTCTGTCATTCTTTAAATACTGTTGAACCCTCCAAATCCACGGATTCTGGTAGTCTGGTAGCTTTTTGTGATGTGTATAGATTATTAATGATGATGTTGAAAATGGAAACAGCGAATACAAGTGTCCGTTGGGAAACTAGATTATCTTTATAATGGAAGATCAAATTTTGTTCTCACTAAGGTATGATATAGCTACATCCTTCCTGATATTTTTATTATCTGAATCCAGCTAATGATCAGTGATTCACTACAAATGTCAATGTACATTTTTTACACTTATTCGTGTTCATCTGAATTATCTTTGAAATTTTATGGCATGTAATAACAGACACCTTGCCGGACAATTATTCTCGCCAAGAAATTCGACTGTCTGTGGTGTCTGTGTGATTGAAAGAGCACTCTGGGATAAAGTGTTAAAACATATTCTATATCTGTGAGTATTTCAAAATTGAAAGGTGTACAAGGTATATAAACTTATGGGTAGCAGTGGTTCCGGAAACTGACAATGACGGTAATGAGTTGCCATTAAATTCAGATAAAGACAGACTAGCCAACATTAATTGAATTGAATTAAGACATCCATAAATACTCTTCTGATATCCTCCGACTAATCGCTAGCATTTACTTACTGAACTACCTGCATGACTGGGTTATAAAATGATATGCACTTTATCACCATCAAGTAAAAATAACTTTGAAAATGACCTTCATAAATATATAATAAATTCTCAGGAGTCACTTGGTGGAACAATTATGCAATGATTTGTATATAAATTCACTTTGTAATATTCCACAATTGTTTCAATTATTACAACCTAAGTTTCCACTCTAGTTACGTCATTATCAACCTTCTCAAGTCTATTTCATGCACAATTTTTATGAGCCCATATTGTATATGTGTGCTTGGGACACCTTTTAGTCATCACGGTTTCATCATGTCTCCCATTTCTTGAAGGTTCCTCTGAAGGAGGAGGCAACAACTGGAGACCATGAGAGTTTGACGAGTAAAATTCCTGATAAATCAGCGGATGAGTCCAGACCCAGAGTACCCCGGATGGAAACTGTTGAACCTCTGCCTCAAACACCTCATGATGTGAGTCCTTTCGCTGCTCCTTTATGTACAAGTACTGTTTTGTGACACACTACTTATTTAATGAAATTTAAGTGATGAGCTATGTGAAAACTAAAGGGAATGAAGTATCTTCAAGCAATGAAAACTATACATATATTCAAAACTAGACATACTTGATAGTACAGTGGGATGGAAAATATTGGTTCCAAATTGATGAAGTTCTGTTACCAAAGTTCTCTTATCATGATAAAAGACCACATCATTTTAATCTAAGATAACACTTTGTATTTCCCCCTCTTTTTATTGCACCTCGACCGGTTTTAATGCTTACTCGTCATTTTCAAGAGGAGACTAGAGTGAGCAATTTGTCTGATGAATATAAGTTTGAGAAGTAGGTGGGGTAAGCATAACGAAGGATGCAGGAGGTGGAGACTTAAGTTTAACGAACAAGGTCTGGGTTTTCGAAACAGCTTTTAGGGGGGTTAGGAACCCGCACAGTAAACAAAGGTGAATGCATCATTGGCACAACCTCATTAACAATTCTATCCCCATACATATTTTGAATTTCCCCAATTTCAAAATTTTCCAAGAAATCCAGTTTAGCACCTATGTCAAAGACATGTAAAATATGACAATTAGAATCAGATGAATGGTAACAATCCGATGAATGCTTAGCAAACAGATTTGTTGTCACAATATAAAAATGATTTTTTATGTTCATCTATTCTTACACTAAACTAGTTCTTCTAAGGATAGAAGGCTAAAGTATTTGCCATTAGGTGGATAATAGATAACATTTTATTATTCTTCATTCAATTTTCTTACACAAATAAAATAACCCTATGAATCGCATTTTAAATGTCAAAATCATGAATTATACTTCTGTCAACAATGGGATATTTCCTTGGCAACTGTGAAGTTATCACGAATTATGAAGGGAAATTGGATATTTACAATGGCGGCAGGGTTTTATATCTAGAGACAGGTATTACAGTGAAAATCTAGGATGTATATTGAAGTGTTGCTGATTATGAAATTTTCATGGATATTTTTGCCTAAAATTGGCTAAACTCATTTCAAATCGACTAATTTAGTTTGAGGACTTATTAATGTGCAGCAACTGAAACTTTAAAGTATATTATGCCCTCCTATGTGAAACGGCACACAAAGGAAACTGTGGACCACCCCTGTAGCTCACACGCCTACTGATGTGTTAAACATGTGAAAGGCATTGAAAAAATGCATTTACTAAACTAGGAATTTTTTAAAGTCAGCGGGATTGTAGAGATAGATTATAATATTGTGAAGTTTAGGTTTAAAAAGTTTCCATTTTGTGGTCATTTGTTAGAAATATTGTATAGTCATCAGTCTTGATCATCAATATTGAACCTTCCAAAATACTTCGATATGATTGGAGAGCTATTGTAAAGCATAATTAATTATTTTGATGAAGCAGATATGTCGTGGATTAGTGTAATGCTCACTGATCACAATTGCCATGTATTGGGTGTTTTCCCTTGACTGGAGGTAATTACAAATATGCAAGTGTGGAGATGAAGCATTCCAATTTATAATAAAATCATTGACTATTTAGGAATATATGTTGTTCACATCATAGCGTTTATCTAATTTTTGATAAATTTATGTCTTCTGCAGTCGAAATGTAAATGTAGGAAATGTAAAACGTAGTTTCAACATGTATGCCAAATATTAATTGTTATTTCAGGGGTCTAAAATAAAACAATTGCTTTAAGTATCAAAGCAGAGTTATAATAAAAAAAGAGCATAGATGTTATTTGAAGCATTGTCAGCAATGGTACACAGCCTCATATAATAGAGAAAGAGCCATCCTGATGATTATAAAAGTTTTTCCCAGTGACATAAAAGAAAGAATTTTTCTTTGAACCTTTGATGTACCTGGTGAAAAAGACAATACAGATACTAACAGAACACATATTTACTTTTGGTTTTCACCTTGAAGTCATGTAATTATGAATTTTAGAATCAAGTTCAATTGCACTGGAAGACATCACCACCAAGTTAATGTCACTGCATGGCAGATAAATATATACTGTACATATTAAAGTATAAGATGAGCCAGAGTTTTTTCTTTACAAGCTGGCCAAGCTATGTGTTTGACATTTGTTTATGGAATAACATGATCTTTTGGAGTCAATATTTCCAGGGGTTGGCTGCATCCCAGTATATGTATTACTTATATAGCTATAATCCACTTAAGACTTTACTTTGGTAGCCATTGCTAGTTAAACTTTGTGGTATTTATGTTATAGGACAGAAAAATGTTGATTTAGGTGGACATAAATATGTAATAATCATTTGCCTCTCTTTATATAATGTCAGTTACCAATCAAGATGGAGGACACCGACATGACAGAAGGGAACTCAACAAATGAGGAAGGAGAGGATTTCACATTTGAAGTTGGAGATGTCTCGTGTGAAAATGAATGCATGGGGAATGTGGATGACAATGCTTTGGATGAGGTAATGTCCTTTATATCTTCTTTAACCTGTAACCAGATCAGCCTGCCACTAAAGGCACTGGTTACCAATCAGTCACAGAATGTTTAACACTGTTTAACCTGCAAAGTGCCCAGAGCTCTTGCCAAAACATACCCCCTCCCACTTTGCAAAAACCACTCTGCAGGAAAAATCACTCATCGCCAAAAAAGTCACGAATGCCAAAAACTCGCAAATGCCGTTTGCGACTATTCCTTGGGCATTGTAGCCTCTCGATTCGCTGTCTTGCATTTGCTGCCCATGATGGAACAATCAGCTCACTTTTATATTGAAACAGACAGTGGCACACTCCATTTTGACGGACTCTATGCTAGCACCATGACATCCCCCATTCAACGGCCTGACAAGGATTCCCCTGCACCCCCTAGTCCTGTGTTTATCAGCTGACCCCCTCAATCACCAGTTCTGTTGTCTCTACGCTGGGCCCAGCCTCTTTTGAAACTGACCACTGACTTTTGAAACTGAAGAAACTGACGATTCCGTTTGCAACCATTCCTTGGGCATTGTAGGCTTGCGATTTGCTGTCTCAATTCTTGTTCAATTGTAATACTTGTTTGTTTTGTAAATGTTCTTGCTTAAAGCTAATCAAACTGGCTAAGGTTGTTATTTTCTTGCATCTCCACTTTTCATTTGCAGTCAATTCACTCGTGAAGTTAAGTGTTAGTAATTTGCTTTCCAAAATGGTGCCATGACCAGAATACAAACCTGGTTTTCCCATTATGCATGAGGGATAGTTGTGAACAGAGTTTGCGAGTTTTTGGCGTTCACCAGTTTTTTGGCAATGAGTGTTTTTTCTGGCAGAGTTGCTTTTGCAAAGTGATTGGAGGTAAATTTTTGCTCATGCTGGCCCTGTGTTGTCAAAATTTTTGTATTATTGTAGTTATGTGTTTATTATTGTGAGACAATTTATCATAACATTTAGTGTTGCTCTATTTTTTTTCCTTATCTGTGATTACAGGAGTCTTCATACCTGTTGATGGTAAATGCAATGTACATTTCCCCACTAATATCTCATAAAATATTGCAGTATCAAAAATCATGGAAGCGTTTGTCTAGAAATGCTTTTGTTATTGATGCAATACAAGTCAGACAGTCATTGTCTGTCAAAATGTATCTTATTTTGCCCTTCTTTTATCTGAGACAGATCGAATGAGAACAACATTTAATGAGGAAATATTTAGTGAAAACTAATATTTCTTGTAAAGGAATATATGTTCTGGAAAAGTAATTTTTATATCAACCTAACTGACTGAGCTAGTGCATTAATATGAAACACTGACAACATCTCTCTGTAATCGTACAAAGTGAAATTCATTGTACAGGAAAAACATTTCTAAAAATGCAATTGTGACCATCCTCTTCTCTAATCATACAGACATAAATTCCTTCAAGGACAAATCATTCACCTTTCTGTAAATGCACACCCTGATCCAACCAATCTGCACCCAGAGTTTTACCTGGCTTTGACTTTTGCTGTAATGCATTATGTTTTCTTGTCATTGGAAATTTTATTTTGTTTTCCAAATCCAATGAAAATGAAATTTAAAGGTACGAAAAAGTCAATGTTTTCAGGAAGACTTAAATTTCAGGATTTGTTTTGGGCATGGGGAACTCAATGAAGCCATTTCTGTATTTGAAAATCTAATCGTGAACCCAAAAAAGTCAAATCGATGGCCACAGGTTGACTAAAAGTGATATATTTAATGATAACTTTTATGTAACCACAAAATAAATTGGATAAGTTAAAGTAATCATTAAATATGTCCATTGAAACATGGCACCAATAATGTTTTATTTCACTTAAAGTGGAATAGGTGTGCAAATATGTTGAGCGAATGTTTTTTTAGGTGACAAATATGGAGGTAGGAGTGTTTGCAGACAAATCAGAGCATCAAAAATGTTGAATCATGGGTTTCGAAGAATGCCAAAGTCGATGCTGAGGCATAAAAACCTACAAAGAAATCCACCTAGTAAGTCTTGTAAATATCATCTACAAGTGTTCTATTACTTTTAGGATCCCCTGAAGGAGGAGGCATCACCTGGAGACCATGAAAGTTTGAGGATAGAATTCTCTGATGAGTCAGCAGCTGAGTCCAGAACCAGAGCACTTCAGATGGGAAGTATCGAATCTATGCCTCCAGTACCTTGTTATGTGAGTCCTACTGCTGCTCTTCCATGTACACAAACTGTACAGGGAGGAATCACTTGTTTTGTGTAAAATGAAAGGAAGAACTCTGTGAAAAACCAAACAATTTCATAAATGTTATTTGAATAAAAATATACATTTCCTTATTCTTTGAAATTGTAATAATGGTTTTTACTTTTTAAAGTTGAAGTTAACATGGTTCCGATTTAACGTTCTTATGATAGAAATATTTTATTGTTCTAAGGCTTTTTTATCCAGTACAGTAAAACCTCTGTAAATCGAAACCGAAGGGATGGAAAATTTGGCATTTTTATATAGAGAGGGTGACATCAAATAGATTAGATGGACAGGCATTTTAAAATGGATATTTGAATAAGTTTGAAAAAAAAAGAGTCATTATCTAGCAATGGCACTGCACAATACTTATCAACAAAAAATAAGTCATCTGAATGCATGAGTGAATGTTGTTGAGCATATAAAAAATTAATTTAACAATTAGTAAGTACTCAAATTATAACAATAATAATGCAGAGGAGCTTTAGTATGACTCTCTTTATGTGGATTTAAAGTTCTGTTATCAGCTGATGTTTGTATGTATGTGCTAAATGACCTGAAAAGTTCTTCAATTGTCAAAATTGGTGAAAAACAACGCATGGTAGACAAAAGGGATTGATGTAATCGAAAAATAAGAATTAATAGAACACAGATTGAAATTACAAAGTGAGTCATATCTAAATCAATTCTGGAGATTTGCTATATGTACTTACACACTTCATTTTGAAATACATTACCATGCGTACATGTTTCGTTGAGCATTGCTTGTAAGAGCAAGATGAAGATGTCCAGTGAATAACTGCTGGAGTGAGGAAACATGAAAATCCTAGCTTGTAAACCATATGAGTCAATGTCATTTGCTGTACACTGATGTGGTGGAGCACTGATTAATTCTAATGGTGAAATGGTAATCCATTCTAATGGTGAAACCCAATCTCTACCTCACAAATTATGGAAAAAAACTGTCGGATAGCCAAAATCGGGTGATGTTACGCGACCTCCGTGTTGCCAAGCGAGGCATCAGTGGGATCCCTAAATTAATGATCTCTGATGCCAGCCAATTGTCGTGGGATATTTACCTCACCCAGGTTATGAGCAAAATTATACATCCCACAAACCTAAAGCTTAAATTTTCAATAGAGGTGTTAGTTCTGGCTTGGTTTTGGAATCATGCCTTCTTAATGTCTGTCATGCATTTCTCTGTCCCATATTTTTAATACTTTGAATTGAGTCAAAAAGAGGTTCTTGGCACAGGAAATTACTATCAGCCACAAGGGTGATAATTAGTTATTGTTTTCACTCCCTTGATGCTACGTAATGAAAATTTGTTCTCCATTTCAAAGCGAGGTTTTGTCGCATTGTTTTTTTCATTGTTTGGGTGTGATGCAGCACCATTTTGTATTAGTATTGTGTAGTTTATCTTAATATTTAGTGCTACACCAAATTTTCTCTGGCCAGTGAATGAAGTATTAAGTACACCCATCCATTTGGATATAAATTACAGGATACGTATCCCCACTAAGATCCCACATCGTTTAAAAGTTAAGAAAATCGTGGCAGGCAGGCTTAGCATAGAATGGTCTTTGTTATTGGTGTGATACATGCCAGACAGCCTGTCATGTTCTATCTAGTTCTTTTGATCCATGTTTAAACTTCCAGAAATTCATTCTCAAGGTGGAATTTCTAAGACAAAGCAAATTACCATGAGTGCTAAACAAAGTACATCTATTAGCTATAAGGGGATAGTAGCTAAGAGGTTTCATGATTAGTTTGGTGAGGAAAATTCGTCTGTCTCTACCATTTGAAACAACAGTTGTTTTAGACTTTTGCAGAGACAGATATCACTTGTGTAATATCTAATAGAAATCATCACAAGACTGCCTATTTTGACTAAATATTTACTAATGAAAGCCCAAATATTGCAAAGTTAATTTATGTATGTTGGTAATTTCTATTTTTTGGCATAATCGCATACTTCTTCCTATAAAAAATTTTAAATTGTTTTTGCTTGAGACTGAAAATTTAGAAAAACTCCAAAATCCGTAAGTCTTACGGTCCACAGCTTTCTGGATATGGCGCTCTGTACTGTATAATGTTACGAGCAGAGGGACCTCGCTTTATTTATGAATGTTAGAAGTGATTGCTGTTATCTAAACGTATACGGTCCAAGCTTAGATAGCACATTTTACATTTTTTGCTTAATAAAGCACTAAAATTCCTATATCGAAAAAGATTTGTTTAAGAATGTAAAATGGTGTAAAAGAATGAGAGCTTAATAAAGTCTGTACTATTATTTCAGGTTCCTCTGAAGGAGGAAGCTACAACTGGGAGCCATGAGTGTTTGACGAGTGAAATTCCGGATGAATCTGCAGATGAGTCCAGACCCAGAGTGCCTCGGATGGGAATTGTTGAACCTCTGCCTCATTCACTTTGTGATGTGAGTCCTTTTGCTTCTCTTCCTAGTACATGTACTGTATTGGGATGAATGGCTTGTTACATGAAAATGATGAACTCTGTGAGAATGTAACACATTCAAATATCTTGAAGGCATAAAAACTATACTCATCCTAAACTGGACATATTTGTTAAACCAGTGAGATTGTAGAGATTGATGCTGGGTGAACCATTAAACAGCACTTAATCTAAGGAAATATATTTGGCAGGTCGCAGTTTTTTACTACTCCCCACAGCAATTCCAAGTTTATCAGCAGCGGTTATCTTTCATTTGTTTTGAAATATCGTGAACAGGGTCCACGTAGTAACACCATGCTTCCAGCCGACTATGTTTTATTTGCGTTTTTTCCTTCACCTTTTTTGAATTCTCCCCCTTGAAAACCTGGGAGGCGCTACAAGGAAACAGGCGAGCTCATATCAAAACTAACTCCAGAGTTCATTCGCTTAGGTCAGATTTATCTTTCTGTGTGATAGGTTGCCGCAATTAACTGAAACTTTGCATTCCTATCTAAGTCTCACGGGCGGCAAATGACCCTTCGTGTCTTGCAACTTGGACTAGATTCATGCCTAAACAGACTCGTTATAGTGGTCCAGCGAAAAAAGCCACTCGTAATAGTGGCCAAACTCTCTATACTTTTAACATTGTGACCAACAATGGCCAAAGAAATCACTTGCTATAACGGCCCCCTCCAAATTATCCACCCTCGTAATAATGACCTTCTACTGTATCTGTTTTCAGGCCTTTCCTTGGAAATGTATTATCACTGCCAGTCACTTCCAAGATTTCTGCTTGGTAGAGTAATTTTTCCCAATGCACAAATAAAAATTACACTTTTTAAATCCCCTGAATGGTTAATAGTATCCATTCTAATGTTAAAAATGAATTTAAGGTGCAAATATTATTTCTGTGTGAGTTCTGATTGACATAACATGACTTAATTGTACCAAAGTAAAATGTAAATTAGTATAGTATAATGTATTGGAATTTATGGTTATAGTTACTTTAAATAGCTAGATAAATAAAATAAAATAGAATGACAAATAATTCATAATGATTGTGATATCAACGAGTCAAAAGTGTGATTAGACTTAAAAAAATTTTAAATCATCTCCAATTTCCTTGGATGCATTTGTGCGTGATTGCTTTTGCTAAACACACACTGCACATCCCATATTCTGTCACAAGTTATATTCGTCACTCTTTTAATCGAAAGAATTAGGAATAATACTTCTGACAACATGTAGGGTGTGCAGTGTGGGCTTATGCCTTGGAGAGGACCTTGGAGTGACCAGCTTTCTGCACTTCAGCAAATGATAGAAAAATGTATGGGCGTCCAGAAGAAAGTGTATTATGCGTTTGTCGATTTAGAGAAGGCATATGACAGGGTTAATAGAAAGAATTTGTGGAAGGTTTTGAAGGACTAAGGAGTGAATGGGCAGTTTTTGAATGTTATGATGGTGACATATGATAATGGGAAGGCAAGGGTAGGGGTAAACAGGGTTCTGAGTGATTGGTTTGCAATAAAACAGGGAGTGAAGCAAGGATTTGTATTGTCACCATGGCTGTTTAATGTATTTATGGATAAATGTGTTAGAGATGCATGTAGTGAAAATGACAGTGTTTTGATTGGAAATGTAAACGTGTGAGTTCTGCCATTTGTAGATGATGCTGCTTTGATCTCAGAGAGCCAACAGAGATTACACAAGCTCCTAGATAAGTTGTTTGAATCAACAGAGAGCATGTCATTGAGGGTAAATGCGTGCAAGACTAAAGAAGTAGATTTTGATAAGGAGAATGGGGAGAATAACTGTATGATGAGGGCGAATGGTGAAGTAATTGAATGAGTGGATGATTTTGTTTACTTAGGTAAAATGTTTACTAAAGATGGACGGATAGATCAGGAGATAAAGAGACATGTGAATGATGGATGGAAAGTGGTAGGTAGCATGTGGAGCATATCAAGGAATGAGTGCCTGTCTTTTAAGGACACAAAAATCGCCATGTACAAAAGTGTACTTCTCCCCGCTTGGTTGTATGGTAGTAAAACATGGGTTTATCAGGATAGACATAAAAAGTAGACTAAATGCCAAGGGCAATAGTCATCTGAGGAGTATTTGCACCAAAGTAAGATGCAAAGGGTCAGGAATGAGTGGGTAATAAAATGAATGTGGTTTAGATTTTCCAGTGGTAATGGACACATATGAAAGGGGTGTGCTTCGTTGGTTTGGCCATGTGGAGAGAAGGGATGAGAGTGGAATTACAAAACAGATATAAGAGTGAAATGAATGGTGTGAGAGGTTGAGGTAGGCCGAGAAAGTTGTGGTTGAGGAAATTCTCAGGAGGAGGAATATTAGGAGTCTCAAAAACATGAGTGCTTGTATGAAGGAGTGTATTGGGATAAATGAAGCAAAAGAGGATTGCAAGGATAGGTCAGTATGGAGGAAATTGTTGAAGCAGAATTAGGTGTACAAATGTATTTATGACTTAAACTAAGTGACTCTGCCTACCCCTGAAGAGAACGACGTGATTGGTTTGTATGTATGTATGCTTTTGCTGCGGTTACTACTTCACGTTATGAAACAGAATTCGCTTTGTGATTCGTTGGTAGATGTACTTTGTAGGTTATAATGAGCATGTTTATAATTTGTCAATTACCATGCAATTGAGATGGACTGTAATCTGATTTAACCACTCCCCACTCTTTCTATGAAATTTCAGGTTCCTATGAAGATGGAGGAGGCAGAGGTGACAGAAGGAAACCCATCAAAGGAGGGAGAAGAGCATTTTTTACTTGGAGACAAAAATTTCTCATGTGGAAATAACTGCTTAGGGAATATGGATAACAATGCCTCAGACAAGGTAATAACCTCTATATCTACTATAACCTTACAAGGGAAACAGCAATTTATGACAATGTCAGAAATCAGTGTCTCGAACTGTACAACATGAACTCGTCAAGCTGTACAAACAGGAATTAAGCTCAGAAAAATTCTCTATAGCTCTTAACCAATTATGTTTATAAATGTAAGCTGTCAGAAATTCCATTCAAAGTTGAGAAAATGTTGTAAATTCTAACGTTAATGAACCAAAATCATGTGAGATCCAAGCATGTTAGATTTACAGAAAGAAAAAGTATGAATGCAAAATCGTTGTGAAAGAGAGCAAAGAAAGAATGCGCGCGGATGAAGCAAACAAAATGCAGAGTGATTTTGAAGGTAACAAAAAGCTGTTTTGGACGTGGGTAAAAAGGGCTAAGATTGGTGAAGGTAGGGGAATGAATGCGGTAAAGAACAAAAGTGGAGAGATCATGTGGGACGAGAGCAACATCAGGGACTGCTGGAGGGAGTATTTTGAAGAATTGTACAATAATATTGCAGGCGTTGAGGATGAGCCTTGTGAAGTGGTATGTGAGAATGTGATGATGGAAAAGGAAATCAGTGAGAAGGAGGTCACAATGGCTGTGAGAATATTGAAAAATGGGAAGGCTGCAGGCATAGATGGGATATCCAGTGAAATGTTGAAGTGTGGGTGTAAATTACTAATTTGTAGGCTGCGTGAACTATACAATTTATGCTTACAGGTTTCTGTTGTTCCAGCGGATTGGAAGAATGCTATCATCGTTCCGTTGTACAAAGGGAAGGGAGGAAAGACCGAATGTAATAATTATCGGGACATTAGTTTATTGAGTATCCCAAGAAAAGTGTTCAGTAAAATATGAATCGAAAGAGTGAGGAGTATTACTTCCGACAGAATATGGGGTGTTCAGTGTGGGTTTATGCCTTGGAGAGGATGTAGTGACCAGCTTTTTGCACTTCAGCAAGTGATAGAAAAATGTATGAGTGTCCGAAAGAAAGTGTATTGTGTTTTTATTGTTTTAGAGAAGACATATGACAGAGTAAATAGAAAGAAGTTGTGGAAGGTTTTGAGAGACTATGGAGTAAATGGGGAGTTATTGAATGTTATGATGGCAATGTATGACAACAGTAAGGCAAGTGTAAGAGTTAACGGGGTTCTGAGGGATTGGTTTGTAATAAATCGGGATGTAAAGCAAGGATGCATAATGTCTCCATGGCTGTTTAATGTTTTTATGGATAAATGTGTTAGAGACGCATGTAGTGAAAACGACGGTGTTTTGATTGGGAATGTAAACGTGCGAGTTCTTCTATATGCGGATGATTCTGTTTTGATCTCAAACAGTCAACAGGGATTACAAAAGATCCTTGATAAGTTTTGTGAATCAACCGAGAGAATGGAATTGAGGGTGAATGCGTGCAAGACTAAAGTAGTAGTTTTTAATAAGGAGAATGGGGAGATAACTGTATGGTGAGGGCGAATGTTGAAGTAATTGAACTGGTGGATGATTTTGTGTACTTAGGTAAGATGTATTCGAAAGATGGAAGAATAGATGAGGAGATAAAGAGACGTGCGAATGCTGGAAGGAAAGTGGTAGGTAGCATGTGGAGAATATAAAGGAATGAGTGCTTGTCTAAGGAAGCGAAAATTGCTGTGTACAAAAGTGTACTTCTTCCCACTTTGTTATATGGTAGTGAAACATGGGTATGCCAGGATAGACATAAGAGTAGACTTAACGCCGTGGGTATGAGTTATCTGAGGAGTATTTGCGGCAAAAGTAGGATGGATAGGGTCAGGAATGAGTGTGTGTTAAATGCTCCAGTAATGGACGTGTATGAAAGGAGTGTGCTTCGTTGGTTTGTGGCCATGTTGAGAGAATGGATGAGAGTCGAATAACGAAACAGATATATGAGAGTAGAATGAGTGGTGTGAGAGGTAGAGGTAGGCCGTGGAAGATGTGGTTGAATGTGGTTGAGGAAATTCTTAGGAGGAGGAATATTAGGAGTTTTAAAAACAGGAGGGCGTGTATGAAACAGTGTATGGGTTTAAATGAGGCAAAAGAGGTTGGCAAGGATAGGTCAGTATGGAGGAAATTATTGAAGAGGAGTTAGGTGTACAATTATGAATTAATGAGTGAAACATTTTGACTGTGCCTACCCCGGAAGGGAACGGCGTGATGGGTATGTATGTATGTATGTATTGAACCAAAATTAATCCTACACTAAACTGGCTAATTGTGGAATTCCTGCTAGTGGCTCAAAAATTAGGCTCTTTTTTCAGTTTCAAGAACGTGACTACATTTACCTCAGTGTAAAACTTTAATTACAATTATGCAAAGGAAAATTTAACCGGCTATGTCGCAATAGGCTTAGGAATTCTCTTGATTTTCGTCTTTATGTTATATATTTATATAAAAGCAAGAAATTGACTGGGTAACATGTTATATCTCATGACTTCCTGGTTTTATAGGCCCATTTAACCTCTGAGATATCCTGCATTATGCATTGTTATTTATGGTAATATTCTGTCGTAGAAAGATCTCTATTTACTTTGAAAGAAAACAAATTTTTAGGCTAACTACTTTTTCCCGGGGAATTTTTAAGGTTTTCTGTACCCATGGCTGTTGTGACAGTTGTTGTACAATGACAATGTCAGTGATTATGTAGATAAGTGTGATGTACCTTCCATTTAATTTTCAGTCCAATGATAATCAGTGTTTAAGTAGCCGCTCTTCACAACACCTATCCTTTGATGAAGAAGAGGAAGATAACTTTCGTTTATTTTTGGAGAGCGACTCAGAGGATGAGCACCAAGAAGTGAGTACATGTGGGGCATAGTCCAGTAATTTCTCTACCTGCACTTAGTTATATGCATAGTCTATGCATATGCTCGGCCTGCATGTTGAGAGCCATCTGTCTTGGGAAATGCCCATAGACAAGTTGGCTAATAAATTCAGTTCTTTCTGTTTTCTTGTTAGAGTTACAAGGTCCACAGTATCCAGCATTGTCTTATTGACTGTGTAGTATGGTGTGTTTTCCTCTAGGATAACACCTGATATTATATTCTGGGGTTCTTGCAGGAATACTAGGATACTCTTAATCTATGTATTAGGCTGGATAGTTTCGGTATTGGGGGCATACCTAAAAATTGGTTATGGACACAATATGTCAGTGTCAACAAGGATAATATAAGGTACATAAAACTCTTATTTGCAGAATTGTGAAAAAAGGTGTCCCACAGGGCTCTGTGTTGGGACCTACTTTATTTTTATTATTTACTAATAATCAGCCTGAACTCACCTCTGGTATACAGAATGTTCATCATAAAGTCTATTCTGATGATACTGATTATATTCAGTCAGCGCTGAAGAAGGATGCAGTGATACAGACTGGAGAGGAAGTAATAGCCAGTTTAACTGAATGGTGTATAAATAATTGCCTAAATCAGAATGTAAGTAAATCTCAATTATTTTGTTTCTCTAATATTAATATACCATAGTGAGAATATTGCTTCATGGTGAACAATGTGGTACTGAATGAGGTGGACACAATTAAATTGTAGATACGCATCGGATGTGTGTATTTTGTCCACAAGGTGGCCCTCTTCAGCGAGCTGAAGGGAAAGCACTTGCAACACGAGGTTGTTAGTGATGTGCAATAGGTTTTTTTGTGTGATCGAGTGATATTGAGTGCTTGTGAGTGTGATTGTGTTCATAACTAGGCATTCTTTGGGGGGTTCCATTTTTCTTTTATGCTTTCCCAGAATTGGATGAGAATATCATTTTACTTGGTAAGGATTTTATTCACTCATGTGATCCTATAGAAAACCAGTTTTGATGCGTAAGCTTAAAATTTACGACAGGTTATCTGGTCGCATTACATGAACAGCTTTAACAAAGACTTTGAATGTGATGGGTTAGAGGTTGTTGAATTAACGATTGGAATGCTGGAGTTTACCTGAAGATTGTGTATATTTACCATAGTTTTACTTGGGAATGATGATTATTGTTAATTTGTTGAATATTGGTGTAAGTAGAATACAATATAAAAAGTAAATGCACGACTTCGCTTAATCTATCAGCTACACTTCGTTTACAAATAGAAGATTTGACATTTGCAGCAGTGATTATGCCAATAATTTGTTATTTGCTTCAAGTAAATATGTTATATTGCTTGTATTCAAGCTTGTTAGGATCAATGCAGTTTGAGTGACATTATGGATGTTAGTAAATGGATACAGCAGCTTTATTGCTTGTATCACTATAAATATATAATTCTTGGTTCACTTCATGCAAGAATGTAGCAAAAAAAGAGAGTATGTACAACGTATGAAAATGTGGTAGTACATATTCCCAATGTGGGTGATATTGAAGCAGATGTTTTATTGGAAGTCTATCTAAGTACTTGGAAACCCTTTAGGAAAAAGTAGCATCATCTAAGAGAGGAATTCAGTTTGTTTGGGTGAGTTTAAGTATATGAGAGGTTACAACAGTTATTTATCTGTAATTAAGGTGTATTCTGTTAGCAACTTGAATTCTGGAAGGTTGGTTATCATTACATTTCTAGTAAGGAATGATAAATTAGCAATTGCTTGTCATGCCATTTTTGTACAGACTAAGAAAATAAAAGATGGCACATAGACGAGGAATTTAGCTGTTAAGACTCTTTTAATTGTTGGTTCTTTCATTGTTATATTTTTCGTTGATGTTGTTAGTTTTAAATGTGTTTGTATGACATATTTTTCAACATTTCAGGGGGATGATTGTGACACTCCAAGAACAATCACATCATGCACCTTCAATGACTTGAATAGTTGTGGGGAAAAGCAATTTGATTCTCCAGAGGAAGAACTCAGTGATAGGAGAAATTTTGAATGTGATTACTGCCGCCTGAAATTTTTTGATAAAAACCAGTTAATTGTACACATAAAAGACCACATTATTGGAAATAAGGCATCAATGTCTTTGAACCGATACGAATTGTCTGAGAGATGCTCCATGTCAAGTGTGGGAAAACGTTTAAAGGGTTTCAAGTGCGATACATGTGGGAAAACATTTAGATTGAAGAGTAATTTAGTACGACACTTAGTCACACACAATGTTTATGAACAGTTGAAATGTGAGACATGTAATAAGGCATTTAAATACAAGAATAGCTTTTTAAACCATGTGAAAAAGCATAATTGTTCAAAGTATTACAAGTGTGAGACCTGTGGAAAGCAATACTCTTCTAAAAGTAATTTAAAAGCTCACACATTGTTGCATGGAGGTTTGAAACCATTCGAGTGTCACTTATGTGGGAAGGCATTTACCCAAAAGTGTCTCTTATTAAGACACTCCACTGTACATAACGGTGTGAAAGCTTTCGAATGTGACATATGCGGGAAACAGTTTGCTCATAGGAATAACTTATTAAAGCACTTCTTAGTACATACTCGTGTGAAAGCCTTCAAATGTGACACATGCGGGAAACAGTTTGCTAGGAAAGCTTACTTGCTAAGCCACTTCTTAGTACATACTCGTGTGAAAGCCTTCAAATGTGACATATGCGGGAAGCAGTTTGCTAGGAAAGGTAACTTATTAAGCCACTCCTATGTACATAATGATACGAAAGCCTTCAAATGTGACACATGCGGGAAAGAGTTTACTAGGAAAGGTAACTTATTAAGACACTCCTTAGCACATACTGGTGTGAAAGCCTTTAAATGTGAAATATGTGGAAAGAAGTATTCTCGGAAGAGTACCTTATTACAACACTCGGTTGTTCATAGTCAGGCCAAAGCCTTTAAATGTGACGTATGTGGAGAAGAATTTGCAAACAAGGGTTATTTAAATATACACAGTGTGATACATAAATAATTGAAGGACATTCTAATGCTACATATACAGGAAGAAATTTACTCTGAAGTTTGACTCAAAAACACATTCCACCCTACATTGTGGCATGAAGAAGAAGATTGTGTGATGTGTGGCAAGAAGTTCAATCTGAAGACTCAATTTAAATGATATTGTGCCATACACTGTTGATTTAACCGAAGCAAATGTTGTACTTTTGAGAAAGTGATTACTACGGATGTAATATACTGAGTCACATACTCAACTACAACGTCTTTTTAATATGTAGTATGTGATGTAAAGGGTTTTTATAAAAATAATTTGTATCTTCCAAATTCTTCCCCATTGCTCATGTTGGGTACGTAGATCTCATCAAGACAACTATGGCGTTGCATTAAATAATGTATTCTCAATTTCATTTGAACGTTATTTAAGTGATGGTTATATGCTGAAGGAGGTATTCTATAACGGAATGTGACTGTGTTGGGGTGGTATTTTTAATAAAGACGTAGGTTAGATTCTTATTTGGGGAATCCTTCAACCGGAGCTCTGGCACCTAGACCTTGATCGGTACATAGTGCCAACCCCATCTTTAACCTGCCTGCCACATGCAGATTGGGGACAAGAGTGCCACGGTGAAGGTATGACTGGTCGACCATTCAACCCTCGTCCGGGCCCAACATTCCTCATCTTCAGTGATCTTATGGGAACTGGTGTGTCAATAAGGCTAGGCCCTTGCCCAAATAAAGACCTATATATGTGGGATTAACATTTGTTGGATGGAGGATACAAAGCATGAGAAGATCTCATTGTAAGTACATTCTCAAGAAGTGGACCAAAGAATACACATCCCAACAGTCGCATATGTTCCTTTCACTGATTGGCTTAATTGCATGTAGAGGAACAGCAAGTATTCCTAAGCCGAGGTATTAACTGTGACTCTGAATTGACATTTTGCCAGTTCTCACTTGTCTTATATTTTTCCAGCTTGTGGTCAAATAATATTTTCTCCATAACATAAACTGTATTTTTATCCAATTTGGGCCATAGTATATATATGATGATTCCAAGTGGATTATCGATGTAAATATCGTGATTCCAAACTTAATAATGAAACATAGAATCCTGTGCGGCCATCTTGCATTATCTGGAAGTTTATGAAAGTTGATACCAGACTGTGGTGTGGTAGAGTGAATGTCACATCTGAGTTGTAGTGTTTTATGCCTCTAAATACCTGAGTGGTGGCGGGCGCGATATGCGGCCAAACAACAATCCGAATGGTGGAGTGCTTGAACGTAACCACCAGGGGCTCCCGGAATTCCTCCAACCCGACTCGTGTGCGCAGTAATTTCTTTATTCTCTCCGATCCCACGCTCAGATTCTCTCCACTCCACTTTCCTCCAAAAGTCAACCATTTTTCCTGCCCTGACATTGCTTCAACCGATAATCTTCCTCCACCATTACTACACAATTCCGAATAATCTTCAATTTCTCAGCAAAAATTAATCTTTCTCCAAATTTATGTGAAGGTCCCCAAAAGAGCAAAACGAATAGCCTACTTTGCCTTCGCCTATAGTTCAATACTATTCAATACACACATTACTAAATACAATGGTTCCCTCTTCTTTCTCTAATGCACAAATTGACTATCTAGAGCAAACTCTATTTTACTGACTGGCCCATGGCCTTTCAATCGTTAATTTCAATCCTTATTCCAAATAGCAGGTTTTCCAACAGAGTACAATATTGCATATTGACACAATAACAACACACACACACGCTATGGTGATTAGTTCGGCTACGTCAACAACTCGTTTTTTTCATCAGTATATTATAACTCAATTAATTAAATGATCAAAGGCGATCTACACTCATTGATCTTTCACCATCAAAATATTTAACCCTACGTTAGTAACATGAATTATCCGAACATGTGTAGTGACGTCGGTCTTCTGGACCAATTAGGACTTAGGAGATTTTAAAAAGATAATATCAGTTTTTCTGGATGGTCTCAAATAGCTGCATTCAAACGTGAGTTTAAAAATATTTATTCACACTTTTTACAGCAAAAAAAAGATACTTCAGCTTGTATTCAATCTATGTTATAGAGTAAAATAGATATACCAGAGCATTTTTTTTCTTCATAAGAGAAAAACGGCCATCATTGGGATAATTGGAACATAAGAAAGAATTCATTTCCATAATATGCCAGAAGTCTGATATCCACATTTTTAATACATCATATTTTATAAAGCACTACAAAAGTTGTACAAATTGAAGACAAGAGTGGTGACGCACGGTCTGTGGGATCTAAAGTTGCTACAAGTAGCATTATTGTTTCACAAAGTGATTTTTTATCTTTTATAACGTAGTAGCAGTAAAAACTAGGAAGCTACTAAAGAGTATGAACAGCAAAATTTCATACTTCGCCTGCGTCACCAGAAAGGTTAATTTGCCGGTCTGAGAGACCGAGCGTCACCACTCTAGGGTTAAAAAGAAATCATATATCGCCTTCTCAAGTACATTCACCTGAACTCCAAAACCATGATGTGCCATTCCGAATCACGCATGATGTGCATCAAAGTGCTTCGGGTTGTTCCGAATTGCGCTCTAAAGCGGCCCCGCATCGAGCATTTCCGGCAAACTGATACACGCATCAAGGCATAAAAACTTTCTGATGAGGTTCATGCGGAGACAGCGAATAGCGCAGGAAGAAGCCAATTCAAAATAACAGACAAAGACATGGGAGTAATTACAGTGTGAGAGGATGGGTACGAGGCACCCTTTGAATTTATTTTAAATAGTGAGGAAGCAGGAAAGGCAAAAGCAGGCTATTTAATAGTTATTACATTAATAATTGATGTTAAATATGATAAGTATTTTTTAATGAAATGGTGAATGGTTGAGTAGTGCTAAGAAGTTACTGAATCTTACAAAGTCAAAGCAATAATATACATATAACTTTTCTTCTGACATAATTACAGAGAATTTCAACAACCCTTATTTCAAAAATGTCTCCAAGGATATTTTTAACCAGACAGAACCAAATATGTGGGATTTCTATGTGATGCGAGCTCATTAATAAATCTTTAGCTGTGTTTGTACCATGCATGTTTCGAGTACATAAATGAACACATTCACTATTGAAGTTGCACTGTGTAAACACCCAAATTTGCACAAATGTGTGAACACTTGGCCATAAAAAAGCTCCTGATCTAACTTGGAGCATTTGCCCATGTATCTATCCAGCTGCACATACATGCATGGGTATTTGTATCATGTAAACATGCCTTTACATGATGTAATTCATCAATGAATTCATGTTGCAATGATTTCAACCTTCGTAGAATAGTTTATGCACAACATGCTCACTGCACATGCTCACTCTAAAAGGGGCACTGCATGTATATGAGAGAACACTTACGTAGTAAATGATACGTTTAAAGGAATTAAATGGATTACACACCCAATAAAATGTGTAAGATACATATGTGCATCAAATATTAATGGTAGCAATGCCTCTGTTGCTACAACAAACACAGAATTGTTCAGTATCGTTTAATATATTACATATAGTGGAACCATCTGCCTCTCACTATGATTGCGAACTGTTTCTTAGACCAATTCTCACATCATAAACGTCACGAATTATTTATGTACGTTTAAAAATGTTAAAGTGCAGTTATTTTACATTCACTGAATCATCGAGGTGCTTATTCAAGACTCACCTGCCGCAGTTTTTCCCCTCCTGGGACTTGGACATATACCCATCAACATGCCTAATAGATAAAAGGGTGACTTTTCATAAAACCTTCTAAAGCCAGAGGAATGTCTTCTTTGTGAGAAAATGAGCCCTCGCGAGATAAAAGACAAAGGTTAGACTTGAATGCTCAAATACTTGCCCACCAGCAATCTAATTAAATTCATAAAGAGCGTCACGTGCAAAGGGAACATGATACTGCAAGACACGCTTCCCAGCGTCCCGGTTTTCGGGCTCAACATACCTGATTTCTATGAAAATAAATAAGTCACAAGGAAAGATTCTTCAAGTGGCTGGATCCTTTAATTGGAAAGTAACTGTTTCATGTATGGGCAACTATATGCTTCTTGCTCCCTCGTTTTGGGCGGCCAGAACCTTTTTATAAACACTCCTGAGGGAAAAACTGTAGATGGCTGCAGTGGTAAATATGTAGCAACGTCCCCATTCAAGATACATTTTTTTCAATCCCTAAAAATGGGTGTTTTTTGGTGAAATTTTTAGGGAAGACAGTGCATGAATCCGGATTGTTTTAAGTGAATAAAGTTTTGAAAAAAGTGATAACATATGGTTTTGAGTGAACATTGAAGATAAGAGGTGATGATTTCGGCGGCCATTTTGGGGAGTTAAATGAGATTTTCAGGAGATGGCGCAGTGATCGAATAAGCCTCACATCTTACATAGAGCAGCTGCAATCATGTAGAATCGTGTATTTTCTAGAAAAAAATCCCTCGAGCTGATTGGAGATTGTAAGCTTAAGTAAGAGGTTGGTGGTTGAGGTAAGGCTGGGAAGATGGAAATATGGCATAAAGCGCATCGGGAAAATGGTGATTTTGAGCTGAAATATCCAGAAAAGCACTAGGAATTAGGTAAAAAACGTGATATATTATGAAATCTGGATTCTTTAGCTTTAAAATAAGGTATAAATTAATGCAGTAGGTCACCTGAGACGACTGTAATAGCAGTTTGCGGAATGGAGACGAAACTACATATCTACCGATATAGTGTACAAGTCTATTTTCAAATGAGTTGATACAGGTGATCTAATGATGATCAGAGTTTACAAACATTAAACAAAAAATGAAAAAGGAAACAGAAAATTTGAGATTTAAACATATGCTCTCAAAAGAACACTACACGTCTGCATGATGTGAGTAAAGTGCTTGTTTACTAACTATGTTTTCCATGCCCTTTAAATATTACACAACATTTTCCAATAAATTGCTCAAAATTTTTGCGTAAAGCCATACATTTCAGTGGTAAGTGTATATATTCTGAGAAGGGATCATTACAAAATCTTACGTACAAGAGGAATGTCTTCTTTGTGAGAAAATGAGCCCTCGCGAGATAAAAGACAAAGGTTAGACTTGAATGCTCAAATACTTGCCCACCAGCAATCTAATTAAATTCATAAAGAGCGTCACGTCCAAAGGGAACATGATGCTGCAAGACACGCTTCCCAGCGTCCCGGTTTTCGGGCTCAACATACCTGATTTCTATGAAAATAAATAAGTCACAAGGAAAGATTCTTCAAGTGGCTGGATCCTTTAATTGGAAAGTAACTGTTTCATGTATGGGCAACTATATGCTTCTTGCTCCCTCGTTTTGGGCGGCCAGAACCTTTTTATAAACACTCCTGAGGGAAAAACTGTAGATGGCTGCAGTGGTAAATATGTAGCAACGTCCCCATTCAAGATACATTTTTTTCAATCCCTAAAAATGGGTGTTTTTTGGTGAAATTTTTAGGGAAGACAGTGCATGAATCCGGATTGTTTTAAGTGAATAAAGTTTTGAAAAAAGTGATAACATATGGTTTTGAGTGAACATTGAAGATAAGAGGTGATGATTTCGGCGGCCATTTTGGGGAGTTAAATGAGATTTTCAGGAGATGGCGCAGTGATCGAGTAATCTTCACATCTTACATAGAGCAGCTGCAGTCATGTAGGATCACGTATTTTCTACAAAAAAAAATCCCTCGAGTTGATTGGTGATTGAATGAGTAAATGTAGCAGCTGCAGCCATGTAGGATTGCGTAATTTCTAGAAAAAAAAGTCCCTCGAGCTGATTGGAGATTGTATGCTTAAGTAAAACGTGAAATAAGGTGGTGTCCTTCTGGTGGAAACGTTGGGAAGATGGAAATATGGCATAAAGTGCAGTGGGAAAATGGTGAATTTTGAGCTGAAATATCCAGAAAAGCACTAGGAATTAGGTAAAAAAGTGATATATTATGAAATCTGGATTCTTTAGCTTTAAAATAAGGTGTAAATTAGCATGGTAGGTGACCAGAGACGACTGTAATAGCAGTCCGCGGTATGGAGACGAAACTACATATCTACCGATATAGTGTACAAGTCTATTTTCAAATGTGTTGATACAGGTGATTTAATGATGATCAGAGTTTACAAACATTAAACAAAAAATGAAAAAGGAAACAGAAAATTTGAGATTTAAACATATTCTCTAAAAAGAACACTACACATCTGTATGATGTGAGTAAAGTGCTTAATTACTTACTATGTTCTCCATACTCTTTAAATGTTACACAATGTTTTCCAATAAATTGTTCAAATTTTTTGCGCAAAGCCATACATTTCAGTGTTAAGTGTTTATATTCTGAGAAGGAATCATTACAAAATCTTACGTACATGCATTTGATTTACTAACCCTCAAAAGGGAATGGAGCAATGGGTATGAATGTGAGTACATCACATTTAATTATTTTTCCATTCATAGAACTGTTTTGAAGATGCGCTGACTAGGAACTTAAAAATCTCCAACAGGAGGAAGCACAGTCCGTTGCATTCATTATTATAAAGTTGTTATTTGTAACTTGTACATTTTCTTCTTTGGTGTGAGATAGTATAAGCTCTCTCAATGAGGTGGACGCTGATAAACTGCCCCCCCCCCCCCCCCCAGGACACTCACGTTGACTGCAATAGTTACATCAATGGAAATACAAATCAAACAAATGCACTCAAATTCCATGGGATCAGGTTGGTGTGGTGGCTAGAGTACTCGCCTACCACAGGGGCAGTCAGGGTTCAAATCCCTGCAGAGGGGGATGTTTTTCAGAGGAAACCCAATCCCCACTTGAGTGTCTTGTGGAGGACACCTCAAGTGCAGTACTCCGTCCGTCGGATGAAACGTTAAACCGTGGTCCCCTTGGCGCCTTTCGTTAAAAGCAGGCTAATTCAGACGCTGGGTTTCTATCCTCCCTTCCTCAACCCCTATGGCGTAAATGTCAGTCACCTCCCCAAATATCCAATCCAATCTACTGGCTTACCATAAGGACGGCCAGGGTTCAAATCCCTGCAGAGGGGGATGTTTTTCAGAGGAAACCCCATCCCTATTTGAGTATCTTGTGGAGGACACCTAAAGTGCAGTACTCCATCTGTCGGATGAGACGTTAAACCCTGGTCCCCTTGGCGCCTTTCGTTAAAAGCAGGTTAATTCAGATGCCGGGTTTCTATCCACCCTTCCTCCCTTACTCAACCCCTATGAAAGAAAATGACTGTAGGCCGTCAGTCACCTCCCCTAATATCCAGTCCAATCCTTAAATTCCAGGAAATTTAGTGGCAAATTGCATGCCATAAGAACAGATGCATAAAAATTTAATTTCCTTTAAACCTTGTCTTTTACAAAATTTAAATTACCCATTTGACCTGACATGTAACAATTTTTATATGGTAGTGATACAGCAACATAAATGATCTTTTAGTATCATTCATAATGGTATTGTTTTTCGGTGTGTTATTGTTTTCTATATCCGTCTCTATGATGGAGTTTGTTTTGATGCTGCATGATTGCTATATTAGTCGCTTCTGTTCTGTGCACCATCAAAGATTATTAAAGTTATCTAAGTTATAAGGTTAGTAACTTCCATTGCCATAAAGATCCTACCACAACAAAAATTAAAATACTATATGACTTGATGTGTGCACACTCAAAAAGAATCAATGGTTTTCAAAAACAAACATATTTTAAAATTATGACACTCAATTACTTGTGTGTTCCCTGCCAGATAGGCGGTCTGGAGGTAATTCTATTTGATACCAGTGAGTAATCACTGGCTCACACACTCAGGATATGGACAGTGCCTAGACGTGATCCATGCTCGCACTGGCCGTCGACTGCCGTAGTCCCTGTTAGTGGCCCCTTGGATTCCGCGTGATGATCTGCCCTTTTGAAGCACTCCCGAAATTATTAAATTCTTGGATTATATGAGAAAGAATCCCCAGACGCGTCCCAACTACAGAGATTCCGTGGACCGAACACGAATACATTCAAACTTTTGGCTTCTTCTCACTACTTCTCAGATTCTCCTCGACTGGCTTCTCCCCTCCGAGACCTGAGTGGAATGGGAAAGTCCTAATCTTCTTGTCGAGGGGGGGAGTAGTTAGAGGAGGGGGTGACGGCAGAGGAGGTGGGGGCAGTCGGCCATATGCCGTGACTAGATCGCGAAAAAACACGAAACATGCGTTAGCATTTTAAAGTCTGAGGCCTTATAGTGACAAGCATAATAAAGTAGATGACACCAAATTAAATACCAAAGACCATTATGTGATCTTACTACGTGATACGTTTCTTTTAGTGAATAAAAAGGGCAATGAAGAGGTCTGAAAAATGACTGAAAAAGGTCACTGAAAACACTAATTATCATTAATATGTCTAGTGGAGTGAACAATGTATCTCAATGAAAGCTCAGATACATTCTTTCC
Organism: Ceriagrion tenellum; assembly: GCA_963169105.1. Taxonomy (NCBI): domain Eukaryota; kingdom Metazoa; phylum Arthropoda; class Insecta; order Odonata; family Coenagrionidae; genus Ceriagrion; species Ceriagrion tenellum. The sequence goes on from OY720645.1 coordinate 9,897,342, forward strand.
TAACAAAAATGTGAAAACTTAAACTTCCTACACAAAAAAAATAATAGGGTGACAATTAAAATAAAAGTGGTCTGCAGAGGTGATTTTAGCTGAGGTAGTGAGCCCCCTTAAAACATGTCCAAACCATGCGGATTTTACATAAAGAATGCCCTTGCTCACCCTGAAACTTAACCCTTCAGTCTCCTTAGGCGAGTGTAAACTCATTCATGACATGGTTCATGCACGTCGCTTTTCCCAAAAACTTCCCCATGGACTCCTCGACGATTGTATAAACATCTCTTTGAAGGCTTCCGCGACTCTTATAATTGTAAATATTGCTCTTTTCAAGGTATTCCCGTCGCGAGTTTGGTTTTTTTGACAACAGTTTCTCCCCTCTTCCTGGGGGCGTCTTCAGGTCCGTTGGACATTTTGTAATTGTTATTATGTATTTCCCGTTGTTATGTATTTCGTTGCTAGTTCATCTAGGACCATAGGGTGTCTCCATTGCCCGCTCCTCGCTGTGGTTTGACCACTCTCTCCCAGGTTGAGGCGAGTGGGTATCCATCCTCCCGATTGAAATTTGATGGATATTTAACCAGCTCTACTACTTCTCTGATCAGCCTGGGAAAATAACGATTTTCCCTTGAGTATAGCACTCTCACTTGGTCATAAGGCAATCTGATGTCCTGGCTCGAGCCACGCATGCTCTGCAACTGCGGAGAGGCTGAATCTTCTCTTTTCGGTGGCCCTCTGGTGCTCTTTAATTCTACATTGAATTGCTCTCCCCGTTTGGCTGATGTAGGATTTACCACATCTACATTTTATTTCATAGACTCCCTCATATCATATAAGTGGGTATCCATCCTCCACCAAGAGGATGGATACCCACTTGCCTCAACCTGGGAGAGAGTGGTGAAACCACAGCGAGGAGCAGGCAATGGAGACACCCTATGGTCCTAGATGAACTAGCAACGAAATACATAACAACGGGAAATAAATAATAACAATTACAAAATTTCCAATGGACCTGAAGACGCCCCCAGGAAGAGGGGAGAAACTGTTGTCAAAAAAACCAAACACACGACGGAAATACCTGAAAAGAGCAATATTTCCAATGGTATAAACAATTCCACTATTCTTTTCCCATGGATCTTTCTGATGATTTGTCATTCATTGGCCAGGTGCATTTGCCGTTATACCACGCATCCCATAATTTAAACAAATGCTGCCATCCTCAAATATGTGGTCGTGCACATTACATATGAGGATCCCAGAAGTCAAGGGGTCTGAGTAACGAAATCATTGTCTTGAGAAAACTTGAGTCAAAGTAGAAAATATTTGGTACACCCACTAAGTAGTTAACCCTCTTAGTGCTGACCCCTGCCAGCGGTTCTAGTGAGAAATGTGGAGGGTAACTAGAATGAAATGTATCACTCTAGGAAAATAAATATTATAAAGTTATTGTTTAAAATATCCATATGCAGTTTTTCATATTGCGTATGCATTGAATTAGGTAATAATAAAAAAACGATTATACTTCGTACAAAAAATAATTGTAATTATATTTGTGTGCAAAAGTTAAAAACATATTTTGCCTCCATCATGCTGCCTTCATCTCGTAAAACATACGAAAAGCGCCATCCGTGTCCATAATTATTGTGGGTTATTGAAGTCGATTGCTTCTTTAAAATGCTCCCATCCATTTGCGACAAATTAAAAGGGAATATTAATTTTTAAAAATCTTATTGCTTATGAATAAATCAACTCTCATATACCATTATGTGGTGAATAACTATTATGCTTCGATTGCTAGGAGCTGCTTAAGTGGATGACATATCACTCACTGTATTTCACCACAGACAACGTCATTATGCACAAAAAGGCATTATAATATTTCTTGTCTACATGAAAACATAGATAACAGTATTTTAACATATTGCACTCCGAACAAACTACCTATGATCTTCGACTCGTGAGTGTTTCTACAAGGCAGATGAGCTACTCGGAGATACCTAACCTACCACTTCTACTAGTCCAAAAAAATGGCGGGCCCAATCAAGACCATGCATAACTCATATTTTTATGATTAAGATACATTTGGGGTGTGCACTTTGCAATATTTCCAATTCAAAAGTTAATGCAATGTTTTTGGGTGAATAAAAATGATGGAATATGTGCTGGAAAGAAATTTAACCCTCTCAGTGCTGACCCCTGCCAGCGGTTCTAGTGAGAAATGCGGAGGGTAACTAGAATGAAATGTATCACTCTAGGAAAATAAATATTATAAAGTTATTGTTTAAAATATCCATATGCAGTTTTTCTTATTGCGTATGCATTGAATTAGGTAATAATAAAAAAATGCTTACACTTAGTACAAAACAATAATTGTAATTATATTTGTGTGCAAAATTTAAACAATATTTTGCCTATGAGCCGATATATATCGGCCCACCACACTAAAAGGGTCAAACACAGGACTAATCCTAAAGGTGGGAAAATACAGTAAAATGAAGCGGTTATGCCACTCCTTGGCCATCTTCCCATACAGCACAGTTTGAGTTTTACTCGTGCCTCTTGGATGTATTTCTCGTTGCTCGCTTTCAACAAGAATTATCCGTGTCTTACACTAGTGTGCAACCAAGCGTCGTTAGCTAGCTTTGGGCATTTAGATTGTCATGTAGGTTTCTGCAGATATTAAATGTATCTTCACATGTGTATGCTCCGTAATTAGCTCAAATTTGGGTAGCTAATTAGCAGCGTTGCTTGCCAATCGAACGATTACCTCGGCCCTCAGGGGAGACATCCCTCCACCCCTTATCCCTCTTATGGGGCTTACAACTGCTACTATGAGGCTTGAATGTCAGTTTTCATCGCAAATCCTAATAATTCTTACTCAAAATTTGGCCAACTAAAAATAATGTTGGTTTTTTTCAGTCAAAATTGACTTTGAGACCAAAATTCTCGCAGCATATTACTCACAGTACGCAGTAGATTAGGAAAATAAAGTATGAGTGTAATATGCTTGTGACTGTACCAATTTTTCTGGGTATTGCGTTTCACTCTGAAAAAAGTGGAAAATAACTATTATATTTGTGTGCAAAAGTTAAACAATATTTTGCCTATGAGCCGATATATGCCCACCGCACTTTACGCCTGAGATACCAAAGCCGATATATCGACCCGCCGCACTAAAAGGGTTAAGAAGCATTACCCTAGATAGCAGCACCTGTCAAGAAAATCACTTGGATCCCTTTACCACCTAAAAGATTTATATTTTCACATCCCATTCCTGTACCCAACTTATTTTTTTCAAAAATGTCATTTAGACCCCTTGACTTGTGGGGTCCACATATTTAATCATGCAGAATAAGAACGTGAGCCAATTCCCAACCATTATAGCACATTTCCATCTGAGAACATGATAATTCTATGGTAGATATGCAGTCAAAGTGGGCTCGAGGAAGGTATTCAAGCCAGCAGATCACAGAATTTCATTTCAAATGTTTACTTTCATCAACGAAAAATTTATCAACTTGTTTATGATAAAACAGAATTGACTGATGTACATTCTAACATATTACAGCCAACAATTATAGATTCCACCGGATATGGCTGAACAGAAAGTGGGAAACCAAAAGAACATTCAGCTGACCACAAAAAATGGACATTTTTTCTTCTTAACATTTAATATCATCAATAATCACCATGTACCTTTTTCCTGTGGATACAAACTTGGTATTTCAACTTAAAAGTTTTACCACACAGATCACACGAAAATGGCCGGTCATCTGAATGGACAGCATAGTGACGCATGAGACATTTCCTCGTACTGAATTTCCTCTTGCAAATGCCACACTCATGAGGTTTCAGTTTCAAGTGGACACAGCTGATGTGTATATCCCGTTGACCAATCTGTCTAAACTGTTTTGGACAGAGATGACATGGGAATCTCTTGTCAGAGCTATGGGTATAAGAATGCACCTCCAAGTCTTGCTTTCTTATGAATTTCTTTTCACAAATTCGACACTGATATCCAAGTGTTCTCAACTGACAGAAGCGTACATGTGAATTGTAATAACTCCTGTTCAAATATGCCTTCCCACACTTGGAGCATTTGTATTTCTTATTGTAAGAGTGGCATAACTGATGAAACCTCAATTCAACAAGGGACGGAAACCCAAGGAAGCAAACACTACACGTTTTCTCCTTGCTGATGCCGTGCACATTCTTGAAATGCAAAGCCATGTTTGGTCTGGAAGTGAAATTATCATCACACAAACTACAAATGTATTTACTCATGCTTGTATGCTTATCAGAGTGAGTTCTCAACTCACTTTCAGAAGGAAAAACATTGCAACAAGTGAGACATTTGTGAACAATAATCGAGAGATGGCACATGACAATATGCTCCCTCAGCTTAAATTTGAAGGAGTAAGACCTGCCGCAGTAATCACAAATCATGATTCCACCATTAACACTCATTACATTTCCAAAAATTGTATTTTCAACCTCAACTTTGTTGATTGCATCAGGTTCACAACTGTCATGAGTTGAAACCATGCACATGCCAAGAATTTCCTTGTCCTTCTGATCATTATCACACTCCATAAAAGGATTATTAAAACTACAAATGCCCTGCATAGAGGAATGAGATGATGAAGGATGTGTCCCAACATATGAATTGGATACCCTAGAATTCTTTGGACTAATGACAATTGGAGAAACTTTAGTGCAATCAACAGTTGTTTTAACATGACACAGTGTTCCTGCATCTATTTTTCTTGCATTCTCTGGGAGTAAAAATCTAGTTTTCCCATAATTAACAATATCAAATGAACCACACGCAGTGGATCCTTTGGAATTATGAATATTAGAATCAATTGGAAAACTAGAATTATAATCCTGATTGTTTAACAAAGTGTTGTCCTCTGGAGAATTGGATTTCAAACTCTTCAAAAAACTGTTTAAACTTTCAAAATTCCTGGGTTTGCATTTGAAATCATGTTTCTTTATGTGTTTCACCAATCTTTTCTCACTACTAAACTCTTTTTGGCACTTGCTACAACACAATCGACTCTTCAACAAGCTGCGTTCACCAGAAATCAACTTGTATTCCTCATTCGACACAGCTGAGTCTGTTGCTTCATTTAAATAATTCTTACTCTCAAAATTTTCATGCATTTTCAAATGTACCCTCAGCTCACCCTTATTCAGAAATTCAGCATTGCACTCTGAACACCAACAATATTCCACTGGCTCTTCCAATTCACTCTGTACACAATCCAAGCCATTGTTTTTGCTGCATTCCATTACAGGTGTCTCGGACAGATCAAAGTCATTTGGAAGTGCTATAGATTTGGTGAAGTGTTCCTTCTTCTCTGAGATCAAAAAGTCGAGTGATTCCTTGGGGATGTTGAATGCTTTTGCCTCCATCTGCAAGGACAACATTTTACATATATTAAGTCCACATCTAAATACTTCCAAGACAACTGAAAAGACCCATGTGTAGTTTGCCATCTGGCAGTTTGTGGGTCAATGTATTCGGACATATCAAGCAAGAGGTGGTGGAATATCATGATGAAATTTTATGAAATAAACATTGTAATGTCCACTGAGTAATTCAATTTATGACATATTTAGATGGTAAGGCATCACCATAATGTATGTACATACAATGCCCATGGAGGAAAGAAAACAGCTTTATATAACATTTAGTTGGGTGGGTAGAAGGACAGAGGTAGATTTTTTTAAAAAAGGAATACATATATGCTGAAGGGAGGTAGAGGTTGGGTATGTCTAGTAATTTCAACGTGTCTGCCGAAGAACAGAAGAGATGCTTTCAAAATCTGAACAAAAGGACTTAAATCGCCAAGCACCTCATCAAAGCAAGTCGTCATCACAGCAGCAGCAGACAAAGTACCACTCGATTACGCCTTAGTGTTGAAAACACATCGTTGACGTTATTAGTCTGGGGGCACAATAAATGTTTTCCATAAATTTATTTGATTAATGATTCCAATCACATTCACTGATTTGATTGAATATTCACTGGGACCGTTTGATACTTTCATGTTTTAACTCTAGCATCAGTATAAAGCCTAAGACTTGTATATTCACCAGTGATAATAGTAATAATAATAGTTTTTATTTGCTCAAAGACCATGGTACATCTGTCCAATGGTATAAGGCACGTCAATCATAAACATAAGTTACTTTAACAATACATATTAAATCAGTCAAAACAAATATCACAAATAATTAACATCCAATACACAAAAAAACCACATTCCTCCAAAGAATAATAGCGCCCTTGTAGCTGTAACATTTCAAATTGTATTTTAAAGGTATTATAATTTTTTATTTCAGCAGGAAGTTTGTTGGACAATCGTATCCCCATTTCCCTGGGGCCAGATTTGTTGACGTTTGTTCTTATCTTTGTGTAGTGTATATCATGTTTGCACCTCGTGTGATGGGAATGATGAATAGAATAGAATAGACTTTATTGATCCAAAAGACACTGTACAGAATAAAGTATTAAGTAAGCGTATAGGACACATCAGAAAAAAGAATGAGGTATAAAAAATAAGGTGTATTGTTTACGTCACATACATCATGAGAGATTCATTAACACTATAAAAACAGGAAGTTTAATAACTTTCTCTTAAATACACTCTGTCCTCTTGTTTTATATTAGCTGGTAAATTGTTATAAAGTTTTATGCACATATTTCTAGGACTCCTTAGATGTTTAGTGGAGCAGGATGACTTCACATGCATATCATATTTTAGCCTAGTATCATAAGAATGGATTTCATTATTCTTTACAAAGTCTGAGATGTTCTTTTTAACATAAATTACAGAATGATAAACATAAACAGAAGGCACTGTCAACAGATTTAACCTCAGAAACAGTGGTCGGCAGTGAGCTCTATAGTGTACTTGACAGATTGTTCTTACAAAATTTTTTTGGATTTTGAAAACACTATTTAAGAACGACGTAGATCCCCACAAGACTATTCCATAGGATATATGTGGGTAGAATAGTCCGTGGTAAAGGGTTTTCATAATATCTAAACTAACGGTATGTTTCAAAATAGATACCAAGTAAATTACAGAATTAAGTTTTTTACATAGATTAGTGGTGTGCACATCCCACTTAAACACAGAATCAACATGCACTCCGAGAAATTTAACACTGTGTACAACATTGAGGTCAAAAAAATTGGAGGCTAAGTCATTACCACCTTGTTCATTATTTATAAATTGAAATTTAGTGATTTGTGACTTTTGATTGTTCAACTTTAAATCATTGCTGTCACACCAGCTTGACATTAGGTGTTTTACCAGTTTACCTGAATCAAATAAATTAGGCAAATTTTTCTCTGACATTAAAATGCTGACATCATCAGCATACATTATACAATTAGAATCAACATTCATCATTATCAATTTGGGTAGTTCATTGACATAGAGTAGAAACAATATAGGGCCCAGGACAGAGCCTTGGGGTACCCCTAAGGTCACATCAAGTGAGGAAGAAAGAAATGTTTTACCATCTTTTTGATATACCACCCTCTGTTGTCGTTTGGCAAGATACGACTCAAGCCATTGTAGTGATAAGCCTCTGACTCCAAGCTTATTACACTTAAGAAGTAATTTAGTGTGGTTTACGGTGTCAAAGGCTTTTAAAGGATGGTCACTATTAAGGAGAAAGCTACCAATATTCAATTTGATGTTAAACACTGCGATCATTATGTAAATGCAAGGAAGTGGTAGAAGGCACAGCTCCTTAAATAAGGGTCTGCAAGAATGTCTGTATGGTTTTTGGGCTATGATTCTGACAGCCTTTTTTTGAAGTCTGAAAATGCGTTAAGATGAGAGGAACCCCAGAAAATTATGCTGTTTAGGATATGGGAATAAAATTCCCCAGAGTACAGACTAAGGAGTGTGTCCTTTCTAACCGTACTACTAAGTTGTCTCAGTAAGTAACATGTGGACTTAGTTTATGACTTAGTAGATCAGTGATGTGATTATAGAGAAAAATAAAGCATTGTAGCTAGAATATATACAATGGTGTGTGTTAGCTATGAGTTATATATGATTAAGGCAGGAGAAAAGAGTAAAGAAATCGAGAATAACTAACAAAATAAGAATATAAATGAAATATAACTAATTATCAATGTCCTAAGAAATCATCCTGCAACTTATGGATGTTGTTCAAGTTTCTAGTGGCAGCAGAGGTTCCATGAATGAATGATAATCATTACATGTACATTACAGTAAATGGAGATGGTTGGGAAAGATACCAAGAAAGATTGGAATAGTATTTTTTGGCAAATTACAATGGATTTGATAGAAGAGTGGCAGTTTTGTTGACACTGGTTGGTGAGGAGGAATACAGTACACTGAGAGACCTGTGCGACCCTATTCTGCCCAAGAACTAAACTCATGACCATTTGGGTCTCATTTTGAAGCAGCACTATTCTAAGAGGATTTTGGTGTTCAAAGAAAGGATTGAATTTAACGAGATGCGGCAATCAGTGCAGGAGACTTGCCACTACGTGCATCTACACCAGGGGTGGCGAAGCTTTTGGCAATTGAGTGCCAAAGTTTATGAAATAAGAGTATACTCACCCGACACGCGAGTCGACGAGTCCACTCGTGTGCCAACCCATCGAGGTATCCCTTAGCGCCCTCCCAGCTACGGGTGCAGAAATAATTGCTCTGCATGCCACTTCTGGCACGCAGAGCCACCCCTGATCTACACCTATTGTACTGTAAAACTCCAAATCTCTTTTCTCTAATACCTCCCACTCAATTGATCATACATTCACGATGTTTCAATAAAAATTAAGTATGAGTCGAATCCTAATGTCGATCCTCAGGATTAGAGTGAGGATCGATCACCTAAAGACTATTCCTATTCCAGATTGATAAATATTCTAATGAAATTTCATTTATCACATCATATTTGTCTCAGAAATTTTGAGTGTAGGCTATCAATTTGTACTTTTTATGTACCACCTTAATAAGCTGAGGATATATTTGATATTATTTCGTAATAAACATACTTTTTGAACGACTTAGATTGTTAGCTGGAGGAGCCTTCGACAGGAGCTCGGGCACCTAGACCTTGAGTGGTCCATTGTGTCAACCCCATGTTTAACCTGCCTGCCACATGCAGACAGGGGACAAGAGCGCCACGGTGAAGGTATGAATGGTCATCCATCCAACCCTCATCCAGGCCCAACATTACTTAACTTCAGTGATCTTACAGGAAATGGTGTTTCAATGAGGCTAGGCCCTTGCCCCAGAAGTCGTTTCTGATTCCATCGATTCCAGATGGATAAACATTCAATTCAAATTTCATTTATCTCATCATAGTTGTCTCAATAATTTTGGGTGTAGGCCGTCAACTTGTACTTTTTATGTATATACCTCAATAAACTGACGATATGTTTGCTATTATTAGTTAATAAACATACTTCTTGAACGGCTTAGATTGTTAGTTGGGGGATCCTTCTACAGGAGCTCTGGCACCTAGACCTTTAGTGGTCCTTTGTGCCTACCCCATTTTAACCTGCCTGCCACATGCAGACAGGGGACAAGAGTGCCACGGTGAAGGTATGAATGGTCAGCCATCCAACCCTCGTCCGGGCCCATCATTGCTTAACTTCAGTGATATTACGGGAACTGGTGTTTCAATGAGGCTAGGCCCTTGCTATAACATGGGGAACACATTTACAGAACATATGCGGCACATCATCAAAGAAACTAGGTTTTATTAAGCATAAAATGATAGAAATACGCTCTCGGATGAAAAAGTCAGAGAGAGATGCTACTTCTATCTGGTTAGGCCACACCTTGAATACGCCACGAGCATTTGGGACCCTGGTCTTGAAGATTTAACCAAAAATACTAACAAAATACATAGGAAAACTCCTTTATACACTGCAATTCGAGCAAACACATAGTGTCTATAGATTGTGCTAAGACAATGATAAGCATTTATTTACTTGGATAGCTTGGAAGCCGATCAAATGGTCCTTCATTCAAGTCCATATCGCAGAAAAAGCATAATTAACTTTTTGTGACTTCATCTTTCAAAATAAAAGAGTTGACTCCAATTCCCAGAAATAGTTTTTTAAAAACAAATATTTTTAAAGCTTCAGTTGCTAAAATATAATACATATTGTAAATGATAGAAAATAAGCAAATAGCCTTTTGTAATTTCGTTTTGTAACTTTTAACCTTCTTAGTGCTGACCCCTGCCAGCGGTTCTAGTGAGAAATGTGGAGGGTAAATAGAATGAAACGTATCACTCTAGGAATATAAATATTATTAAGTTATTGTTTAAAATATCCATACGCAGTTTTTCTTACTGTGTATGCATTGAATTAGGTAATAATAAAAAAACGCTTATACTTCGTACAAAAAATAATACTATTCATCATATTTGTGAGCAAAAGTTAAACATTATTTTGCCTATGAGCTGATATATCGGCCCTCTGCACTTTTCCCCTGAGATGCCAAAGCCGATATAGCGGCCCGCCGCACTAAAAGGGTTAATAACTCCCACGATCCGAAAATCTCAAAATAGCCAAAATGGCTAAGTCCATCATTCTCGTCAGTGTCACAGTTCCATCCTTCTAGAGTTAAAAGACAAATGAAGGTAATAAATGTATGAAACATAGATCGAAATTTATTGGCCATGAATGTGTCTCTTTTTTTAAACCCACACGTACATTAAAAATTGCATACAGGAGAAAATCTCCTGGAAAATTGATGCAACCGGTATACCAGATCACACCTAAGTTAACATATAATTGGTTCAAAAATTAATTTTGGGCTTATATCTGGAATCAATTTTAAAAATGAAGAGCACAAGATGTTGTACTGTCCACTATTTTTAATACATAATGGATTACCACAGTGTCCTAATGTGTCCACCAAGGCTATTATATCCTCTCTCCATCCCTAATCTCCCCACTCATAGATTCACAGCAGGCTTAAAATTAATTTATAATATTCTAGATCCCGCCATCGACTGAATTGCTCTCCTTAATCAATTTATAAGTGCCCTCCCGCATCACCCGTTCTCACCCTTAACTCTACATATGCTTCCCATTTACTTTTATTTTTAATTTTACTTCATACTTTATTGGTCACACTCAGAGCATTACAACTGCTATAGACCTTGTCAATGAGATACATAGAATTTGTAGCACACTACATTTACATTGTGTACAGTTTTTTAAACCCACAGCTTCAGTTCCAGGGCCTCTTTCAGATTATAAAATGGATTACACACCAGCCAATCATTCACCCTTCTCTAATATATCTCTCCATAGTTCGTTTTGAAGCACAAATGACAATTTATTGTAAAACCTTGCACCCATTATATGGTGCTGGTCTGTTGTTTTCTTTAGTCTACAATATGGAATGTCAATACAATGACTAGTTCTAGTATTGTAATAATGAATATCCTTCCTCATGCTACAGTTAAAATTGTTTGTTTTTACATAAACCAGTACTTTAAAAATGTACAAATTAATCACAGTCATAATATGTTCCTTAATGAACAGCGGCTTACAGTGATCATCTACTTTGGCACCAGCCAAAATCCTAACCACCCTTTTCTGTAGTCGAAGTACATTTCCTATCTTATTACCATTGCCCCACAGATGAATACCATAGAGCAGCCTGTTTTGGAAGAGTGCAAAATACATACAATGAAGATATTCTTTAGGCAATAAATACTTGAGTTTTCGAAAAAGATATACTGTCTTAGTTAAGGAGTCACAAATAGAGGCTATATATACCTCCCATGTCAAACTGGAATCAATATGGAAACCCAATAATTTCACTGATGTTTCCATGCATGCATTTTTAAGGCTTACCAATAGAGAACCCCAGGCTTTTGTTTACTATACGTTCTCCTTTCTTCCACCTCTCCTCTCTCCATTGAATTCCCTTCCATCTAACATCAATCCTTTTGCACGTTCATCTAAATTCTTTATAAGCCTTTATCTTTCATATTTTTTCACCAAAGTAGTTATTCCCCCATTTTCTTTTTTTTGTAACCTGTTGTTAAGTTTGCTTGTATATGTCCTTAAGCTTGTGTATTGTTACATGGCCGCTATAAAATGGCAGCATAGCTGTGTGTGGTTTTTTTACTTTAAATAAAAAAATAAATAAATAAACATGAAATTAATTGAAATAATTGAAAAGTGAAATAATGATAAATATGGAAGATATAATGGGAAAGGAATACAATATGAGAATTAACAATAAAAAAACAAAGGGAATGGTTTGCAGTAGGGATGGACCGATACCAGAAATTTCTGATACCAATACTCCTCCCCCTGATACTATTGGCTACAGAAAGGCAAGGTCAACTGAGCAAGCTTTGTTTAAAATGGTCGACCACATCCTACAACATATCAATGAGAGATATAAAGTTATGTGTATCTATTTTGACCTGAGTAAAGCTTTCGATGTTATCAATCATGAAAAGCTACTCTTAAAATGCCAGCTGCTGGGCATAAGAGGTGTTGCACTGAATTGGATGAAGACATATCTATCTCGGAGATATCAGAAGGTGGCCTATAAACAAGATGGTGATACCTATCTGTCTTCCCCTAAAGATGTAACAAAAGGAGTACCACAAGGATCTGTTCTCGGTCCAATACTCTTTCTGATTTTCATAAATGACCCACCTTTGAGCCTAAAGTCAGGGGTAGAAAATAATTGTGTGATCTTTGCTGATGATGTGAGTGTTGTAACTTATGGCAAAACAGTAAATGATTTGATTACTTCTTGTAAAGTGGTTATTCAAAAAATATTAAGCTGGTGCAATAGCAATATAGGTACTTACATTTGTAATGGATTTTACCTTTTGTAATGTATCTATTAGGCAAAATAAATTTACCTATTATCGATACTACTTCCTTCTAGGTATAATACAATCTTAATATTCTTATATCCTAATCAAGTCTAAAGCAATGCCCCTCTTAGGCCTCCTCTATCGCTTTACCGAAATGAATGAGCCCCGAGCACTTAGAACTTTTTTCTCTTCCATTATTCTTCCTATTCTTACCTATTCCTGCTCCATCTGGTCTATCTCTTCTCAAACTAATCTTTCATCGCTGGACTGTGTCTGCAACTTCTTTGCTAAAATAGTTAAGAATGGATTACCACAGTGTCGTAATATGTCCACCAAGGCTATTCTATCCTATCTCTCTATCCCTAATCTCCCCACTCATAGACTCACAGCAGACTTAAAATTTATTTATAATATTCTAGATCCCACAATCGACTGAATAGCTCTCTTTTATCAATTTCAAAGTTCTCTCCGGCCTCACCCGTTCTCACCCTTTACTCCACATATGCTTCCCATTCCCAGACTTTCGTTCACTAAACGTTCTCATTTCTTCCACCTCTCCTCTCTCTATTGAATTTCCTCCCGTCTAACATATAAGCCTTTCTCTTTCATATTTTTCACCAAAGTAGTTATTCCCCCATTTTCTTTTTTTTGTAACCTGTTGTTAAGTTTGCCTAATATATGTCCTTAAGTTTGTGTATTGTTACATGGCTACTATAAAATGGCACCATAGCTGTTCGTGGTTTTCTTACCTTAACCCTCTTAGTGCGGCGAGCTGATATATCGGCTTTGGCACCTCGGATGAAGGTCGGCAGGTCGATATATCGGCTTATAGGCAAAAAATTGTTTAACTTTAGCGCACAAATATAATACCAATTATTGTTTGCATGATGTATAAGTGTTTTTTAATTATTACCTAATTCAATGTATACACAATAAGAAAAACTGTGTATGGATATTTTAAACAATAACTTTATAATATTTATTTTCCTAGAGTGATACATTTCATTAAGTTACCCTTCGCATCTCTCGCTAGAACCGCTGGCAGGAGTCAGCACTAAGAGGGTTAAATAAAAAAATTAATAAAACTTTACAACACGTGTTTCGGCACTTCATTGGCCATCATCAGGTACAGTGTAAAAATTCCAGTTATGACATGGGTATTTAATACATGATTCTTAAGGCCGCTTTACACAGTACATTTTATTGTACAAACGAATGTACAAATTCCTTCATGAAGGTAAGTAATGCGTCAAATTGCTCTTTTCCATTATGTGTTTATAACCCTTATGGGTCTTTAGATTGTTGTCGAAATAGTTATTTAATACCATAACATATTCATAAAGGTCATTTAAATTCAGTATTTCTAATTTTATGAACAAAAATCTTTTACGATCAAAGCCATTATTTGTTCTCATGAATAATGTCCCTGAGTCCTTGTCGTTTTAAGTCATATACATTACTGATTATTTTTAGTATTAAACAATTAGGTTCAGCTACTAGATCCTTGTGGGTCTGCTTTGAGGCCATGCAGAATTTCATGGGTCAGGTAAGGGGCATTTCAAGCATATTTTTAAAGCAATAAAACTATATTTATGTTTATTTCATATTTTGAACAAAAGCATAATCTTAGAAATGAGATTTCAAATCAAGCGTTAATGTTGCAATTAATTTTATGGGTATAAAAATTGATATTACATGCATTTAAATGTAGGAACATAGCCTTAATGGGTCAGGCATTGGTACGTTTACCTTAAAGTGGCAAATTGTATGATTGTCTGAATGACTTAACGGGAAATAGATCCTGCTCTAATTCGATTCTGTTTCTTGTACATTCTATGATACATTCGTTTGTACAATAAAATGTACCATGTAATGCGGCCTTTAGTGGGAAGGAGGGGTGGAGGGAAGGAAGAGGAGATTTGGCGGTTGGGATTATCGGTATTGAGGCAGAATGGAGGGGGGGAGAGAAATAGGAGGAAATGGGTGCATGACAGTGGGTCATCCCAATACGCTTACTCAACTTCCTCAACAAATAGAGGGGAATAGGTCATCCTAAGGCTGCTCGTCAAGTGGGTGGGGGAAGGATTGTTCAGTAGCGGTGGGTGAATTGAGTGAGGGGTGGTTAGGACGGAGGGTGGGGGTATCACGGTTTGGGTTCTGGTCAAAAAGGTAAGGAGGGCTCAGGATGGGGGAGTGATATTGAAAATCAATATAATTTAATAATTTGACCTTCTTTTCTTTCCCCTTTATGATTTCCCATTGTTCATAGGCATCCAAGCAACATCCTTAGTGAACACATAAAGTGCCTGGTCTAAGGAGAGACTAGATTCCGTTTGGCAAAGCATCTGATGGAAGAATCCCACCACACGGACTTCCGAGTGTACATTTTAAGGTTTCGAAACAAAGAAGTTTATTGGAGTAAAAGTTATGTCGCCCTCTTTTTAAAAAACTTTGCATCCTGCCTCTTCCATGTGTCTATATATATGCTGCAATCACCTGTGCTAAATTGAATCACTGTAGTTATAGCCGAAATGGCTTTTATCACAGTTATAACACAAGGAGTGCTACAAACCTACACCAAACTTATGTCAGGACTAGACACTAGGACCGAAAAATATGGGCCTTATACTATTTAACAAGTTACCAATCGAAGTAAAAAACTGTGAATCGTTAAGTGCATTCAAATATGCACTTAATCAATATTTGCAAGGAAATATCTTCTACTCAGTTGACGAATTTATACAGCAATTATAACAATTATAACTTGTATTAATAGTGTCTTGACTTGGCCTATATTTGTATGTAAAAACAAATCGCTGGGCAGTTTAATGTAGTATTTGTATTAAGATATGTATATATATTTTATTTTTTGTATTGTATAAAATATTTTTGTATTTCTAAATGACGAATCCTATACCTACACACGTGTGTATGGTCTTTGGAGAATAAATTCTATTCTATAAAACAAAATAGAGCGTAATTGTAATAGTTTATTCGAGCACAAGTTATTAAATTCAGTATGTTGTAATGGATCAGAGAAACACTAAATTTATGACCTCAGGAAATCTTCTGTAAAACTTAATTGCCTCGCATATACGTGGATCTTGTAAGACGAACATTTACCCCCAAAATCCGAAGAATCAACATTTGCCATTGGCAATACTTGCCATTTCATTTGAATTCATTACCTCTACAGATTATTTTCACAGTTTTATCCATTGCAGTAAGTAGACTATATGCAATAAAATTAGTTTCACTCGCCTGCTTTTCTTCATGCATTCGCAGCAAATAGTCCAACGTACTCCACAGACCGTATGTTATGTTCCCTTGGAACTTGATATCCCTCAAACAATCAACGCATACGAATGTTGACATCTCATCACCAGCAGAGGCCTGGTTCAAAAAGCAGAAATTAAAGAAAACCCTCCTTCATTACGGAAAAACACACATCGTATTGAGAACGCGATACGTATGTGAAAATTTTTTAACTGGTGAAAAATCAGATTGAACGGAAAAAAGCAAACGAAAACTGCCAAGATCTAAAGACCTACGAGGTCAACATATCTTCATCAAACCAGCTACATAGAAGTAAACAGGGGCAGTATAACAAACACAACACCAGTATTTCACAAAATGTTGACTCATAATTGTAACACGAAAATGAGCCTTACGTTCGGGAAGAGAGTTATGAAGTAATATCAGGATCATGTCAATGGACGGATACCTTAAGGCAAACAAATATACGTTTATGTAGCTGATTTCTCAACATCGAAATTGAGCTTAGGATTTCCAAGCAACAGCAAACTTACTTGGACTCCGTACAAATCCTTGAGTTTATCTACCAAAAGGCAACCTTCTTTAAATATCACAGTTTCAAACATATTCACGAATGAATTCTTAAGCTCGTAGCACAATCTACAAAATTCAAAGCGAGTCGCATTTTCACTCAGAAGAGTCATAGTTAGAATGGATTCTTCACAGACCATTCAAGTTCTCCACGATCAAAATAACCTCCTGTCCCAAAACAAACGTTGCCGTTCGTTCTTCAATTGTTTTGCTAACGCGCTGGGGCGCACTTTAAAATCGAGAAAATGTGGACATTTAATAAATTTAGATAACATACAGTAAGTTCAATTAGTCAGTTGAATTGTACATCTTGGATTGATATTAAATTTACTTGAGCACGTGAAAAGTACTATTTGACGATTTGTAACCCAACGAAATAGCACTTCTTGTCATTTATATTACCTTTCTTATCTATTATTTTTCCAATGAACTGTTAATCATAACAGATTTTTCTTCATACTCAAATCTCAAAAAACAGTAAACAACCATTTCTTAGGCAATATAACATTCCATTAACATAACATTGATAGCATTGTCAAATGAAATGGGAGGTGGCCGATCGGTCGTGCTGATAACGCAAATCAAGATCCTTTACCGGGTATAAGGACCTTGACGCAAATGAATGACTACAGCGCCACTGGTGTTGACTGATGGAAGTGAGCTGGCGTTGAAGGCGCGAACACACTGGTTGTCTTCAAATAGTTACATTTTGAACTATAATTTCAAAAGCCTTAAATAATTTGACTATTCAGCAAGCCTCAGTCGTCGCATCACACAAAGACGCCAACTCACCTTCAGTCGTACTTAAAGCAATATTTGCCTGCCTTGAATTCCAAACCATAGTTATCTCATATATAATTAAAGAAGTAACAAGATCTAGATTTCCCTTAACTATTCCTTGCCCATTCTACATCAGGAAATCTTATCAAAGGAGTGTTTAATTAATATTTAGTATAAATAAGGTCAACAGTTCCATTTACACATTTGAAAACCCTTGTTTTCTTGAAAAGTGCCTGCCACCCTAAAGGGCCCTATTAAAACCTTACAATTGTAAAAAGCAAATTTATAATAGTAATTCTGAGAAATACCACTGTAAAAATGGAAATACAATTGTAAAAATGGAGATACAATTGTAAAAATTGCCAAAATCCAAATTTAAAATTTACAAGTGTGAAGTTTCAATAGGGCAAAAATGATGGAAAAAGGGACGGCCAAAGTGACTGTGTGATTCAGAAAATGATAGCTCGAGCTATCATTGTCACGGTCCCTGAAAAGCTATCATTGGAGCTATCCCTTAAAAGGGACGGAAATAATGATCGTGTGATTCAGGCTTAACTTCAGCTGGTTCCAGAAAGGGAGTTCCCAGGTGCCTAATTCTAGTCCTCATCAGGGCCAAACAGTCACAGAGGTCATGAGATGAAAAGGGGAACCCAAACCCGTTATTATTTCCATGAATGGAATAAGTCCCGAGACAGAACAATTGCCACTATAAAACATGTTAAAAATGTAAGGCGAGTAACATTATAGCTAGATTAGATTAGATTCGTTGTGGTGGAGTTCCTCGAGGAGGACCTGAGGCACCTAGACCTGTTGGTCCTTTGTGCTGACCACCTTGTTTGTATCACCCAAAGAGATTGATGGCCTTGCTGAAGGCCAGAATGTCCTCTATGGGGATACCCCTAACTTCAGCTGGTTCCAGAAAGGGAGTTCCCAGGTGCCTAATTCTAGTCCTCATCAGGGCCGGACAGTCACAGAGAACGTGAGATGTTGTCTCATCCTCTTCTTCGCACCATCTGCATTTGGCAGAGTCCACAAGCTTCAAAAGATGGAGGTACCTCACGACCTGACAGTGACCAGTTAAGAGTCCCACTATCGTGCGTAGTTGACTTCTGTTTAGCAAAATGAGTCTTCTTGCCAGTCCTGGTTTGGGTCCTTCAATCAGAAGCTTGGAGAGTTGTACCCTATCTCAGAGTTATTTTAAAAATATTGTTAAATAGTAAAAGCTTGCCCAAAGATTGGAAAAAGGTGATTGTAGTTCCCATATGTAAAATAGACACTAGAAAAATGGTCCAAAATTACAGGCTCATCAGTTTAACATCAGTGATATGCAAATTTATGGAAAAACTTATAGTAGATTACCTTTTTGAAAAATGGAAACCAAATGTGTGGTTATGTCCATATAAACATGGCTTTAGAAGAGGTTACTCTTGTGAAACACAGTTGTTGACCTTATGTCAGGACATTGCAGAGGCAATCAATGAAGGCGACATAGTTGACGCAGTTGTGATCAATTTTGCTAGAGCCTTCGATACTGTGCCTCATGATTTGCCACTAAATAAACTTAGAAAAACTACAATCAATCATACAGTGGTAGAATAGGTTGAGAACTTTTTGACGTGCAGAACACAAACAGTCAAAATTGGCAAAGATTTCTCTGAGGAAGCAAAAGTCACCTCAGGAGTCCCTCAGGGTAGTGTGGTAGGCCCCTTGTTATTCTTAATATTTATTAATGATTTGGCAGTATCAATTAACTCAAGCATAAGATAATTTGCTGATGACAGCATAATCTATAGTAAAATAAAAAATAGAAATAATGAGACCACGCTCCAAAAAGACCTTGACCAAATTCATCGTCGGTTGAGTTGTTACTAAGTAAAAATTAACAACAACAAAAGTGTGCATATTCAATTTTCAAATAAAAGGGTAGGTGATAGAAATGACATTAAGTTAAATAAGAATATTCAGAATTTCTTAAGGTGAAAAAAGCATATCGTAGACTTCTAAAGTATGCGAAAAAAACGTACAATGATCGGCGAATTGCCAATGCTCAGAACAAAACAAAAGAAACATGGATTATCATATGGATTATTATATCATGGATAACATATCAATTTAACTGGAAAGCTATCTGTAGCTCTGTATGGTATGAGATTTCTCAGAGACACAGTATCTCAAGATGGACTATTGACTTTATATCACTGTAACTTTATGAACAAAGCCAACTACGCAATTGAATTCTGGGGATCGGTCATAACACTCCTTAACAAAGTATTTCTTATACAAAAGAGGGCAATAAGAATCATTATGGGGAAATCAAAAACACACTCCTGTAGACCACTATTTGTGGAATTAAGGCTCCTCACAGCACCATGCGTATATATTTATAAATTATGTGTTTTAATTAAGGTTAACATTCACAAATTACAGGTTAATAGTGATATTCATAATCACTTGACAAGATCCCATTCAAGTTTACATGTCACCCTCAATAAACCAAAAATAGCCTCTAGGCTAATAGCCATTGCTGTTGGCACAAAAATGTTCAATTTACTCCCCCCATATTTAAGATGTACCACCCCAGAAAAAAAGTTCGAGGTTGAACTAAAAAAATATCTTGTAAATAAATGTTATTACAGCGTACATGAGTTTTATAGCAAGTTTAGTTGCTGTTTTGTACTATCATTGTATTTTGTATTGTTCTATCTCAATAGTTTGTTGTTTTTGTCATCAATTTTGAGTGCAGTGTATCTTGTATATTGATGGAAACATGTAATTATTTGTTTCAAATACTTTTGACGTGTCTTATATCTATGCGTTGATCTCTGTGACATATGATCTTTAGACAAATAAAATTATTATTATTATAAATGGAGCCTAGGCAGATAGTTTAAGTACCTGGGCATCCTGTTAACAAAGGATCTGGGATGGGGGCCCCACATACAGAAGTTAGCTGGGAGGCCGTTTAAAAACCTCCACTACGTGATGAGGAACATGAAAAAATGTCCAAAAGAGGTGAAAAAGCTGGCATATTTTAACTACCATTGGACCAATGCTTGAGTATGCCATGAATGTCTGCGATCCCCATGATTAGGGGAAGGCAAAGAGCTTGGAAAAGGTCCAAAGGAAGGCAGCAAGGTACGTTTTGGGGGGGAGACATAAAAATACAGATAGTGTTGGCAGCATGTTGTTAGAGGAATTGGGGTGGAGTCCACGGCAAGTTAGAAGGAAAGTAAATAGGCTGTTGGGAATGTTTAAATGCTATTCAAAGCATCCAGCTTGGTCGGAATTGGGGAAGAGGCTGGAACCATCAAATTTTGTTGGGAAAAACGACCACCCGCTGAAACTCAAATTAAGGAGGCAAAAAACGAATGCTGCCAAATACTCTTCCTTAAATCGTGGGGTCTTTGAAAGGAATCAATTACCAGAAGAACTTAAAAATCGATTACCATGGAATGTAAATCTTAAAAAATAAATGTTACTCATAAAAAACAAGATGAGTGTTTGATGAAGGTATACATATTTTTAAAAACTTTGTTATTACAGCTTACCTAACGTTATATAGCCACCAGACAATATCTAATTGCAATTTTAATGTAATAAATAGATAAATAAATATTCAGTCTGTTTACTGGATATTACTCAGTTAAATTTAGAAGATTAGAAACTACATGCAACATTTTTACTAAACATTGACAATGACATCTTTACCATTAACATTGGAATGTTTTTATGTATTGGAATAAACTATGTAATTATGCAGGCAAATTTTATGACAATGTCTCCAAAATAATCCTGGCCTTTCATTCATTCTCTAGGGTCAGCTGAAGTAAGAGGACTAATTGCAAAGCAGTAATACTTTGATATTGGATAAAATATAATATTTGTTGAGAGATTGGAAGAAACTATTTCTTACAAATTATATTTTCCTCTCTAAACATTCACTTCCAGGTCCAAGCAATTCGACTAAAGTGGTTTGCCATTTTGCTGATATCAATTAAAAAGGGACTTCCTTCTCCACCAGGTTGAGACTTTTTGAGCAGAAAACATCACAAATCCAAAGTTACAGAATGCTCAAGGGTGGTTTTTCTCATCTGTCTATCTTCAGTTCTTATCCCACAAATACACCTGACTTTCAGCATCAGTTTCCAGCATCTGGCATAGAAATGAACTATACTGATCCACTTTTGAAATGGACCATGTTTCATATACAGAGAGTAATACACTCCACACTCATGTTTTCAGGTACCATTTCTTCATTATGAGCAGGAGATTTGAATGACCTTCAAAGACAACACAATACAAAATGGAATCAAGAATCCCTAGAAGAAGTAAGAAGAGGATTCAAATCCAAGCACGGAGAAGAGAAGCTGAAGGCAGTTTACACTCCAGGCAGAGACATTAGAACAAGTGGATTCTTTCGCCTACCTAGGAAGTTCCATTAGTTTTGGTGGGAGAAGTACAGTGGATCTCCAATGTAGAAATGTAACAAAAAATATTTAATACCTAACTATTTTTGACACTAAAATTTTAAAAAGATAATTATTCAATACACAGCCTTTCATTCACAACATTATATTCAGCCTGTATCATGGAGGACTCATACAAATGTGACAGATTTGAGCAGCAAGCAACCAGGGAAGCCACTCAAGTATCAAGCTGATATTCCCTGACTATTCCAGATTTTCCATACTACTTTCACAATTTTCCAGACTGTTTGATAATATGTATTTTACGGAATATTTACACATGATAAAAATATGTTTAAAGCTGTTAAAGGTTAACCCCAAAATAAATTTAAGTAAAATTATGATTTAAGTTGTATTTTAATAGTTATGTAGGATCATCTGAATGGCATAACATCAAACACACTTGCAAATATTTGATGAATTTTATGACCAGCATATAACTTCAGGAATAAACACCAAATTCCAATTGGATAGTTCACTGTTCTATTTAATGAGCCCCCATTTATTTCTTCTCACCACTACTGGATCAACTGCAATGACAAAATGTTGTGTCGGCAAAATCCGCCCAGTGTGTAACAGGCTATATGCACCTCTACGGTTGAGGGGAGCATTTCCTGCAAATGCACGATTGTTCAACTTGGATTGATATTGGAATAGCTCTATGTTAACTCAATGATTGTATGTATTGAAATGGCTATCCGCATAAGCGCGGGATGTTCAAATATCGAAGATATACCTCTGCGTAAGAGGATGAAGAAAAATCACCATTTTACTTTTAAAACAAAGATGACTTTTCCAGATATATTTTTCATTTTCCCTGACTTTCCATGTTTTCCAGAAGTGAGGCCACCCTGTTTAAGGGGGCTCACTACTTCTCAGATTCTCCTCGACTGGCTTCTCCCCTCCGAGACCTGAGTGGAATGGGAAAGTCCTAATCGTCTTGTCGAGGGGGGGGAGTAGTTAGAGGAGGGGGTGACGGCAGAGGAGGTGGGGGAAGTCGGCCATATGCCGTGACTAGATCGCGAAAAAACACGAAACATGCATTAGCATTTTAAAGTCTGAGGCCTTATAGTGACAAGCATAATAAAGTAGATGACACCAAATTAAATACCAAAGACCATTATGTGATCTTACTACGTGATATGTTTCTTTTAGTGAATATAAAGGGCAATGAAGAGGTCTGAAAAATGACTGAAAAGGGTCACTGAAAACACTAATTATCATTAATATGTCTAGTGAAGTGAACAATGTATCTCAATGAAAGCTCCGATACATTCTTTCCTAACAAAAATGTGAAAACTTAAACTTCCTACACAAAAAAATAATAGGGTGACAATTAAAATAAAAGTGGTCTGCAGAGGCGATTTTAGCTGAGGTAGTGAGCCCCCTTAAGCCCCGTACTCTCCTCTCCTTAATCAAACCTAAGTCAACCTTTCTTCTTATTCATAATCATGAATATCCAGAATATAGGCCAGAGGATATAGTGCTGGTAAGAATAAAGCCAAATAGTTTGCCTGTTCACGGGACCATTAGGAGAAGGATTAGGCAAGTGTTGTATGAGGTCAACATTGGGCATCAAGTCCGACTCATCCACATTAGCCAAATAAAACGCGTTTCACTACCCCATGTACCTGATAAACTTAGTGAAACCTTGTGTTTGCCATCACCGGCACCAGCTAGATCCAGATTGGACTCATCGACTCGACCCCCCACTTCCCTGTTGGCATCCCATACACCTTCCTTGCCGGCAAGCCCTTGTCCACGCGTTCCTGTCCATACCCCAGCTTAAGATCCGGAGAACGCCCTTATGAACCATGACATTCCCTGACTTTACACGTTTTCCAGAAGTGAGGCCATCCCGGAAACATTTTTTTCTTTGAATCTTATACTGAATACCTGGAATACCATCACTGAAGACATTTCACGGGGGAAACACATCAGGGAAATAACTAGTGTAGGAAACCGTAGATTAGGATTCGTAAAAAGGGTTTTAGGCAAAGGGAATAAAAGGGAACTAGGATGGGAATTACTATCAGAACGCAGATTAAAATTTAGGTTAAACCTTTTAAGTAAATTCGAAACAGAGTTGTTCACAGATGACGTTAGATATATATTGAGATCCCCTGCGTATTATGCTAGGTTTGATCATATTAACAAGATTAGAGAGATAGATTGTCGTACCGATAGATTTAAAATGTCATTTTTCCCTCGTACTATAAGAGAGAACAATAGGCAGCGTAGCAAAGGGATAGGTAGGTGAAATATAGTTAGAGTAGTCTGTAGTGCATGTAATAACAACCAATAATCCCTTCCTTATTATGTAGATACTAACCATCTAGCTCCATGTGACCCTATTATTTATCATGTGTCCATTAAATATCTTAGTTGCACGTCAATAGTGCATGTTTGGTGATCTTCACCCCCTGCCACACACCCTCGTGGTGGCTCACAGGGTATCACGTAGATGTACATTTTTCCTTTCACTCAGTCTTACGATATACTGTTCACATGTGAAAACCTACTTGGAACTTCCAAGTCTACTGCCAAGTATGTGAGGTCGTTTCTTAAAGGAAGCTCATAAAAAGTTTTTGTCGCAACTGAATGTACAGAAACTACTTAAAATGCTCCACATATATCACCAAAGCATGTTCATGATTTACACTTGAAATTCCCTGTCACATTTCAGCTCAAACATGCTCTCAACAAGAGTTCATCAAATTACCAACAATAAAATATCATAAAACTTAAGCTTAATCACACACCACATTCTTTTAAAATGGCATAAACTCCTCAAAGTAGATCAGAAACCTACTAAATGCATAAGGATAACTTACTTGAGAACAAGTATTGAAATTCGTCCATTTATTCAGTAAGGGAGTCATTAGATACATATATTTGAAGTAGAGATGGGTCGGTTCTGGTACTCGGTTCTCGGTACTGCTGGTTCTTGGCCCTAAGAATCGGTATCGAGAACCGATCGCATAAAGTCGGTACTCAGGAACCGGCACGGAACGTTGGTAAGGATTTGAATTTTGCGCCCAAACCCCTCAAAACCCCGAAAGCAAAACATGGCGAAAGCACCTGAAGTAAAGCCTGATGTAAGGTGATATATTGGCCGATCATGTTAGTTTGACTTTTTAAACTTGGACTAGTTTTGCTATACTTGGCTAATAAAATAATGGAGAAGATCTTGTTTTATTTACTGAACTTTCTGGGGTATACCTTCAGCTAATGCTGGGAGGACATTCCATTTACGAATCAGGTAAAGGACGAACATTTGTATCGAAGGCAGGATAACGAAGTTAGTTCAATTGAAAATGCAAAATCTATGGGAACAAGGGGGTGAAGGCAATATTAATAAAAGGCAATGGAGATTTTTTCGGCATCAAGCAAAAATATTAATTGATAGTATTGTTCAAAAAGTTAACTGAGCGTTTGTATATTACCGTAGACAATATGGAAGGTGCCAGACAATGGAAGCTGATCAAAGGATCCATGCAATAATACCGGCTAAGCGTACGGTCCCTACATCTACACAATACTTCACCCGAGCTTCCTCCAGGGTGTGTGGCAATGAGTGAGGTACTTTGGTCGGTCATATTTCCACTTGATTCTAGGAGCGAAATTTAATAACCAGCAAGAGCAACCAACTCTTATGTGAGCATTGCAGATATGTTTTTTTCCAAAATCGGATAATATCTTCTGTGAGAATTACTGCCTCAAAATTTAGAAATTTTGACTGAAAAAACCAAAATAGTCATTAATTTTAACCCAGTTAAAGTGAACAAATTATTTGGGTTAGGGGATGTCACCTGCGATGAAAACTGACATTGCAGCCTCAATATATGCCGGTTATATGACCCTTGAAGGGGGGCAGAAATGCCTCCTCTTGGGGCAGAAAAGGGAGCAAATTCAGTAAAAATTAGCCATTGGTCAGCTACTCTCTCACCTGACCAACAGTGGTTGGCGAGCGACGAAGTACCATGCGGTCCTCACTGATTTTTGTGAGCTTCTCTTCGTAATGCAGTCTGAATCTGTGGCCTAATTCTTATGATTTAACCTACCGTAGTATGTTGGAGTGCGCAAGATATACTTATGTCCTGAAGAAATAAATTGGTTAGGACCTTATGTAGTGACCTCTTAAGTGAAATTATTGTCCTTCAGCTCTTGGTTGTTTGTTAAAACTTTCCATTCATTCAGAAAATAAGAGTCCATTGTTGGAACCGAGTATCGAGAACCGGGAACCGACAGGTAAGAACCGGACTGGTATCGAGAACCGGAAAAATTTAGGTACCGACTCATCCTTAATTTGAAGGTAATACATTGTAACCTCACCCGGTCACGTTTTTCTTTCCAATAGAAACCAATTCGATCAACCTTCGCAATTACCCAAACACTTAAAATCTTACCTCCTTGCTGAAGGGATTAATGGTTAACATTATACAACATATTAATAAAAACACTTTGCTGAATTAATTAAATAGTATAATACTTTCTTTTAATGAAAAAAATTGATTTGGTTATAACAACACCAATATTTAGAGCTGTTTAAAATGTATTGGATCCAATTTACAATGTTACTCTTTTATGCTCCAATTTTATACATTTACGTTATTTTAGACAGCAATATTTTTATAAATGGAGGTTATTGTTTTCTCAGCTTTATTATCCTTAACATAAGACTTATCAGACGCTGGGGCTTCTCGTCTCTCTTATGTGGCTGCGGGTATGGTTTCGTGGTCCTCCTCCTTCCTTATTTCCGGAATTCTGGGCCGTACAGTTTCTATCTTGGGTTTTCTTCCCGATTCCTTCCTGGCCTCTTTATAAATCCCTGGTTTCTCTTTCGGCACCTCTATGCCGCTTTGTATCCGCTCCCTGCCGTTTTTTTTCTCTGACTTTCCAACTTTTCCCCCACTTCACGTCCTTCAGATCTTTACTCCTCCATTTATCTCTGCTGACTCTCCACTGTTAACTCTCTAGGCGTCCCCCCGTTACTTATTGTTACCTGTTAATTATTTTTTTGCATCATCCTGAACTCCCCGATATAAATATTGATTCAAGTTTGGCGTCCATAGTTATCTATTGTTATGTGCTGTTTTATTATGATTTATGGCTATTAATTTGAATTGAAATTTTATTTTCCAAATTATTTATGGTAGGATTTTATTTGGTTATAGCATACATGACAGAAATACATACAAGTGTTACAACAACAATAAATAGAGCAATCCTCTTTGTTTACAAAAATGTCATAATCACAACCGTAGGATTACTTAGTTTGAGGAACATAAAAGATAACTCTGGATGAATATATCTGGTAATGTCATTGAATTAAACAAAATATAAACGAAGAAAATAATTTTCAACAGAATGGATCAGGAAATTTTCCATAAAATGCAATTTTCAAATGTTTGGAATAATGCAGATATATTCCTCATCATCAGGTTGTAACAAGTTTCACAAATGACGATGCCTCAGCGCTAAGCAGCTCAATACTCGGCAGATAAGTGGCCTCATGGAAGGTATTCAACTCAGATGTTCAAAGTTTTTCTCAGAAAGCTTCCAAATTAATTAATTAATGAATTGTTTATGATAAAATAGAGAGAAGTCAAGTACTTCACAATGTTTTCTCAGACTTTAAAAACCCAATGCTCTAAGAAAAAACAAGATCCAACATTTAACTATTGTAATGGTATGGATAGTGGATATCTTCCCCTGGAATATTGCACGTTAGGCCGAAGGGTGTCGGTTCCGCAGACCTTGGAGTGGTTCTGTCAGATGTCGGCTCTGCAGAACGATGCAGAAGGTTTGGCTGAGGAAGGCATTGCTGAGATTTGGACTTGGAGGGGTTGAGGAGAAAAGGGTGGAGCACTAACAATGAGGTTATGTCTGGAGGACAGACGACGCAGGGGAACTCAGAGGAGAGAGGATGTGAAATGAGTACGTCCAGATTACGCGTGGAAGATATTGAGAGATCAAACGAGAGTCAAGGAGGTGGTAAATAGAAGGCATCCAAGGAGGGCCAGGACTTTCTCCAAGGGATACTGAGGTCATACTAAGGACCACAGAATCCATGGTCAGCAGGTGCCACATTTTCGGTCCATGTGAGTTATAGGTGATACATACATATGGCTACTGTATGGTTGCTACTCAGAAGGAGACATCGCATAATAGTAATTGAGGACGAAGACAAGACAAATGTTATCTAAAAGTGGAGTAAAAATGCTGGAAATTGGTAATGTCTTTCCGCCCCATGTTCCCGGGTTCGTGAGAAAATTACTAATTAACAATGTCGTCCCAAGGAAATACTTAAGATTTTGCGCCCTTCACCACAAGGTGATATGGCCAATGTGGTTAAGGCGCCAGTGCCTATTATGCCAGGTTGTGGCGGGTTCGAGGCTCATACCTGCATTTAAAAAAAACATTGTTACTGCCGTATACATTTGGAATCTGGCATCTTTCGTGTTTTCCGAAGCATATTCGAGCGAAAAAAATTTATGCAGGTATGAGCCTCGAACACGCTACAACCCGGCATAATAGACACTGGCGCCTTAACCACCTCGGCCATATCGCCTTGTGGTTAAGGGCGAGAAATCGTAAGTATTTCCATGGGACGAAATTGTTTATTAGTAATTTTCTCACAAACCCGGGAACATGGGGCGGAAAGACATTACCAATTTCCGGTATTTTTTACTCCACTTTAAGATAAAATTTGTCTCATCTTCGTCCTCAATTACTATTACCCGATGTCTCCTTATCAGTGGCATAACGCCGTGCGGCTTCCCTATGAGCATCAGGATACTCAAAAGAAATTGAAAGAACTTCTATTGAACAATGTTTTTTACTCAGTCGATGAGTTCTTGAATAAGTGATAGTATTTATGTATTGTGTTTTCCTTTGGAGGTGAGGATTTGTATTTATGTATTGTTTCCTTTTCCTTTTTTTTTCTTCTCCTTGACTTGTCCCATACATATGTTTTTATGTCTCCGGGACCAATAAACTACTTACTTACTTACTCAACAGCATAATGCCACACAGCTTCTCTGTTAACATCCGAATGCTCAATAGCGTAACGCTGCATGGCTGCCCTGTTCATGTCCAGGTTCTTGGAGGCATACCTTTTCTTGGCCTCCACCAGTTGCTCATCCCAGCTGCTTTGAAGAAGCCTCAGGCAACTTTTTAGGCCTACCTGCCCCTTTCCCACGTACTGTAGTGTCACATGCTCCAACGGAGTAAGGACTACTACCAGTTTCATTGAAAACAATTTGGGATCGACAGAAGCCACGCACTCACAGGCCAGGTTCGGCAAGGCAGTGGGAACAGGATGGTGTTGAATAAATAATTCTCAGGCTTCTAGCCCGAGAACACCTACGGGAAACATTCTGCAGAAATGGGTATACGGAGAGAGAGATTTCGCTGGCCCTGAATAGAGCTAGTGCTGAGCGCAAGGAGAGCCGCGTTGAAAGTTTTCTCGATCCTGAAATGTGTCTCCAAGGGAGAAGAAACCCGTTGCAAGGGTTTCTTCTCTTGTCTGCCTTATGTTTCAACCGTCGCCGGGAAAATCTCTAGGATTCTGGCCAAACGGAATATATAAACCATCCACAAACCACCGAAAAAACTGCGTGGGGATTTAGTACATGTGAAGGACGAATGGGGACTCAGAACACCTGGAGTTTACCGTATCCCATGTCAATGCAGGAAAGTATATATTGGAGAGACCGGGCGCACGACAGAGACCCGAAAAAAAGAGCACAGGAGGTGTATTAGGCTTTTCCACCCGGAGAAATCTGCCCCTGGCTGAGCATAGCTTGTCAGAAGATCATATCATCTCCTTTGATGAAGCTCAAGTGGTCTCTAAGACCCATAAGTATTGGGATCGTCTCCTTAAAGAAGCCATTGAGATCAGGCTGGAGAAGAACAACTTAAATTGCGACTCTGGGTACATACTAAGCAAGGAATGGAGGCCGTTATTTCAAAAAATAACGGAAAGAAGGAGACAACAATGCCCCCCAGATTAAGCGGCTGTATAAACGCAGGAAGGAAGGCCTGCATCTCATTACTGCTCTGAGGACCATGGAAGTGTTATCCATCGAAACGTCAGCCACAAAAATTCTTACTTTATTCATATAATTTATTATTATTTATTCATATAATTTGCCGAGAAAGGACAAGATCGTACAGGACGGTGTCGTTCCACCGGTCACACAGGTGACGGTGTACTGTCTCCCGATCTCATCGAAAGCCACATTACATGACAATAATCTGACCAGAGACGAGTATCCATCGCACTTGAACAGATGGGAAGGATTATCGTAGTCTTGAAATTTAAATTTGCACTCACCATCAACGGCATGTGAATCAAAAAAGAAAAAATGGTCTTCCCACTGCCGAAAAGCAACGTTCACATTTTGGCCAGTGAATAAAATTGCGTCATTTGGCACTTACTACAACACAATGGACTCTTCAACAAGCTGCGTTCACCAGAAATCAAATTACAATACAAAAAAAAATAAATAAAATACACTGTCACAGTTCAAGCATATATTCTCCTCCAAATTGCTGGAAAGCAAGCATACACTCTCCTATATATCCTCACGAGATGCAGGATGGAGGGCATTGTGCACGTGGGACAAGTCTTTTCACTGCTTGGCTTGGCGTCCCTTCCTTTCTCACTTTTAAACATATATGCCAATGTGATATAGGAGGAAAATTAGACGGCTCAATATAGAATATGTATTTGGGTTACACTATCCATGTTAAATCTAACATGTAACAACCACCAATAAAGGAGTTCCTCCAGAAAACAAGGAACGGAAGATGGGAAACAAAAGTAACGTTGCACTGAATAAAAAGAATGGATATTTTCCCCCCTTCACTTTCAAAATCATCTGGTCCCACCATGCACAGCTTTCTTGTGCAAAAAAACGCCATACCTCCTTTTAAAAGTTTTTCCACACAGTTCACATGAAAAAGGACGGTCATCTGAATGGACACAATAGTGCTCTTTAAGTTGGTACCTGGCACAAAATGTTTTCTTGCAAATACCACACTCATGTGGTTTCAGCTTCAGGTGAGCACTCCTGATGTGAACAAGCAACCGCCCACACTGAGTGAACTGTTTAGGACAGAGATGACATGAGAATCTTTTGTCAGAGCTATGGGAATAATGATGGATATCCAATCCAGACTTTTTTATAAACTTCTTTCCACATTTTTCACACTCGTGTGCAACTGTTCTCAGCTGACAAAAGCTTACATGCGAAGTGTACCAAGCCTTATCCGAATATGCCTTCCCACATTTGGAACATTTATACTTCTTATCGTGGGAATGACATGTCTGATGAAGCCCCAGTTCTACTCGAGATGGAAACCCGAGGAAGCAAACACCACAAATACATCCCTGACTCGATTGGTGCACATCCTTCAAATGGTTAGACATTTTTAGTTTCGATGAAAAGTTATCATTACACAAAGTGCAGATGTATTTACTCTTACTTGTGTGCACTGCACAATGAGTTCTCAACTCATTTTCTGAAGGGAATACATTGTAACAAGTGAAACATTTGTGGACAGCTATTGACAGATGGCACAGAACAATAAGTTCCCTCAGGTTAGACTTTAACGTGAAAGACTTGTTGCAGTAATCACAGTTCACAATGACTCCATCAACACCTGTTACACTTTTAAAAATCAACTTTTCATCCAAGAATGAACTGATATCATTACGATCTTCACTTTTACAAGTTGAAACCACAGGCTTTCCAATTACTGCCACATCCTTCTGATTTTTCTCACACACTACAAAAGTATTATTGACACAACTAATGTCTAGCTTAAGTGAATGAAATAATGAAATATGAGACCCAGCACGAGAAGTAGCGACTCTAGAAATCTTTGTACTTTTAATGATTGGAAAACCATTCAAGAAATTGGAGGTTCCTTTGAATTGACTACGTGTACTTTTATCAAATCTACTTAAAATTCCCTTTGATGAAAGAGTTGTATCCTCACCACTACCAGAATCATATGAACTATACACAGAGGACCCTTTGGAGTCATGAATATTAGAATCAATTGGACAACTAGAATTATAATCCTGATTGTTTAACAAAGTGTTGTCCTCTGGATAATCAGATTTCAAACTCTTCAACAAACAGTTTAAACTTTCAAAATTCCTGGGTTTGCATTTGAAATCATGTTTCTTTATGTGTTTCACTAATCTTTTCTCACTCCTAAACTCTTTTTGGCACTTGCTACAACACAATCGACTCTTCAACAAGCTGCGTTCACCAGAAATCAACTTGTATTCCTCATTCGACACAGCTGAGTCTGTTGCTTCATTTAAATAGTCCTTACTCTCAAAATTTTCATGCATTTTCAAATGTACCCTCAGCTCACCCTTATTCAGAAATTCAGCATTGCACTCTGAACACCAACAATATTCCACTGGCTCTTCCAATTCACTCTGTACACAATCCAAGCCACTGTTTTTGCTGCATTCCATTACAGGTGTCTCGGACAGATCAAAGTCATTTGGAAGTGCTATAGATTTGGTGAAGTATTCCTTCTTCTCTGAGATCAGAAAGTCGAGTGATTCCTTGGGGATGTTGAATGCTGTCGTCTCCATCTGCAAGGAAAACATTTTACATATATTAAGTCCACCTCTAAATACTTACAAGAAAATTGGAAAGTCTCATGTGTAGTTTGCCAACTGGCAGTTTGTGGGTCAATATATTCGAACATATCACGCAACAAGTGGTGAAATATCATGATGAAATTTTATGAGATAAACATTGTAATGTCCACTGAGAAATTCAATTTATGACATATTTAGATGGTAAGGCATCACCATAATGTATGTACATACAATGCCCACTGAGGAAATAAAACAGCTTTATATAACATTTAGTTGGGTGGGTAGAAGGACAGAGGTATATTTTTTTAATAGAGGAAAATAGGCAGAGGTTTGGAAGAGGTTGGGTACATGTAGTAATTTCAATGTGCCTGCAGAAGAACAGAAGAGATATGTTCACAATTAAAAAAAAAGGACTTAAACCACTAAGCACCTCATCAAAGTAAGTTGCTGTTACAGCAGCAGCAGACAAAGTACCACTCGATTACGCTTTGAGTCGAAAACCCATCGTAGACTAAATAACTCCGGGGACATAATGAATTTTTTCCATAAATTTCATTGCCTAATGATTGCAATCACATTCTTTAATTTAAATCAATATTCCTAGGGAAAGTATTATTCTTTCATGACTTAACTCTACGGCCAGTAAATATCCATAGACTTCTATGCTCACCACTGATGTGTTTATAGTGATAATTAAAACATTGCTGCAAGAGGACATACATACACTCAGAGAGTGATGGTTATGAGTCATAAGTCATACAGACAGGAGAAAGGAGCAAAGAAATGAGACTTATAATAAAACCATCATCGTCTGGTGCTCTGCCTGCTGGCATGTCCCGTACACCACTGCTGTCTCCATCCGCTTCTGTTCCGAGCTTCCTTCTTTGTTTTATCATAGCTGTTGCTCTTCACCTGACCCACCAATTCAATTCTTCTCCTTCCTCTCTTTTTCTCTCATTCTATTGAACCCTCAAGTGCCACAGTTATTATACTTTTCCCTCTCATCACATGGCCCAAACAGTTTCCTTTCCTTTTACTTATTTCCTTTAGGAGCGATCTTCCTTCTTTTACTTTGCTCAATACCTCCCCATTTTTCATCTTATCTGCCCATATTACTTTTCCCATCCTTCTCCACACCCACATTTCATAAGCTTCTATTCTATTCCTTTCCCTCTTACCTAATGTCCACGCTTCACATCCATACATGAAAACACTCCATGAATA
Organism: Ceriagrion tenellum; assembly: GCA_963169105.1. NCBI lineage: Eukaryota > Metazoa > Arthropoda > Insecta > Odonata > Coenagrionidae > Ceriagrion > Ceriagrion tenellum. The sequence goes on from OY720645.1 coordinate 9,931,158, forward strand.
ACATTTAGCTAGTCTCTTTCTCAGCTCCAGATCCAGACTTTTATTGCGTAGCAAGTTTTTCCTCTGGCTGAAGGCCTCTTTTGCCATTGCTATCCTTTCTTTTATTTCTGCAATACTTCTCCAGTCATCTGTCACCATTGTTCCTAGGCACCAGTAGCTTTTCACTTTTCCTATTACACCTTCATTTATTTTCACACTCGCATAATTTTCACAGTTTACTGGCATCACCTTTGTCTTTCCTAGGTTTATCTTCATCCCATATTCCTTCATCCCTTCTTCCAAAACCTTTATCAACCTTTGAAGTGATTGCATATCATCTGCTAATATTACCATTAATATAATATTACTGAATATGAAAATAAAAATGTAAAGTTATAATTATTAATATAGAGGGAGAGGACCATATGGAACAATCTACAGAATAGAAGAGGCAGATGGTTCAGACACACCCTGAGAGATAAAGGGATTGTCAAGAACAAAATCAAACGATATAGTATAAAGGGAAAATTCACCATCGGAGGACCCAGGAATTGATCCACAGACAAAATGGAGAGAAAAGTCCAAAGGAAGAATTACCACGGAGTGTGGAAACTAGTGTTAGATGTGGAAACATTATACAGATTTCACTCAACCTATATCAGGATTACATGACCAAAGAAGGTGATCAGTTGTAAATAAAACATGTTTCAACATTTATTAGTCATGAATGTGTCTTTCGTTAAAATGCAAAGCTACATTAAAAATTTCATGCAGGGGAGAGGCTTTGGAGTGTTGATGCAACAGATTTACAAGATATCTGGAATTAATTAAAATAAATTAATATTTAAAGTAGTCCACATGTTCTGCATGGAAATATCAAGCCCAAATCACCTGCAATTCCTTCAAATTTCTTCAACGAAGTGCAATTTAATTTAGATTTAGTTATGGGCAACATTGATCAAGAAATATATTTGAATTAACCATTTGACTGTCATGTTCAGCAGAGTCTCACAAAAGGAACCAGGTGTCCCAAAAAGAACTCCCTCATTTTAAATTACAGGAAAAAGAACAATCAAATTCCTTCACTGCTGATGGGTTGATGGTTAAGTTTTACTCCTGATGGTAGAATAGAAGAGAATAATCATTTATTTTATGCTGGGACAGGTCACTTAGAACAAGAATACAGACTTCATGCAGGGGAAAGTCTTTGGGAAAATTGATGCAACAGATTTACCAGATCACCATAAAGTTTGCATGTGTAATTAGTTTTTTTAAATTAATTTTGGGAATTAAACTGATTTTAATTTAAATAAATAAATATTTTCAATACGCCACAAGTTCTGCATGGGCATCCCACGGCCAGATCAGCCGCATTTCCGTCAAATTTGCTCAAGGAAGTTTAATTCCATGTAGATCTCTATGTATACGGTAAAAGTGAATAAACAAATATATTTGAATTAACCATTTGACTGAAATGTTCAGCATTGTCTCACTGAGTGAACTAAATGTGGAAATTGAGGCAACACATTACCTAAGCAACGATTCCAAACATTTAAATCCATTATATACATTCATGGCCACATCTCAAAGGGACACATGTCAAGTGTATGACTGGTTAATTAAGAGGTAACCAAAAATAACTTTTATTTAATTATTTTTTAATTAATTCATCAAAACGTGAAATTAATTTTGTTTTGTTTGTATTAGTGAATTTAATATCTTCTATTGTTGTTTGCAAACACGTTGTCTTCGCTTTTGGATTGATATAGTGATAAAAAAGATAATTAAGGAGGAGGACATCGGGCAAGATGTTTGATGTGCATGAAATGATAAACACAGTATTGGATACTAATGGAAACAGAAAAATACAAGGTGCAAAGTGATAGAAGAAATTTCATTTAATCACCTGTGCTCGATAACATGTCAACAAACACTTGGAGAAGAGTTGAATATCAGTTGGGCATCCACAGAGCAACTAATGGTTACAATAAACGAGGTGTATTAAGAGAAAAAAAATCAATGATGTTACCTATAAGATTATGTTCAATTGAAAGAGTCTTTTAAAATCAGGGAGGTTTTTTTTCAGACAACTGGCATAAACCCATGATTATACATGCAATTTCATTCTACTGCATTCTCCGCCGACAACCAAAGTCAAGATTGCAGTGGAGTACATGTTGGTGGGTAGGAATTAGAAGGATAAGATGAGGCAGAAAGTAATTTCTACTTTTATCGCAAATGAAAGGCATAACAGGAGAAAGTTTACTGTCCCAACTGGCTGATGGGGAACCAGCATTCAAGTGCTGTCCTTATAACAGTATATATAAAGAAAGGGTTAGTATTTAACTAAAAATCTCTGCCTCTGTTTCAGTTCAAACATCCATAAAAGACAGAAACAGTTACAAACACTTAAATGCTATATATATATATATATTTAGCTTAATAACAAACTTAAAACACAGTTACACATTGAGTAAGTCATATACTTTTTAAGAGGGATAAACTCTGCCGTCAAAACAGTTCTAGTAATATGAATAGCAGGATTACTTAGTCGAGGGCAGACATAATGAAAGAAAGCTATCATTTATGAGTGACCACAGCAAATTATCTGGAACATTTATCTGCCTGACAAATACGTATATCTAGTCAGGAGAACATTTGCCCTCAAATTCCTTAGTGATAGCATGCACCAGAGGCAATATTTTCCATTTATTTTAATGTCAACATCTCTTACTATTACTTACACAGTTGAATCCACTTCAATATTTACAATAAATGCACTAGCAATAGATTCACTTGCCTTCTTTTCTTCGTGCATTCGCAGCAAATAGTCCAGCGTGCTCCACAGGCCATATGATACGTTCCCTTGAAACTTAATGTCCCTCACGCAATCAATGCAAATGAACTTTGACATCTCATCATTAGCAGAGGCCTGGTTCGAATAACAGAAATTAAAATTATGGTTCATTCCATTACGCATACATACATCTAACGGAAAATGGATAGATATGGTGGCGTTGGGCTATAGCTTAAACTGTTATTACAGCTTTCCTGTAAAAATAGTTCAGTACTGTGATTCGTACACAACAAAATTAAGGCACTGCCATAAACCTGAAATATACTAATTTCTCGAAATAAATATTTAAAAGGTGTGTGACACACACGGAGATTAACCATCATTTATATAGAAATAAACATGGGCAGTATGACAAATAAGACACTAGTATTTCACAAAATGTTGCTCCATAATTGTAACAAGAAAATGAGCCATAAGTTCGGGCAAGGAGTCACGGAGGAAATACAGTGGGTTCTGTCAATGAGAGGATACTATCAGGCAAACATGGCCCATATGTCACTGATTTCTTAACATCTATAGATTCATATAGAGTCAGTGGGATTTCAAAACAGTAACCAACTTACTTCGACTCCGAACAAATCCTTGAGTCTATCCACCAAAAGGCAATCTTCTTTAAATACCATCGTTTCAAAAATATCCACGAAAGAATCCTTAACCTCGTTACACAATCCACAAAATTCAAGACGAGATACATTTTCTTCTAGAAGAGTCATAATTATAGTGAATTCGTTACGAACCATTTAGTGCTTCACAATCAAAACATCCCCCTTCTCCCAAACAAAGTTGCATTCCGTTCTTCAATTGTTTTGCTATAACGCGAGCGTCCTTTAAAAGTGAGATAAATATGCACACACTATAATTTACTAAATAAACTCGAAATACAATTCACCAATGAATTTATGCCACTTGGTTCGACATAAAATTTACTTGAGCAAACGAAGATTATCATCCGAAACTTTTTGCCGCTCCAAATTACGTAATAATTTGTCCATTCTTCCACATTCAACTCACCCGCAGTCAGATGATAAAATGGTTATAAATTATTGAATACAGGAATTTTTTTCAAATTTAAACCTTACCGTTACTTTTATTCGATCCCGACGAATTTAAATATGAAACATAATCTAATAAAATTTATTACATATTTATGAATTTTTAACATGGAAAAGATAATAGTTGTGTTCTTGTTTCTTCAACTTGAAAATTCATGTCAGAAAATGCCCCTCAAATGATAAGTCAGCATTGGTAATGTCATTCCCTAACTATTCCCAGCCTACAGTTGGAGAGTAGGTCACTTACAGAGGGACCCCGGGAGTATAATTTGCTCCTCAATGCAAATTACAAGTACATGCACTAGCAATGAAACATGCTATTTTATGAATGACATTGCTGAGCCCTCCTACTCCACAGAACTATCCACCCATGTGAACTGTTTTCTTGTGATTCCTGCGTGCATGGAAGAGGTTGAGGAAGGCTATAGAAGATTCTAATGCTTTCCTCTTCCTCAAGAAAGTAGTAGCAGCTATGTGTGCTCTATAAAATGAAAATGGTAAGCAGCAGCTAACCAAAACAGCCAGTCACAAAAAGAATCAGTCAGTTAGTTACGGTGAGCGCTCAATTTTGCATAAGTTTGTTAAAGATTTGGTGGTTTTCCTTCCACTACTGAGCTGAAATATGTTTAAGTTTAAAATATTTAATTTATAACAGAGTTAAATGACAGAGAAAATGGAATAAATATATTTTATTAATTTCTCTTTAAGTTAGACTGTCAGTCTCTTAGGCCCGGATTCATAGTCAGATCTCAAGTCATTACTTGAGACCGTCTTGATGGAGATCGCCTTATTGGTCAAGTCCATCTCATTTTCATTCTGGTTTCACAGTCACCAAATAAGACCGTCTTCATGAAGGCGAACTTGATTAAGATCATCTTATTTGCAATAAGACGAGCTTAATGAAGCTTGTGCCTAAGCAAATGCTTGTTGGATCAACCAATCACACACGCTGTTACATTTATTTACTTGGCAACTGTCGTCACTGTGAAGCGGTAATTTCAAACAAAAACATGGCATCGACCTCACGTAAATGCCGTCGTTATACGCCTGTCGAGAAGAAGATATTTCTAGATATCCTGCAACTCCACCGAGAAATTGAAGATAAAAAGGGAGATGGGGCGTCCTTAAAACAAAAGGAGGAAACATGGCAGAAAATAGCTGACCTCTATAATAATTCATATTATATAACGCAGGATGTCAGGTCATATCATCATAAGGAATAATTATATTTGGGATGTATTTTAGTGATATAGCAATACAGCGCAAATTATTTAAATTTTATTTGTGATGGTATGACTTATTTGTTGCAGAGAACCATACCATAATTTAAAAAAAATGGTGGTCAAACATGAAACAAATCCAAAGGAGTGCGATCACTAAAGAGAAGCAGTACCGGATGGCCACGGGTGGAGGTCCAACGCCTAGTTCATCAGCAGTGGATCCAGATGTGGAGATTATAGCGCCAAGTTTAATGGCCACAGTGCCTGTTGTATTTTCCTCCAATACTTTTCCTGAGGAGAATGCTGGTAAATCTGGACAAGGTCATTACGCTAACAAAGGTCTAAAATATGTTATGTTATTACCACAATGTTCATATGATTCAACCATTAGAATTCGCTGTTCAGTAAATCATTCCTCGAATAGTTTCAAATTTGTTTCATCACTAGAGTTGTTAGATGTCCTGAGCATTGGACTTGTTTTGCATTATAACGGGTGTAAATATGGAGGAATTTGTTGGGTGGTTTGTTTTGAAAACGTTCATTATATTGTTGTCATTTGTTAAATGCTAGCTAATGGATTTTTATTTTGTTATAGAGAGAGAGGAGTCCATAATAAATGAAGATGGGAGCTTCATTGCAAATGTGAATCCAGATGATGGGATCCAAGGTGAGATTACTTTGATTTTTCTTTTGGAACATGAATGGAATCTAATAAGTGAGAATAGTTTTAAGTACCATTATGTCTATTAATGTAATATCAATTCATGTGAATGAAAAGTATCTTTTTTGATTGAAAGGTTATTTTTAGTTCATTGGTATATAAATAGAATTTGAGATATAATATTAGTGCAAACTCCAAGAGCTTCAAACACTATCAAGGGATATTTTCTAGTTTGATAGGTTCCATTAATAATTTTTGGATTTTCTGATTTGTGCAATCACCATCACTGGTATTCTTCTATTTTACTCAGGGTGATATTATAATAATCCTGAGAAGCACCAGCGAGCTGTAATAATAAAAAATATTATGTTGTATTGGACACTGGAACTGTTATACAATCAGTTATTTAGATCACTATATTTTCCATTTAACTCATTAAACAATATCTGACCAGATTGTCAACTTATTCTTTTAGTCTCCCTAATAAAGAATTGTTTTCCAATTATACCTGTTTCAGATGCAATTGAAATAGTAATAGAGCCAGTCAATACTAATTTATCATCTGGCAGCGCACTACCAATTGAAGGTGGGTGGAGAAATATGTACCATTATTAAGAAAGCCTAAGCTCAGTGCACATGTCATATAGGTAGTTATTCCAGAATATTTTTAACTATATTACATCAGCAGTGCATAATAATTGGTGTGATGCATCAGAATAGACACTTTTAAGTTTATATCATAATAGTTCTTGCTACAAGGGTAACAGATATGTGTTGCTGAAATAGAACTACAGTTGAGCACCCCTAATCCGGGAACACCCGTAATCCGGCAATATTTCCAAGGCGTACTTCGCGGAGAACAAACTTTTTTGCCGAATCATTTACTTCGTAATTACTGAAACTGTAACCCATTCTAACAAAAATTCTCCCATTCAAGAACGAGTATCGGAAGATTTTTTGCATACAATGTTGTCCATATTACTTATTGTTCACAATGAAGGTGTTTATTCAGAAATTGAAAACGTCACTACATTGTACGTTGTTGCCGAGACGCGAGTGTGTGACGTCACAGAGTGGACAGTGTCTTACCTTGCATGGGGCGCTCATGTTTGCTTTGTACCGAGCGTTGACAGCGCGACGTGGACAACAGACAGCTCATTGAATCGTATTAAACACAGCGGAATAAGGATTGCAAGGAAAATTGGAAGCGATGAAAAAATTTTACTTATCTACTGTATATACTCTTTGATGTCCAGCAACATGTTTATATGTCATACGCATTCCTTTCACTCAGCCGTTTTGCGAGACTACCAGTTGACTGATTTTGTTTTTGTGAATTTAGTAGAAGTTTATTTCTTTTTTTTCGAATTACTAGTCGAATTATACAGAATTTATTCAAACTTAATTGAAGTTGTTATAATTTAACGAATTCCTGCATTAAAAATATCGCAGACCCCGTAATTATGCTGGTTACTACCACAGCACCCGCAGTCCGGCAAAACCCCTAATCCGGCATTGCTCGAGTCCCGACCGTGCCGGATTAAAGGTGCTCAACTGTACTCTTGTTATGTTGGATTTTTATTCACTGAAATAGAACTACTCTTGTTATGTTGGATTTTTATTCACTGAAATAGAACTACTCTTGTTATGTTGGATTTTTATTCACTGAAATAGAACTACTCTTGTTATGTTGGATTTTTATTCACTGAAATAGAACTACTCTTGTTATGTTGGATTTTTATTCACTGGTAGCAGTGATTCACAATTGTAAGTATTTAAGAATAAGTGCCTCTGTAGAATATGAACCAGTTGCACAAAGTCTTAACAGTTTCTTTATTGTTATAAATTTCAAATTAGTTTAGAGATTATACTGGACAATTATGAATAGTATTTGTTTTCTTCAAGAGAAGATCTTGAGGTCATGTAGCTTACTATTAAAGAGAAAACTAAAGATTTTCTACCTGCATAAACATCAATAGTACTAGATTTAGAACTCAATACTATTGTGAGTGCTGCCAAAGAATGGCCTTTCAAGCATGAAAATTTTCATCACTCCTCATTAGAAGTGTATATTAATCCTTCAATTGACTTTCCTTGAAAATAATGAAAAATATTCATTCCAGAATCATGCCCAACAACAGAGGGACTCGGAAGGGGAGAAAAGATGGCTAAAATCAGATCCAGCATCGAAGAATTGAATGCTTAATGATTTAGGATAAGGAGCTGGCCTCTCTTCGATTGGAGACTGAGAAAAATATTGCAAAAATGCAAATAGAACACTTAAAGCAAGTACATGAGCTGGAATTGAGAGCAGCCACTGCCAAAGCTGAACTTCCTCTTGAAAAAGAAAAGAATAAATAACAATTTTTCTAATTATTTTTTTTATTTTGAAATATTTCTTAAATTGTACCTTTTTTTCCAAAGCTATAAAGTTCATAAAAATTAAGAATAAACATTTGAAAAAAGAGATTTGTCATTTTCATTTAATAATATTTGCCTTAGCTAAAATTAACTGAAAAACGCGTTCAATGAGTGCCTGTCGCATAGCAAACCCATCTCCTGGCTGCCAGTTTGGTGGCTCTTCGGGCACCAGTTCATCTTCCACAGCCTCATCCTCTATAGCAGCGGCTCCCAAACTTTTCTGTCCTGGGACCCACCTCCAACCTGGAATATTTGTCGCGACCCAATATTACCCGGCGCCGGCTGGACAAAAGACAACAGACCCGTACAACATAGCGAAGTCTCTTCGCTTTCACAGAAATAGTCTCGACTGACTATATAGTCTATGTTCACTTTATTATTTTTAATGCTTCTTATTGTTAGTTTAGCGTTAGAACATATTTGAAGAGAATTTTTGGGTAATTATTTAAGATTTAATTTTTACTTTAAAAGGCACCCTCCCTGCGCGACCCACCAAAATTGCTCCCGCGACCCACCAGTGGGTCGCGACCCATAGTTTGGGAACCGCTGCTCTATAGGGACTTCAGTTAAGGCGAGACTTAGGTTGTGCAGTACCGCACAAGCTACAACAATGGTTGTAGAGCAGATTAGCTTTGTTGAAAGGCCCTTAGAAAGACAAGGGAACCTCCTCTTCCATATCCCAAAGGCTCTCTCCACAGTTATTCTAGTTCTGGTTGGAACATCAATATACCTACAATTTTAATTATGAAAGTTCATTGTTACATCATACTTCAGTGTAATAGCATAGATGTATCTACGAAACCAGCCGTCTCCAATCCATACCATATTTTCAAAGAACTAGTCGTAATCAGTAACCTCTCAATTTTTGTATACTCATGTTGTTTTCAATATAGGTACTCAGTAGCTTAAAATATTTTATGAATCATAATAGCCTCTGATAAAAAAAACCCATACTCTTTGTATATAAGTAGGAAGGAAAATTATTGATTGATAGATTATTTCTAATATTTATACCTTATCTGTGCCTCTGTATTGGGGACTGTGATGGGTGTTAATAAAAAAGGTAAACAGGGGTAACCTGCATCACCAATGAGGCATCCATCAAGATGTCCCTCTATGTACCTCATATAAAGTCTTGAATTTTGTAAAATTCTGCTGTCATGCTGGCTTCCAGGTCATTCAGGGACTATTTCAATAATCTCCATAGAAGGACCAACAACTGCCTATTGAAAGTGATGGAAATTCTACATTTGTTCTCCATAACCCGAACTTCCAGTGTCTCAATTTCAAGCATGTTTTAAACAGATGCGTTGCTCAAATTAAAATTGCTTATAGTTATTGAAATACCTAGGTCTTCCAAGTTCATATAACTTTGAACTTTTATAAAAATCTATTAGACAAACTTAGGAAAAGGATATAAGAGCTCATCAAACCTGTACATTGAGGGAAAAGTATCCCTTTCGGTTTCTATAAACCTCCTGGATATGCTTAAGGTGGATGTTAGAAAGTCTTAGATGGGTACAATCTATTATACCATCAATTCCTGGCAGACCAACATCACCCCTGCCCTTCCCAATTTCCTGGAAAGCCTGCCTGAAAGCCAATTTCTTGTCATGAGATGATGGCATCTTAATTATGAGTCGCATTTGAGCTGCCAGTAATAAGGATACCCTCCAGACTATCCGCGAGATAGTAGGCTGAGATATGGTGACTAGATCACCATTCACTTTCTGAAAATTATAAAAACAATTTGGCTGTCAGCTAATAATTTGCTATACAATTAAAATGAATTCAAATTTCAGGTACATTTAACACAATAATGGGATAAAATGAGTCTATATAGAGCAACTTTTTAATCATTACTCTATTTAAATTACATGTAGCAACTATGAAGCACCTTTCACTATTATTAATGTACATTGCACAATACGAAATTACGTTGATTAAGTGCAATCGATAACGGATTTTCTTACCTGGTAACTGCTACTTGAGTAATACCTCAAACATACCAGGAGTTGCATCACTGGGGGTATGGGAAGACCTCGCTTATTTGATTTGATTAATGGGCCCTCAATTAGGGGTAAGATCCCACGCATGACAGAATTTTTAGTAAACCTGTATCTTTCCTTAAATTCTCCATCACAATACCATTCCATTGGATTCTGGGCATCCCTGACATACCGTTTCTGCAATCTATAAGCAGGAAAGTGTATGGCCTCGTCGCGAGGATCATACAATTCTCCATTAACCTACATATTTTACTCAGATGTGAGTCCTACATGCATTTTGTTATTCAATAAACAAATAATCACAGAGCGCTACTGATAATTGCTAAGGAATGTGACTTAAAACACATCACAGGAATTTAATGTTTAGTTGGCCTTCCAAAAAGGAATTTAACCTATGATCCACACAAAAAAAAATTAATCTTTACTTTGCTCATATAGATAATGGGTTTATGGTATTCCAATGACATTTATCACGCCATTATCAGGTTTCAATGGTATATAGGTATTCCAATGAGTGTTACTTCAAATGAAAATAATAAGAATCCATTACCCTTCTCGTTAGCACACTTCTCACATTGATCTCACAGCCTATTGTGTATACCATTGTTATTTTTTGTAGGGAATACTGTTATAGGATAGCATAGCAATATTATTCAGTTAAGATTTTTTCTGAAATCACTTCTCAGATATCCCATTCCCACTGTATTTATCATTATATCATGATAATCCTCATGTACCAAGGTCTGGCTCCCAAATGATAACGTCAGGAGGTGAACACGCTTTCTTAAAGAGCGATTTTCACTCTCCTGGGCAGAGACACTCATTCCTAAATATGCTCAACACACATCCACCAACTACTTTCCATGCTGCCATATGCATGTCTTATAAACTTCATCTATCCCGCCATCTTGAGCAAACATTCTGCCAACATACAAAATTTTCTTCATATTTCATTTGCAGTTAATGAATAATAATTTATCCTGTCATGGAACATAAATTTAGAATTATTTAAACAAGAACCTTGCCAAAATCCACCACTTGATTCAGCAAATTGTGCATTGAAGGTATTGAATTGGGACTTAGGGAACTGCTTTTTAACTCCAATCCTTTGTGCCGTGACTAAAAGTCATAATTACCTTTAGCAACGAACTCAGATCAACATGATCTTGGACCAATCTGAAAATTCTGAGCCAGCCGACTTGGATTGTCTCGTTTACCAATGCAAAATTCATTGAAATATCGATTTGAATCGGTTCATATCCATTTGAAATCTCAGACTGGCAGAGAAAGTGGGCCGAGTTAGTCCACTTCTCATATCGATCTCGCTAGCCCGTTGTGTTTACCATACCGAGCTAAACCGGCCAAATCAATCCGAGTTTGATTGGCAATTGTAGTGATAGATTTCTGCTGGGAAAAGAGTATTTAGGTATCTGCAGTAGTGATGGGTCGTTCATGATCGATTCGTTCAAAATGATTGAATCACCAAGTGAGTCAAATGACTCATCATTCATTTTGGAAAAATGATTCCATCATTCAATCATTTTGTGTTTCCATCTGCTGTGTGATTAAATGTGATATTAAGTGGAAAAACATATTCACATGTATGTTATCCGTTATGCCTAGTCATGAAATTTCAGAGAGATATCTTCATGGGCATAACTCCATTCATATTTGGTCAGTGAGTTTGTTTGCATAGCATAGTTAGAGACAAGGCGCTCATTTTAAAAACGATGAAATTAAACCCTTGTTACAATATCAGCGCATCATTACAGTTGGTAAACTTGATAAGAATTTGAATTACCTGCTCAGTTGAAAGCTCCTAATTGAATGGAATTCAATACAGCAGATCAGATAACATAAGGTATAATATATATATAAGGCATATAAGGTATTGAATTGGGACTTAAGGAACTGCTTTTCCTCTCTGTTTGAGTAGTACAGGACTTTTCCTTTGTGCCGTGACTCAAAGTCATACACTACGTTTACCATCGAACTCAGATCAATATGATCTCAGACCGATCTGAACATTCTAAGCCAGCCGACTTGGATTGGCTGGTTTACCAATGCAAAATTCATTGAAATATCGATTTGAATCGGTTCATATTGATTTGAAATCTCAGACTGGCAGAGAAAGTGGCTTAGCATGTTTCTCATATCGATCTCACAGCCGGTTGTGTTTACCATACTGAGCTAAACTGGCCTAATCGATCCGAGTCAGATTGGTAAACATAGTGATAGATTTCTGCTGGGAAAAGAGTATTAAGGTATCTGCAGTAGTGTTGGGTCGTTCATGATCGATTCGTTCAAAATGATTGAATCACCAAGTGATTCAAATGACTCATGATTCATTTCGGAAAAATGATTCGATCATTCAATCATTTTGTGTTTCCATCTGCCGTGTGATTGAATGTTATATTAAGTGGAAAAACATATTCACATATACGTTATCCGTTATGCCTAGTCATGAAATTTAAGAGAGATATCTTCATGGGCACAAATCCGTTAATATTTGGTCAGTGAGTTTATGTTTGTATAGCATAGTTCGAGACAAGGCGCTCATTTAAAAAACGATGAAATTTAACCCTTGTTACAATACCAGCGCATCATTAGAGTTGGTAAACTTGATAAGAATTTGAATTACCTGCTCAGTTGAAAGCCCCTAATTGAATGGAATACAATACAGCAGATCAGAAAACATTCATGCACATTTATTTGTGTAGTCTGAGCTAGTGATTTAATTTTTATGTGCTTAGTTTGACGTTATTCTTCTTGAATTCAGAGTCTGTGACAGTTTACCCTCTCTTAATATTCTCGTGACTATAGTACTCTGAAATCTCCAATTTAATGCAGATCCAAAATTTGTGGAATACGGAAATCAATCAGCCTTCCTAAATTTCTAAGTACGATAGTAATTATTCGAAATCAATTATTCAAATACATTGATGGCATCAATTAGCATCATTCGAGTGTTTGAGTCTCCTCAATCTTTATTCATTTGAGACTTTCGATTCACGTGAGTCTCGTGATTCATCTAATCATTCTGACTTACGAGTCATAATGAATCAAATGATTGAATCAGTTGATTGAATCTTTTAAGTGACTCAAATCAAAAAGATTGAATCACTAAAATGATCGACTTAGCCCATCTCTAATCTGCAGGGATCCAGAGATCTATGTCTTAAGTATGAGAGGCATGATACTGTTTTGACAGGTTACACATATGGTGACTGGGGAGCAGATCTACATGACAGGCGTTCCATACACTGGTTTTGCCTACACCTTAGCTGGAGGGTGTTACAGCTGGGAATCAAGAAAACAGAGGTCGCTAACCAAAGTGCACAGAAATTGTTAAAAACTCCAGGTTATCATTGCAAGTTGAAACATGTGGATATAAGGTATCATTTTGTTCCTGAATTTGTGAAAAACGGTAATATTATTGTTAAGTATAAATCCACAAGCGAAATATTTGCAGATGGTCTTACAAAAGGTCTTAGTGGACCTAAGCATTGGTTTTGCATTCCAGGTTTGGGCATGGGCCCTTATTGCATGTAAAGAAGCATACAGTGATACAAAGTATGTCATATTCATTTGTTTTTTAAATATTTAAGTTTATATCTTTTGAGTGATTCGATTAAGGGAGGGTGTTGTATTTTTTCACCTCAGGTACTTGGTACATCATTAATCTCTCACTCTATAACTAGCGTAGCCCTCTAGCAATATATATTTTGTGTATTAAGTTACCATGGTTTTTTTTTACTTTTGGAATTGCTCATGTGTCAAGAAGAACGTATTTGTAATACATACTTCTTAAAAACTATATAGTAGCATATCATTTCAAGACACCCAAATTAAAATACACAGAAAATTTACGCGATAAACAGAATTTACTATAGTTTCCCTAAAAGTTTACTGTGCCAACTGCTATCATAAGTGAGGCATGGCAGGTGAGGAAAAGGTCATGGCAGGAGTTGTGGCAGTTAGGAGTTTAGGCATTGTTGGCTCAACTGTCGCAAGTGCAAACCCCATGCGTGCCTAGGTAAAGTCCTTTGTGGGGCATGCTGAAAAAATGACAACATTACATCATGTACTATATTTATTTTCCAGTTCCTAGAGCTATTTTGAAGATTTGCATCACAGAGCTGGAAAAATCTTCAACAAGGAGGAAGAAATGTCCAAGACAGTCTGAATTAGTGATTTCCTATTCTTCACACAAATGTGTGGAATTCTATAATAAAGTAACTGTATGGCTAGTTCTGTGGTTCTTTGGAAAAAAAATATCCTGTTCTGTTTGTGAGTGAAATGAGATCCAGCTGCTTCCTCCCACCAGTTGGAATGAATTGAGCAGAAAAAATAAAAAATCACAGAAAAACTGCAGTTAAAGAGGGCTCAAGGAAGGTTTTGAAGTCAGCAATTCAAAACTTTTCTCAAAACACTTTGCATTCATCAATGACAAAACTATAAAATAAGCTTATGGCATGTATGGATTTAAGTCAGTAATTACATAAAATGTCTCTCATACTTAAACAAAATTGACACAGCAGGAATAAAAGATCCGACATTAAGCCCTCCATGTTTGTTCTTACACGTAAAAACCAACAAATGTTAATACCACCAGAAAGCAAGGAACAGAACGAGGGAAACCAAAAAAAACCTTGCACTGAATACATAAAACATACATGTTTTCCCTTTAACTCTACAACCATCAAGTCCAGCCATGCACCACTTTCATGTGTGTATGAACAGAATACTTTAATTTAAAAGTTTTACTACACAGTTTACAAGAAAAAGGGCGTTCATCTGAATGGACAGCATAGTGTTGCCTAAGAGACTTTCTTACGCCAAATTTCCTCTTGCAAATGCCACACTCGTGTGGTTTCAGCTTCAAGTGAACATTTCGGATGTGTGAATGCATCTGACCATTCTGTGAGAATGGTTTTAGACAGAGATGACACACATACCTCTTGACCAACTTGTGGCTATTAGAATGGTCAACCATGTCTTTTTTATGGCGAAACTTCTTTCCACATGTTTTGCACTGGTATGTACCTCTTCCTAACTGACATAAGTATACATGCGAATTGTAACAAAATTTATTCAAAAATGCTTTCCCACATTTGGAGCATTTATACTTCTCTTCTGTTCTGTGACTCACCTGATGCTGCCCCAGTTCTGCTTGAGATGAAAAGCCGAGGAAGCAAACACCACAAATACATCCACGACTCAATTGGTGCACTTCCTTCAAATGGTTGGTCAGTTTCAGTTTCGACGAAAAGTTATCATTACACAAAGTGCAGATGTATTTACTCTTACTTCTATGCACAGCACAGTGAGTTTTCAACTCAATTTCTGAAGGGAAAGCATAGTAACAGGTGACGCACTTGTGAACAGCTATTGAGAGATGGCACATGACAATATGCTCTCTAAGCATAGATTTAAACGTGAAAGACTTGTTGCAGTAATCACAAACCACAATACCACCATCAACAATCGATACATTCCCAACAGACCATTTTTCATCCTTTACAGGGATCAGTGCCTCAGGATCAATACTTTCCACAGTTGAAAGTACAGGTTTTCCACGCATTGCCAAATCCTTCCCAATTTCATCAACTTTTATAGGAGGACTACTACCCCCAGAATTGTTTCCAGCAAAGGAATGAGATAATGGAAGATGAGGTTGAACGTGAGAAGTCGTTACCATAGAATGCTTGGGACTTTTGGCAGCTGAACAAAGTTTTGAGTCAACAACAGTTTCTTTGTCATTACTGAGTGCACTGATATTTATTTTACTTACATTTCCCTGCAGTAAACATCTTGCTTTCTCACCATTACCAGAATCAAATGAACCATATACCAAAGATTTAATGGATCCATGAATTTTAGAATCAACTGGACAATTGGAATTATAATCCTGAATGTTCAACAAGGGGTGGTTCACTTCTTCAATGGATTTCAAACTCTTCAGCATGCTGGTCAAACGTTCAAAATTCCTGGGTTTGCACTGGAAATCGCGTTTCTTTATGTGTTTCACCAATCTTTTCTCACTTTTAAACTCCCTTTGGCACTTGCTACAACACAATCGACTCCTTAACAAGCTGCGTTCACCAGAAATCAGCTTGTATTCCTCATTGGACACAACTGCGTCAGTTGTTTCATTTAAATAGACATTCCCCACAGCTTTGTTGTGCGTTTTCAAATGTACCCTCAGCTCACTCTGATTCAGAAATTCAGCGTTGCACTCTGAACACCAACAATACTCCACTGGCTCTTCCTCTTCACTCTGTACACAATCCATGCCATTGTCTTTGTGGCATTCCATTCCAGGTGTCTTCAGTAAATTGCATTCTTTTGGAAGTGCTATAGATTGGGTGAAGCATTCCTTCTTCTCTGAGAACAGGAAGTTGAGTGACTCCTTGGGGATGTAGAATGCTGTCGTCTCCGTCTGCAAGAGCAAAATAAAATGTGAACTCCACATCTACAGTCTATCAGATGGATTCTGCTCAGGCATGAGGCAAGGGTGGTCAGGATGGATGGAGCACAAGAAATGGAAGAGAGTCTCACGTCAAGTCTGTCGACTGGCATTTTGTGGATTAATGACTCTAATAACTAATTTTGCATCTTTTCTTATTTATTTATCTGTTCATGTTTCTGTCAGTGAATATTGAAATGGTTTTTGTGCTCTAGTAATGTGTCAAAGGAGAAAAAATTGAGTAGAGTTATTGGAGTAGAATGATTGTGATCCTTAAGTCCTAAATTAGAGAAAAGAGCTTAGATAATAACTAGAGATGAGTCGAATTCCACTTTTTCCTGATTCTGATTCCATCAATACTTATTTCCTAATAACAGGTAAGATATTGATATAACAGTAGCGTACGACTATTATTAAAATTTAAATAATTGGAGGAAATAAAATAACAAAGACAACCAATACTCTTGAAAAGTATATATATTTATTAACAAATAGCAAATATATCCAAAGTTTATTGAGGTATATACATAAAAAGTACAAATTGATAGCCTACGCCCAAAATTACAGAGACAAATCTGATGAGATAAATGAAATTTGATTTGAATGTTCATCCATCTGCAATCAATGGAATCTGAATCAACTTTAGGGGATTGATTATCGAAACCGATTCTAATCCTGAGAATGAGTAGAATCGAAAATCGACATTTTGGATTCGACTCAATTCTTAATAATATCATTCATCTGAGGCCACACATGAATGGTAGGTTACACATTAACATCCACATCAATCTATTTAGATCATACCTTCTGGTTCCTAAGTCTCTCAATAGGCAATAAATCTAAAAGTGTAGCTATAAATTAACAGTAAAAGATCCACACTGCAGAGAAAAGGCTCACAATGAAAGTTTCATATGCCTCTCACACACTTCCTATAGTACATATTTCCTCTCTAGCATTTACAATGTAACAGTTAGGTCTCTGAAATAGACAGGTATTGTTAACAGCATCAGTTAGATCATATCTCTACAATCATTATTGGATATTCACCACAGTCTCACGTTAACAACAATAACGGACATTCACGAGTCGACTGAGAAGACTTTTTTCTAAGTGGCGCCAAGGAATGAGGGACTAAATGTAGAAATTGAGGCAACACATTACCTAGGCAACGATTCTGAACATTTAAATCCATTATATACATTCATGGCCACAACTCACAGGAACACATGTCAAGTGTATGACTGGATAATTAACCCTTTTAGTGTGGCAGGCCGATATATCGGCTTTGGCATCTCAGGCGTAAAGTGCGGCAGGCCGATATATCGGCTCATAGGCAAAATATTGTTTAACTTTTACACACAAATATAATTACAATCATTTTTTGTACGAAGTATAAGCGTTTTTCATTATTACCTAATTCAATGCATACGCAATAAGAAAAACTGCATGTGGATATTTTAAACAATAACTTTATAATATTTATTTTCCTAGAGTGATACATTTCATTCTAGTTACCCTCCGCATTTCTCACTAGAACCACTCGCAGGGGTCAGCACTCAGAGGGCTAAGTGGTAACCAAAAATTAATTTCCTTGAATTAATTATTTTATTTATTCATTTATCAAATAGTGAAATTAATTTTATTTTATTTATTAGCAAATTAAATGTTTGTATTGTTGATTGTAAACATTTTGTCTTCATCTTTGGATCGCCATAGAGATAAAAAAGATAAATAAGGAGGATTGTTAAGGAGGAGGACATCTTGCAAGAAGCTTGATGTGTATGAAATGATATACACAGTATTGGATATTAATGGAGACAGAAATATACAAGGTGCAAAGTGATACATGTAAGAAATTTCATTTAATCACTTGTGCTCGATAACATGTAAACAAACACTTGGAGAAAAGTCGAATATCAGTTGGGCATCTACAGAGCAACTAATGGTTACAATAAACGAGGTGTATTAAGAGCAAAAAAATCAATGATATTACCTCAAAGAATATGGTCAATTGAATGAGTCTTTTAAAATAAGGGAGTTCTTTTTCAGACAACTGGCATAAACCCGTGAACAAAAATGCAATTTCATTCTAATGCATTCTCTACTGACAACGAAAGTCAAGATTGCAGTTCAGGACATGTTGGTGGGTAGGCATTAGAAGGATAAGATGAGGCAGAAAGTAATTTTTACTTTTATCTCAAACGAAAGGCATAACTGAGCAGAAAGTTTACTGTCCCAACTGGCTGATGGGGAACCAGCATTCAAGTGTTGTCCTTATAACAGTATATATAAAGAAAGAGTTAGGATTTAACTGAAAATCTCTGCCTCTGTTCCAGTTCAAACATCCATAAAAGACATAGAAACAGTTACAATCACTTAAATGCTATATATATTTAGCTTAATAACAAACTTAAAACACAGTTACACACTGAGTCAGTCAAATACATTTTAAGAGGGATAAACTCTACTGTAAAAAGAGTTCTTGAAACATGATGAATAGCAGGATAATTTAAAGGAGGGCAGACATAATGAAAGAAAGCTATCATTTATGAGTGACCACAGCAAATATTCTGGAACACTTATCTGCCTCACATATACGTAGATCTAGTCAAGAGAACATTTGCCCTCAAATTCCTTAGTGATAGCATGCACCAGAGGCAATATTTTCCATTTACTTTAATGTCACCATCTCTTACTATTACTTACACAGTTGAATCAATTTCAATATTTACAATAAATGCACTAACAATAGATTCACTTGCCTTCTTTTCTTCGTGCATTCGCAGCAAATAGTCCAGCGTGCTCCACAGGCCATATGATACGTTCCCTTGAAACTTAATGTCCTTCACACAATCAAGGCAAATGAACTTTGACATTTCATCATCAGCAGAAGCCTGGTTCGAACAACATAAATTAAAATTATGGTTCATTCCATTAAGCATACAT
Organism: Ceriagrion tenellum; assembly: GCA_963169105.1. Lineage (NCBI taxonomy): Eukaryota > Metazoa > Arthropoda > Insecta > Odonata > Coenagrionidae > Ceriagrion > Ceriagrion tenellum. The sequence continues at coordinate 9,950,772 of OY720645.1, forward strand.
ACATCTAACGAAAACTGGATACACATGGTGGCGTAGGGTTAAAACAAATTGTTATTACATCTTTCCAGTAAAAATTGTTTGGAACCGTGATTTGGACAAAATTATGTCACTGTCATAACCCTGAAATACATCAATTTCTCGCAATAAATGTTTCAAAGGTGTGTGACACATACGGAGATTTACCATCATTAGTTACATAGAAGTAAACACGGGCAGTATTACGGGATAGGAGTCACGGAGGAAATACAGTGGGTTCTGTCAATGAGTGGATACTGTCAGGCGAACATGACCCATGTATAATTGATTTCTTAACATCGATAGAGTCCTTAGGATTTTAAAACAGTAACCAACTTACTTCGACTCCGAACAAATCCTTGAGTTTATCCACCAAACGGCAATCTTCTTTAAATACCATCGTTTTAAAAATATCCACGAAGGAATCCTTAACCTCGTAGCACAATCTACAAATTTCAAGACGAGACACATTTTCTTCAAGAAGAGTCATAATTACAGTGAATTCGTACGGACCATTTAGTGCTTCACAATCAAAACATCCCCCTTCTCCCAAACAAAGTTGCATTCCGTTCTTCAATTGTTTGACTATCACGCAATAACGGCGAGCGTCCTTTAAAAGTGAGATACATATGCACACACTATAATTTACTAAATAAACTCGAAATACAATTCACCAGCGAATTTATGCCACTTGGTTCGACATAAAATTTACTTGAGCACACGATGATTACCATCCGAAACTTTTTGACGCACCCAATTACGTAATAGTTTGTCCATTCTTCCACATTCAACTCACCCGCAGTCAGATGATAAAATGGTTATAAATGATTGAATGCAGGAATTTTTTTTAAATTTAAACCTTACCGTCACTTTTTTTCGATTCTGACGAATTTAAATATGAAACATAATCTATAAATTTTTTTACATATTTTATGAATTTTTAACATGGAAAAGATAATAGTTGCGTTCTTGTTTCTTCAACTTGAAAATTCATGTCAGAAAATGCCCCTCAAATGATTAGTCAGCATTGGTCATGTCATTCCCTAACTATCCCCAGCCTACATCTGGAGAGTAGGTCACTTACAGAGGGACTCCGTGAGTATAATTTGCTCCTCAATGCAAATTCCAAGTACATGCACTAGCAATGAAACATGCTATTTTATGAATGACATTGCTGAGCCCTCCAACTCCATAGAACTATCCAACCATTTGCATTGTTTTTTGTAATTCCTGCGTGCATGGAAGATATTGTGGAAGGCTATGGAAGATTCTAATGCTTTCCTCTTCCTCAAGAAAGTAGTAGCAGCTATGCGTGCTCTATAAAATGAAAATGGTAAGCAGCAGCTACCCAACACAGCCAGTCACAAAAAGAATCAGTAAGTTAATCACGATGGGCACTCAATTTTGCATAAGTTTGTAAAAGACTTGGTGGTTTTCCTTCCACTACTGAGCTAAAATATGTTTAAGTTTAAAATATTGAATTTAAAACTGAGTTAAATGACAGAGAAAATGGGATAAATATATGTTATTGATTTCACTTTAAGTTAGGCTGTCGGTCTCTGAGATGTGTGTTTTATTGACTATTCAACGTTGATGGGAGACAATAGAGTTTGTCAACAGTTATGTCAGCAATAGAAAAGCTGACAGGTTGTGAACCGTTAATTAACTCCAATAATGCACCAATTGTCCTTTCTTCATGAAAACCTCAGGGCCTCAAACTATTCCTTGATCGTGGTTCGCCAACTAAACACATTAAATCCTTTTGATTGGTGAGCAATTGGTGCCTTACACTCTTATTCATTTTACTACAACCAGTTGCGAAATGTATTCACACATTTTCAAGTAGAAGGTGTGGAAAGTACAAAGTGTTTATCAATCAACAAGCTTATTGACTTCCACAAAGTTAACTTACCTTTTCCTATCATCTTCTTTATATCCTATCCAGTCATTTCATTCCTATGAGAAATCCAGGAGAAAATACTGATTGAATTTATTTACCAGACTGCAAAGTTAACTGGCTGACAGAGGTCATATGTAAAAACATAAATGTATACCACTCATTCACTTTCCTTTCAGGGTTGGTCTATCAAAGTACTCAATTATTGCTGTTAGACCTTAATTACTCACTCTTGTCTTCATTAGTCACCCTTTTTCAAATATCCTCCTTCAAAACAAATCAAAGTTGCATTCCGTTCTTCTATTGTTTTGCTGTCGCACTGGGGCGTCCTTCAAAAGCGACGTAACTATGGACAAAATCCTAAATTTACAAAATACACTCGAAATACAATTCACCGGCAAAATTATGCCACTTAATTCGACATAAAATTTACTTAAGCACACGAAAAATATCATCCGACTGCTTATAACTGGACTAATTACGTAAACATTTGTCCATTCTTCCACATTCAACTCACCCGCAGTCAGATGATAAAATGATTATAGCACTCATGTGCACCTTATCGACTCGGATTCAGGAAGTTTTTTTTTCAAAGTTAAACCTTACCGTCACTTTTATTCCATTCCGGCTATGGCTATATGAAATTCTTTTGCTTTTCACTTCCTCATGAAAGTAGCAGCAGCTATATTTGCTCTATAAAATGAAAATGGCAATCAGCAGCAACAAAACACAGGCAGTCGCAAAAAGAATCAGTCAGTTAGTTACGGTTTGCACTCATTTTTGCAAAAACTTGTAAAAGAAATAGTAAATTTTCTTCAATTACTGAGCTATAAGTTTTTCTGTTAGTAAGTTGGAATATGTTTAAGTTTAAAATGTTGAATTCGAAATAAAGTAAAATATCAGAGAAAATGGAATAAATATTTTAATAGTTTTAAGTTAGACTGTCGTTCTCTGAGAAGTTTATGGGTTATTGTCTGTAAATTGTTGATGGGAGACAATAGAGTTTGTCAACAGTTACGTCAGTAATAGAAAAGCCGACAGGTTGTGAACCATTTTCTCCAATTACGCACCAATTGCCCTTATTCATGAAAACCTCTGGGCCTCAAACTATTCTTTGCCAGTGGTGCGCCAGCTAAACACTTTCTATCCCTTTGATTGGTAAACAATTGGTGCCTTACACTCTTATTCATTTTACTACAACCAGTTGCAAAATGTATTCACGCCATTTTCAAGCCAAAAGTGTGAAAAGTACAAAGCGTTTATCAATCAACAAGCTTATTGACGTCCACAAAGTTAACTCACCTTTTCCTATCATCTTCTTTACATCCTGCCCAGTCATTTCATTCCTATGAGAAATCCATGAGCAAATATTGGTAGAATTAATTTACCAGACCAGGCTGCCAGAGGTCATATCCACCCCTGAGGAATCACAACTAATTAACCTTTACCTTCCTGAGTTTTTCCGAAGTCGTAAGCCTTGCTGGCCGGGGATTTTTAAATGACCAGTGTTTTTTAAATGTCCATTAATGTACCAAACGAACACGCTCGGCAGTCTACTCCAGTAGCAGAGAACATTGTCACAACGTTGTAGCAACATTACAATGGGAAAACCAAAACGTTGTCACAACGTTTCACAATATTGCCTTCACTTAATCACAGACCTCAGAATTAAATTGGATAGCTCATTCAAAATTTTCCAATCCTGTATTGCATATATGCATACCAATTCAGTTTTATACGATGTATCCATCAACCTTCTCTCCATCTCGTCTAGTTCCTCCATCGACTCCAATGGGAAACCATTGAGGGTATTCCTAAATTCACTGGAGGAGGAGGAGGTAGAGGGCACCATACGGCTGCAATTCTTAATGTCTTGCAGGGAGTCCTCCACAGCTTTAAGCCTATCATCCATTCTTCCTATTAGAGTCCTTTTCATGAATGAAATGCTCCTTAGGAGCTCCTCCTCGAATTCTGAAAAATATAAGTCCATAACAAAATTACAAAAATACCTAAAACATTCTTAGTCATTGCCCTTTAGGGACACAATTTTTGTGCTGAAGAGACACGCTCGGAAGATAAAGGTTAAAAAACATACATGCATACTACCCATTCCATTTCCTTTCAGGGTTGGTCTATCAAAGAACTTAATTATTGCTGTTAGACCTTAATAACATACTCTGTCTTCATTAGTCATCCTTTTTCTTACCTGGTGTCATAATAATATCCTAGATTTGAATGTAGAGGAGTCTCACCTCTCATACTATGCAAATAAAAATAAAGCAAGCCATGTACTTTTTAATGAAGTAGATGGGAAGGTGATCCACAGGTACAAAATGCCCAATTTTTGGGTTTCAACATCAATCTTCACATCGTTTGGGATGAGCACACAAATACTTTAGCTAGTAAGTTAAGCTCAGCCTCCTTCTCAATGAGGTCCATTAGATCCACTGTTTCAGAAGATGTTTTTCATGCACTATACTATGGAGAAATTTATTCTCGCATAGACTATAGTATCCTTGTTTATTCTCTAAGGTCTTGGACATTTTTAGGGTCCAAAAATAGGCCATTTGACTCACGACTTTTGCTAAATATGATGCCCCTTGCTGTCCCCTGTTTAAAAACTTGGATGTATAGCCAGTGTTATGTGTTTACATTTTTTGTTTACTTGTACATACCAACAGATATCTATTTGAATATGTAAAAAATTATAATATTCATAAATATTCTACAAGGCAGAATGATCAGCTGCACGTTTTATATGCACGCACAAGGAATGAAGGTGCCGGTCCAAATTTTAAGGGCCTTCAACTATAACAATTAACTCCCAGTTGAGCTATCACGTCAAAAAACTGTGACCGCATTCCAAGCTAATCTGCTTATGTACTTGAAATTAAAAATGTTATATTCCATTGTTGAATTTCTTAAGATGCCTGATATGTAATGCGTCTTGCATCTAATGTAAGTATTCTGTTACTTTATCCTGACATGTCTCATATATCAAGTGTAACACTTGTAATAACTTGATCCATGGTCAAATAAAATGCAATATTATTATTGTCATTATTTCCTGTATGATGCCTCATTTCAAAAATCTAAAGCTGCTTAAGGAATGGATACTATCCATAAATAAAATCGAAGTTTTGTATTAGATTGATAATTCGTATTATGTTCCAATTGTAACTAACCATGTTAAGTGTTTATAAAATACAGCTTGGTGTATTGTAAAAAAGAAGCGTGTATATTTCTTTGTTAACATATTGGCATAAATGATATGGTCCTTATTTGTACATATGTTCGGAGAAATTTAGTTTTTTTATGTACTACATTAACCAGCAATTGCATGTATTTATTTACAGAGGGCAGCCTCGATACAGGTGCTTGTACCTTTGAGGCTGCCTAAAGCTCCAATTTATTTGTACCTAAGAGATTTGTACTTGTAGTTCAAGAGGAGCAATAAAATTATCTTATCTATCTTATTATCTATCATCCTTACAAACCACTCAGCTCCTCTTGCCCTCATGAACTGCGTAATATGTCCACGATTCTTAAATAATTTTCTTGCCTTTATCCTAAAGACTTCCTCATAAATCTCTCTTAATTAAAAGTTTCTACTTCCACATTTGCCCACGAAGTTCACCGTCTAACTCCTCTGCTGACAGCATTCACTCCGTTTTCAAAAAAACTGTTTCATTTATCCACTCTCCCCTATTCTCATTACTTGGCCAAACCAATCAAACACAGTATTCTCATACACATACATACATTCCTGTAGCATATAACCCTTTTTCTTTCGCTAAAACACTCATTCTTAACTGCATCCGTCCTCCTTTTCCTCCAAACGATTCTCAGATATCCCATCAATACCCAATGAAACCTGGTCTAACACAATTCCTCATGTAACCACGTTTCTCTGCCTTACGATAACGTCAGAAGGTGAACACACCTTTGTGCATTGTAATTTCCCCATTCCTGGACATAAACCTATTCCCAGATATGCCACATTTACTACACATACAGCTTTCCATCCTGGCATTTGCATGCTTTATTCCCATTTCATCTATCTTGCCATCCGTAGCAAAACTTCTGTCTGGAAACACAAAATTTTCTCCTTATTCCATTAATAATCTTTACTAATATATAAAAGTAATGGTTTCTGTCTGTCTGTTGCTTCATAACTCAAAAACTACACAAAGTACATATATTAAAGTGTGTAAATGCTTCGTGAACTTTAAATATATGTGAGTATGCAAAACGTTATTTTATTACGTCCAATTCATTTTTAATTATTCAGAAGTGATATTTGAAATAAAAGGACTTCTTTCAGCTGCCTTAATTCCTACAGTATAATATTTGTGTGGTAAAATAAACCGTAAAAACAATGTTTTCTAAGGGTCACCACCAACTTACGGACACCTCTCACTTACGGACTCATTTTCTAGGACTGTTACTGTCCGTAAGTGAGAGGTTTCACTGTACATATAAAAAATTTTTTATGGTTTCTGTCAGCCAGTTTCTGCATAACGCAAAAACTACTGGGCTGATTGAGCTGAAATTCGGCACGTAGATAGAAAATAGTTCTGGTATTAACGTAGGCTATATTAAAAAGACCTCAGGACCCCCAGAGGCTCAAATGGTGCTCCACGCTAAGCTTTGGGTTTGGTGCAGTGGTTTCATTTTTTGCATTTCAAGGTAATTATAGCAAAACATCATTTTAGGTACATAGAAATCATTGAATTTGGTCTCATTTTAAAGAAAATGTAGGTTTGGGCATGTGCCCTTATTGCATCCAATGAAGCATGCAGTGATACAAAGTGAGTCATATTCACTTGTTTTTTAAATATTTATGTTTATATCTTTTGAGTTATTCGATTAAGGGAGGGTGTAGTATTTTCTCACCTCGGGTATTTGGTACGTCATTAATCTCTCACTCTATGACTAGTGTCGCCCTCTGGCAATGTATATTTTGTGTATTAAGTTACCATGGTTTTTCTTACTTTCCGAATTGCTCATGTATCAAGAACAACATATTCATAATATATACTTCTTTAAAACTATATAGTAGCGTATCATTTCAAAATACCCAAATTAAAATATGCCGAATATTTACGCAATAAACAGAATTTACTATAATTTCTATAAAGGTTTCCTGTGCCAACTGCTATCATAAGTGAGGCATGACAGGTGAGGAAAAGGTCATGGCAGGAGTTTCGGCAGTTAGGAGTTTAGGCATTGTTGGCTCAACTGTCGCAAGTGCAAACCCCATGCGTGCCTTGGTAAAGTCCTTTGAGGGGCATGCCAAAAAAATGACAACATTACATCATGTACAATATTTATTTTCCAGTTCCTAGAGCTATTTGAAGATTTGCATCACAGAGCTGGAAAAAATCATCAACAAGGAGGAGGCAACGTCCAAGACAGTCTGAATTAGTGATTTTCCATTCTTCAAACAAATGTGTGATTTTCTGTAATATAGTAACTGCATGGCTAGTTCCGTGGTTCTTTGGAAAAAAACATCCTGTTCTGTTTGTGAGTTAATAGAGATCCAGCTGCTTCCTCCCACCAGTTGGAATGAATTGAGCAGATAAAATAAAAAATCACAGAAAAACGGCAGTTAAAGAGGGCTCAAGGAAGCTGTTGAAGTCAGCAATTCAAAGCTTTTCTCAAAACACTTTGCATTCATCAATGACAAAACTATAAAATAAGCTGATGGCATGAATGGATTTAAGTCAGTAATTACATAAAATTCCTCTCACACTTAAACAAAATTGACACAGAAGGAATAAAAGATCTGACATTAAGCCCTTCATGTTCGTTCTTACACGTAAAAATGGACAAATATTAATACCATCAGAAAGCAAGGAACAGAACGGTGGGAAACCAAAAAAACCTTGCACTGAACACGTAATATGAACATTTTTCCCTTCACCTCTAAGTCCATCAAGTCCAACCATGCACCAGTTTCATGTGTACACGAACAGGAAACTTTAATTTGAAAGTTTTCCCACACAGTTTACAAGAAAAAGGGCGTTCATCTGAATGGACAGCATAGTGACACCTAAGCCGCTGTCTCGTACCAAATTTCCTCTAGCAAATGCCACACTCGTGTGGCTTAAGCTTCAAGTGAACAACCCTGAGGTGCACGTTCAGCTGACCATTTTGAGTAAACTTGCTTGGACACAAATGACATTTGAATCTCTTGAGGGATTCATGAGTATAAGAATGCACATTTAAGAGTCCCCGTTTTGGGAATGTCTTTCCACATATTTCACATTGATGTGCAACTGTCTTCAACTGACAGAACCGCACATGCAAATTGTAACATTTCCTACTCAAATATCCCTTTCCACACTTGGAACATTTATACTTCTTATCATAGGAATGGCATACCTGATGAATTCTCAATTCCTCAGAAGACGAAAATCCAAGAAAGCAAACTGTACATGTACATCCCTGACTCAATTGGTGCACTTCCTTCAAATGGTTGTTAATTTTTAGTTTCGATGAAAAGTTATCATTACACAAAGTGCAGATGTATTTACTCTTACTTCTATGCACAGCACAGTGAGTTCTCAACTCATTTTCTGAAGGGAAAACATAGTAACAGGTGACGCACTTGTGAACAGCTATTGAGAGATGGCACATGACAATATGCTCTCTAAGCATAGATTTAAACGTGAAAGACTTGTTGCAGTAATCACAAACCACAATACCACCATCAACAATCGATACATTCCCAACAGACCATTTTTCATCCTTTACAGGGATCAGTGCCTCAGGATCAATACTTTCCACAGTTGAAAGTACAGGTTTTCCATGCATTGCCAAATCCTTCCCAATTTCATCAACTTTTATAGGAGGACTACTATCCCCAGAATTGTTTCCAGCAAAGGAATGAGATAATGGAAGATGAGGTTGAACGTGAGAAGTCGTTACCAGAGAATGCTTGGGACTTTTGGCAGCTGAACAAAGTTTTGAGTCAACAACAGTTTCTTTGTCATTACTGAGTGCACTGATATTTATTTTACTTACATTTCCCTGCAGTAAACATCTTGCTTTCTCACCATTACCAGAATCAAATGAACCATATACCAAAGATTTAATGGATCCATGAATTTTAGAATCAACTGGACAATTGGAATTATAATCCTGAATGTTCAACAAGGGGTGGTTCACTTCTTCAATGGATTTCAAACTCTTCAGCATGCTGGTCAAACGTTCAAAATTCCTGGGTTTGCACTGGAAATCGCGTTTCTTTATGTGTTTCACCAATCTTTTCTCACTTTTAAACTCCCTTTGGCACTTGCTACAACACAATCGACTCCTTAACAAGCTGCGTTCACCAGAAATCAGCTTGTATTCCTCATTGGACACAACTGCGTCAGTTGTTTCATTTAAATAGACATTCCCCACAGCTTTGTTGTGCGTTTTCAAATGTACCCTCAGCTCACTCTGATTCAGAAATTCAGCATTGCACTCTGAACACCAACAATACTCCACTGGCTCTTCCTCTTCACTCTGTACACAATCCATGCCATTGTCTTTGTGGCATTCCATAACAGTTGTCTTCAATAAATTGCATTCTTTTGGAAGAGCAATAGATTGGGTGAAGCATTCCTTCTTCTCTGAGAACAGGAAGTCGAGTGACTCCTTGGGGATGTAGAATGCTATCGTCTCCGTCTGCAAGAGCAAAATAAAATGTGAACTCCACATCTACAGTCTATCAGACGGATTCTGCTCAGGCATGAGGCAAGGGTGGTCAGGATGGACGGAGCACAAGAAATGGAAGAGAGTCTCACGTCAAGTATGTCGACTGGCATTTCGTGGATTAATGACTCAAATAACTAATTTTGCATCTTTTGTTATTTATTTATCTGTTTATGTTTTTGTCAGTGAATATAGAAATAGTTTTTTGCTCTGGTTACGTGTTAAAGGAGAAAAAATTGAGGAGACATATTGGAGTGGAATGATTGAGATCCTTAAGTCCTAAATAAGAGAAAAAAGCTTAGATAATAACAAGAGATGAGTCAAATTCCACTTTTTTCTGATTCTGATTCCATCAATACTTATTTCCTAATAACAGGTAAGATATTGATATACCAGTGGCGTACGACTATTATTAAAATTCAAGCATTGGCTGAAATGAAATAACAAAGACAACTAAGTCTCTCGAAAAGTATATTTATTAACAAATAGCAAATATATCCTCAGCTTATTGAGGTATATACATAAAAAGTACAAATTGATAGCGTACACCCAAAAATTACAGAGACAAATATGATGTGATAAATGAAATTTGATTTGAAAGTTTATCCATCTGCAATCGATGGAATCAGAATCAACTTTGGGCGATCGATTCCCGATAGTGATTCTAATCCTAAGCGAATCAATGGATTCGAGAATCGACATTTGATTTCGACTCAATTCTCAATAATATCATTTATCATTACAATATTCATTCAAGATGGCCCATTCCACCAACCACCATCCACCAACACCACAAAAGGACAAAAAATGACATCCATTACAATTATGTGCGTACAACAGTTGCTATAATGGGACCCAAAGAAATGGGCATAAAATTGTCCAATAAATTACCACTGTGTGTGAAAGAAATAAAAAGCATCAATGCTTTTAAATCAGAACTGAAAATAATTTGTCCTATTCCATTGAGGAATACCTCAATGACACTGCCGGTTAAAACATCTAATTGTGTTTAATATCTGTATATATGCATGTGTGAATGTGACGAGCCCTATATCTTTTTCATATAAATGTATCAGATCTTTGGGCAAATAAAGATATTATTATTAATATTCAGGTGAGTGTTCGTCGTGTCATAAGAAGGTTGGTGGCAATGCATAGCATATTATATGCAGTAAGTGTAATGGTTAAAGTGCATAACAAGTGCTCTAAACTGTGCTAAGGGTAATTCCTTCAAAATACTCGTTTCTGAGTTTGAAATCGATTGGTTCTGTAATCAACGTAACCCAAAACACGCTCAAAACGGTAGTGATTCACCAATGGATTCCAGCATCTCGAGTACTACAGGTGAACTTAAAGCTGCAATTCTGGAACTTCAAAATGAAATTTAGTCCCTCATTGCTTCGTTGGTTACAATGAAAATTTGGTGAATTGTTGCACGCACACCTGTGAAGTTTTCTGATTTCTCTAATCCATTGTACAATAGGTGGAGCGTAAGCTGTTTCAACAAATTAGTGTCGGCACGCAAGCTTCTCAAACAAGCGAGGAGCAATAAGCAAAGCAACGAGGCAGATCGTTTTACGAGTCGCTCAACCACGTGCAACAGAATCCTATCAGTTAGACATGGTATCGCGTGCAACAGAATCACATCAGTGAGGCATAATTTGTGTTAAAATGTAATTTATTTGTGAGTAGAATAAGATTTGGTACAGTGGTCTCTTTATTTGTTTTTTTTTTAATTCTTGCATTTGATTTTTGTACACACTTCACTTTCTCCTAAAATTGGATCGATTCCCCACAGAAAATTATTTTTTATAACAGAAATTTCTCTATGGGGTGCATACACGTAGCATTTCCCAATGCAATCAAAATGGCCGGCAGTTTTTTGTTTGTCAGAAATCTTGGAAAAAAGCTCGGCAGGGGGAAGAAATTATTGCATACTTTGAAAGCTGAGATATTTTCCACAAAACTGAGAGAAAATTTATTAATTTTTTGGTGATGTAATATTTCATGAAAAATGCCTTTGTGACCATTAAGGCAAGCATATGCAGCTGAATATGAGATACGGGAAAAATATTACGATAAGAGTAGACTAAACGCCGTGGGTATGAGTTATCTGAGGAGTGTTTTATGGCAAAAGTAGGATTGGATAGGGTGAGGAATGAGTGGGTCATGAATGAATGTGGTTTATATGCTCCAGTAATGGACATAAATATGAGAGGAGTATGCTTCGTTGGTTGGTGGCCATGTTGAGAGAACGGATGAGAGTCGAATAACGAGACAGATATATATATATGAGAGTAGAATGAATGGTAGCGAGAGGTAGAGGTAGGCCGAGAAAGTTGTGGTTGAAGGAATTTTTAGGAGGAATATTAGGAGTCTTAAAAACAGGAGGGCGTGTATGAAGCAGTGTATATATGGGGGGTAAAAGAGGCAAAAGAGGTTTAATGGCAAGGATAGGTCAGAATGGAGGAAATTATTGAAGCAGAGTTAGGTGAACAAATATGTATTTATGAGTGAAACTTGGTGACTCTGCCTACCCCAGAAGGGAACAGCATGATTGGTATGTAGGTATGTCCATTGATTAGTATGATCAAAGTGATTAAGCCATCATATTTTGATCTCCGTAACTGGGTTGCTGTGCGTAATGGTACCAAATGAATGTATGTATTTATTTTTGGTACAAAACAAATAAGTAGATAAATATTCATATCAGCCACCAATGATATGTATGAATTTCCTGGACGATGTCATGAGTGACACAATTAATGAAGGAGGTGTACCCATTGAGAATGTTTGGCATAATTACACTTTGCTTGACTTCATTGAGTCTCGTTATCTTACATACCCTGCATAATCTACTACAATGTTTAAACAAAATGCAATCAATTTTTGTTTTTAGATTTTTGCAGCAATTAAATGCACTAGTATCAACCATTTTCGGGTATACTGCTGTTTCGTTCCTCCTGCTGGGAACATCGTCAGGAGACTGAAGAAGATCAAACGAAACGAAGATGAAACGTTGAGCCGTTAAAGTTGATCACGCAGCAGCATACCCGAAAATGGTTGATACAAGTGCAAAATGCAATCAACTTTGATTCACTTGCCTGTTTATCTTCATGCATCCTGTCGAAATAGTCAAGCGTACTCCACAGGCCGTAAGTGATGTTCCCTTGGAACTTGATCTCCCTTACACAATCAATGCAAATGAACTTAGACATATCATCATCAGGAGAGGCCTGGAATGGAAAAACAATAAATAACACCGAGGATCACTCCATTAACAATACATACTTTTACGTGAAAATGAGATGTTTCTGGATCTCATTTAATTAGTAATTAATTATAAAGGCAGAGGAAATAACGCACCCCCCTGGCTGCCCAATCCAGAGAAAAGACTTCAAAATCTAGATTTATCACACAAAAAATACAAGATCAAATTTATGTAAAATGTAGACCTAACTTAGAGTTAATACGTCATCTGGAGGACATAGCAACCAGTTCAGTCAGGATTAAATCTAGATTATCAACAGACATAATGGGTATGAAAATCCATATTTAATTAAAATTATATAATTTCCTTGTTTGTATTGTTATCTTCTTGCAGCTCCCCTTGAGTATCACAGTGGTGTCTGACTTCATAATCCTTGAAAGTTATACACGAACTTACTTGCAAACCCACTATCCTGAGCTTCACTTAATTCAATTGGTTAGTTCTGACAAATACCTTCCTCCCCCACAACAATGGGCCATCGTATGAGTATCGGGATCGAAATGCAGACCACGGTTTGGGTGGTACGCAATGATAACAATAATATACTTTAATTTCCAGACGACAAGTAGTATGCATGCATAGTATATGGCACGTCAAAAAGGAAAAATTACACTAACATGGCCTTTGAAACTAGAAATGTTGGTATTCAAATGGACAGCATTGCCATTTACGAAATAAATACCCACTTACTTCAACTAGGCTATAAATACAGACACAATGGATACGAAAACCCATCTTCATCTTCTTCTTCTAAGTGGAATCTAGCTTCTGACAGGTTCCGACTGGGTGCCCTCCACCGCAGTCGGTCCTGAGCATCTTCTTTCATTTGCCTCTAACTTTGGCCATTTTTCAGGTCAACGAGCTTTCTTCTCCTTCCCCTTCCTCGCTTTCCTTCAATAATTCTTCTAAAAAGACAATTTTGGTGTAATATATGTCCCATCCAAGCTGTCTTTCTCTTATTTATTTCCTGTAGCATTTTCTTTCTTCTCCTATAGTCAGTTGTACTTCCTCGTTTCTCATTCTATCCGTCCACTTCACCTTTAGCATTCTTCTCCACAACCACATTTCGAAACTTTTTAAGTAATTTTCATCTTTCTAATTGACCATCCACGTTTCGCTGCCATAAGTCACCACACTCCATATAAAACATTTAGCAAATCTCTTTCTCAGTTCTATTGGAATGCTAAATGCTGTCAGAAGTTCTTTCACCTTCTCAAATGCTTTTTTACCCATAGCTAACCTCTGTCTGATTTCCTTGGCACAGCTCCCATTTTAAGTCACAAAACTTCCCAAGTACTTGTTGAGTATACGTACATTCATTACTGAACATGGATACGCGTGAGACATGCATGCATTGTTGGTAGAAGTTGATAGAAACAATAGTCTCACTCCCCAGTAAGATGTCATAGAAGCACCACAGATGTGTAATCTTTATAGGCAATAAAGCCTACGTGTTTTTCAACGGAAAGACTGCTTATTTATTTCCACAACCAATCCACACCTTAACATGGTAGCAGGATAAGTGGTTTTTGTACGTAAAAGTATCGTTTATTAGTGCCATTATTTGTTATTGAGTCTCGTCTACGAAGGAACATTCGGGATATAAAATGGCGAAGAACGAAGTTATGATACCAGCGTTTGATGGAGAAGATTATAGTATGTGGAAAAGACGAATGACGATGTTTTTGAGAATGAAAAAATGTAAAACGTGTATTGAAAATAAGATGCATAATATTCTTTTTGAAAATAAAAGAGAAAAGGCTAAAGATATTTTGGAAATAGTTCATACTGATGTTTGTGGACCTTTTCAAACAACTGGTCTTAAGGGTGAAAAATGTTTTGTTTCGTTTATTGATGATTGTAGTAAAATTGCTAAAGTGTATATTATGAAATTGAAAGTAGAAGTTTTTGATTGCATTGTTCAAAATGTAAATGGATGTACGTATACTCAACACGCCTCCTTACATTTAATATTGTACTTACATCTCATTCAATTTCATTCTTTCAAGTTCAAATTTCCAAGTTTAACAGTACTGAAACGATTTCACAATATTTCCTTCTACGGATATATTAATGATTGCTTCATTCTTACTTACTCTCAACACTTTTGTCTTTCCAACATTTATTTATATTCCGTATTATTTCCCCTCTCTTGCAATACTCTCCATCATATACTGTGGCTCCTCTTCTGATTCCGCCAGTACTGCTTGATCATCTGCATACATCACTGTCTAACCCCAAATAAATCAAAATTAAATCATTTCCTTGTTTGTGTGGTAATTTTCTTGCAGCTCCCCTTGAGTATCATAGTGGTGTCTGACTTCATTATCCTTGAAAATTATGCAAACCTTACTTGTAAACCCACTATCGTGAGTTTCACTTAATGCAATTAGCTAGTATTAACAAATACCTTCCTCCCCCCACGACAATGGGCCATCGTTTGAGTATCAGGATCGAAATGCAGACCACGGTTTGGGTGGTACGCAATGATAACAATAATATACTTTAATTTCCAGACGACAAGTAGTATGCATGCATTGTATATGGCACGTCAAAAAGGAAAAACTACACCACCATGGCCTTTGAAAATAGAAATATTGGTATTCAGTTGGACAGCACTGCCATTTACGAAATAAAGACCCACTTACTTCAACTAGGCTACAAATTACGAATCAAATTATACTATTATGGCCAGTGAAACTAAAAACAAGGGCGATGACTTGGGCAGCACTGCCGTTAACGAAATAACTAACCTCAACTCCATACAACTCTCTCAGTTTATCCACCAAGAGGCAGCCTTCTCTGAATACAACCGTATCAAAAATATCCACGAAGGACTTCTTAACTTCGTTGCACAGTCTACAGAATTCAAGTCGCAGCGAACATTCGCCAACATGATTCATCTTTGGGGATATTTTGATATTTTAAAAAGCAATCAAGTACCACAAATACAAACAACCTCCCACACCAAAACACAATTTCATTCCGTTACTCAACTGTTTAGCGTACGCGAGTGGCGTCTTTTAAAAGCGAGGTAAGTGTAGACGTTCCATGAAATAAGAAAATATACTCATAATTATCCGCAAAAGATACTAACTCTCCTTTAAAGAGATATTTCATTTATTCCAGCTACCGAAAAATACGTTCCAACTGACTTTTGCTGTTAGAGCCCCTTTGAAACTCTATTTTCCTTTAACAACCATGTAGCTCTGATTCCTAAGTTGGAAATCACGAAAAGGATAAAGGACTAAAATTCACGACAGCAAATACGTTTAAATAATATTTTAGAATGAGTTTACCTAGAACCTAGGCGAGAGAACAGATATATACAATGCTAAAAGATCATAAATGAGCGCTTGAGGCCAGACCTCGGCAATCACCCGTCATTTCATGTCGGTGGCAGGGAACAAAGTCCTACTCGAGGAAGCGATAGCTACAACTGTTTCATATTATTACCGATTATTTCGAGAAACAATCCAAATGGCCAATCGTCCATCTAAACTGTAATAGGGAAGACGGTTACTACCATGACGGTGTCTGGAAAATATATCGTTCCACGAATACGTTTGCTATTTATCGCTAAAATATATTTACTTGTATTTGTTATGTGTAAACTTTTCACTCAAAAATGTGGAACATTTTTATGAGTTTCGACGCTAAATTCCCAGTCGTGCTTGACGCGCTTGAACAGCTCGGGGACGACCGCACGTAGTTACACAAATTTCCGTGGAGGTGGCGCGACCGCAGTCTTTTTCTTCTCCAACGACGTGATTTCCGCCTTGCGCGTGAAGGCAGACGTCGAACTGATCAGAGTTGATGAAAAAAAATAAACAATAAATTCCGGCCGGGAATGCGAACTGATGTCTGGAGGAAGTTTACTGTGGATTGCGTGATGGTTATTTTTAGAGGTCAAGCGGCAACCAGTTGACTCTCGAGAGAGATAGTGTATCATGGTGTATATAACATGTATTCTGCTCATTCTGTGATTTCGAGGCGGATGGGTAAAATGAAAGTTTGGGTGTGTCTTTTACGGTACGCCTGGATTTTGAAAGGCCTGCGAATGCCTGCCATCGTCTGAATCTCGCGTCGTCACCAATTGCAGCAGATTGTGTGGACTTTGAGGCGTTGCCCAATCACCATTTTACTGCCTTATCCTCAGGATTTCATATTTTCAGTTTAGGAGGTAGGTCTTCGATGGTTTAACTCTGTAGGATTCGATTGGTCAGTACCTTATTCGACATTGCGTCCTTTTTCTGCGCTTAATCCTGTGTATCAAATATGTAATTAATGATAGTATAGAAGTAGAAAAAAATGGCGGCATGAAGTTGGCACACGCTAACAGCACACGATAAGGAATCAAAGAAAACACACCACCATACAGTATGAAAACGGGCATTTGCATACATTATTCTACGTCTATGTAAAGAGGAATAACAACTGCATTGATATGCGGAAAGAAAATGAGCTCGGAAAATAAAGTAACCTAGCAATTAGCCAAATGAAACCAAGTATTCAGGAGGGACCTTACCTAACTGTAGTATTTCCACCAAAATATAAAAAACCGGGAACTTGCACTTACTTTCTTCGGGTCATCCTACAGAGAAGAAGTATTTCTACGGAACGGTCGACTTACAATAGACTGTGATACCTAGTTTACAAGAAATCAAGTGTCAAAATTTACCTACTACCAGACGAACCCCGACTTCCACGTAGTATTTCCAACACAAGGTATAGAAGTCGGGCATTTGCACTATATTTCTTCACGTAAATATGACAAATAATACTACTTCTACTATATTCCAAAATTTCAACACCCCTGGATACCTAGTTTACTAGCAATTGTGCCTCAAAGTCGGATATTTCATCGCGGATTCAGGTTTCGCCGGCTAAGCGACCTCAATGAAGTTTTTCCATCACACGGTATGAAAGACGGGCATTTGCACTAAGTTTCTCTATGTAAATGTAAAGGACATATGCAGATCTACAAGCACGCCGAATTTCAATGGGCAATGATACCTAGTTTACCTAGATTTCGGCCTAGGAATCTGAAATTTCAAGCCGAAACCCGACTGAACTATAGTTTTGCCAACACACGGTAACGAAGCGGGGCATTTGCGCTTATTTTCTTCATGTCGTCCTTTAGAGAAGAAGTATTTCCAATGGCTTGTCTATTTATAATAGTCTGTGATGCCTAGTTTACTAGAAATCAGGGTTCGAAATGTACTAATTTCCAGCCGAACCCCGACTTCAAGGTAGTAATTCCATCACACGGTATAGAAGTCGGGCATTTGCACTATATTTCTTCACGTAAATATGACAAGTAATACAACTTCTACTGTATTGCGAAATTTCAACACCCCTGGATACCTAGTTCACTAGCAATTGTGCCTCAAAGTCGGATATTTCATCGCGGATTCAGGTTTCGCCGGGTAAGCGACCTCAATGAAGTATTTCCATCACACGGTATGGAAGCCGGGCATTTGCACTAAGTTTCTTCTCGTGAATTTAAAGGTGATACGCAGATCTACAAGCACACCGAATTTCAATGGGCACTGATACCTAGTTCACCTAGATTTCTTCCTAGGAATCTGAAATTTCCAGTCGGAACCCGACTGAACTACAGTTTTTGATCCACACGGTAACGAAGCGGGGCATTTACAATTATTTTCTTCGTGTCGTCCTTTAGAGAAGAAGTATTTCTAATGGCTTATATATTTATAATAGTCTGTGATGCCTAGTTTACTAGAAATCAGGGATCGAAAATTACTAATTTCCAGCCGAACCCCGACTTCAAGGTAGTAATTCCCTCACACGGTATAGAAGTCGGGCATTTGCACTATATTTCTTCACGTAAATATGACAAATAATACTACTTCTACTGTATTCCAAAATTTCAACACCCCTGGATACCTAGTTCACTAGCAATTGTGCCTCAAAGTCGTATATTTCATCGCGGATTCAGGTTTCGCCGGCTAAGCGACCACAATGAAGTATTTCCATCACACGGTATGGAAGACGGGCATTTGCACTAAGTTTCTCTGAGTAAATATAAAGGTCATATGCAGATCTACTTACACGACGAATTTTAAAGGGCACTGATACCTAGTTCACCTAGATTTCTGCCTAGGAATCTGAAATTTCCAGCCGGAACCCGACTGAACTACAGTTCTTCCAACACACGGTAACGAAGCGGGGCATTTGCACTTATTTTCTTCATGTCGTCCTTTAGAGAAGAAGTATTTCTAATGGCTAGTCTATTTATAATAGTATGTAATGCCTAGTTTACTAGAAATCAGGGGTCGAAAATTACTAATTTCCAGCCGAACCCCGACTTCAAGGTGGTAATTCCATCACACGGTATAGAAGTCGGGCATTTGCACTATATTTCTTCACGTAAATATGACAAGTAATACTACGTCTACTGTATTCCAAAATTTCAACACCCCTGGATACCTAGTTCACTAGCAATTGTGCCTCAAAGTCGTATAATTCATCGCGGATTCAGGTTTCGCCGGCTAAGCGACCACAATGAAGTATTTCCATCACACGGTATGGAAGACGGGCATTTGCACTAAGTTTCTCTAAGTAAATATAAAGGTCATATGCAGATCTACTTACACGACGAATTTTAAAGGGCCATGATACCTAGTTCACCTAGATTTCACCCTAGGAATCTGAAATTTCCAGCCGGAACCCGACTGAACTACAGTTTTTCCAACACACGGTAACGAAGCGGGGCATTTGCGCTTATTTTCTTCATGTCGTCCTTTAAAGAAGAAGTGTTTCTAATGGCTTGTCGATTTATAATAGTCTGTGATGCCTAGTTTACTAGAAATCAGGGTTCGAAATGTACTAATTTCCAGCCGAACCCCGACTTCAAGGTAGTAATTCCATCACACGGTATAGAAGTCGGGCATTTGCACTATATTTCTTCACGTAAATATGACAAGTAATACTACTTCTACTGTATTGCGAAATTTCAACACCCCTGGATACCTAGTTTACTAGCAATTGTGCCTCAAAGTCGGATATTTCATCGCGGATTCAGGTTTCGCCGGCTAAGCGACCTCAATGAAGTATTTCCATCACACGGTATGGAAGCCGGGCATTTGCACTAAGTTTCTTCTCGTGACTTTAAAGGTGATACGCAGATCTACAAGCACACCGAATTTCAAAGGGCCATGATACCTAGTTCACCTAGATTTCACCCTAGGAATCTGAAATTTCCAGCCGGAACCCGACTGAACTACAGTTTGTCCAACACACGGTAATGAAGCGGGGCATTTGCGCTTATTTTCTTCGTGTCGTCCTTTAGAGAAGAAGTGTTTCTAATGGCTTGTCGATTTATAATAGTCTGTGATGCCTAGTTTACTAGAAATCAGGGGTCGAAATGTACTAATTTCCAGCCGAACCCCGACTTCAAGCTAGTAATTCCATCACACGGTATAGAATTCGGGCATTTGCACTATATTTCTTGACGTAAATATGACAAGTAATACTACATCTACTGTATTGCAAAATTTCAACTCCCCTGGATACCTAGTTCACTAGCAATTGTGCCTCAAAATCGGATATTGCATCGCGGATTTAGGTTTCGCCGTCTAAGCGACCTCAATGAAGTATTTCCATCACACGGTGTGGAAGACGGGCATTTGCACTAAGTTTCTCTATGTATATGTAAAGGTCATATGCAGATCTACAAGCACGCTGAATTTCAAAGGGCCATGATACCTAGTTCACCTAGATTTCACCCTAGGAATCTGAAATTTCCAGCCGGAACCCGACTGATTTACAGTTTTTCCAACACACGGTAACGAAGCGGGGCATTTGCACATATTTTCTTCATGTCGTCCTTTAGAGAAGAAGTGTTTCTAATGGCTTGTCGATTTATAATAGTCTGTGATTCCTAGTTTACTAGAAATCAGGGTTCGAAATGTACTAATTTCCAGCCGAACCCCGACTTCAAGGTAGTAATTCCATCACACGGTATAGAAGTCGGGCATTTGCACTATATTTCTTCACGTAAATATGACAAGTAATACTACTTCTACTGTATTGCGAAATTTCAACACCCCTGGATACCTAGTTTACTAGCAATTGTGCCTCAAATTCGGATATTTCATCGTGGATTCAGGTTTCGCCGTCTAAGCGACCTCAATGAAGTATTTCCATCACACGGTATGGAAGCCTAAGGCCTTTGCACTAAGGTTCTTCACGTGAATTTAAAGGTGATTTGCAGATCTACAAGCACACCGAATTTCAATGGGCACTGATACCTAGTTCACCTAGATTTCTTCCTAGGAATCTGAAATTTCCAGCCGGAACCCGACTGAACTACAGTTCTTCCAACACACGGTAACGAAGCTGGGCATTTGCACTTATTTTCTTCATGTCGTCCTTTAGAGAAGAAGTATTTCTAATGGCTTGTCGATTTATAATAGTCTGTGATTCCTAGTTTACTAGAAATCAGGGTTCGAAATGTACTAATTTCCAGCCGAACCCCGACTTCAAGGTAGTTATTCCATCACACGGTATAGAAGTCGGGCATTTGCACTATATTTCTTCACGTAAATATGACAAGTAATACTACTTCTACTGTATTCCAAAATTTCAACTCCCCTGGATACCTAGTTCACTAGCAATTGTGCCTCAAAGTCGGATATTGCATCGCGGATTCAGGTTTCGCCGGCTAAGCGACCTCAATGAAGTTTTTCCATCACACGGTATGGAAGACGGGCATTTGCACTAAGTTTCTCTATGTATATGTAAAGGTCATATGCAGATCTACAAGCACGCTGAATTTCAAAGGGCCATGATACCTAGTTCACCTTGATTTCACCCTAGGAATCTGAAATTTCCAGCCGGAACCCGACTGAACTACAGTTTGTCCAACACACGGTAACGAAGCGGGGCATTTGCACTTATTTTCTTCATATCATCCTTTACAAAAGAAGTATTTCTACGGGCCCTTTGATTTATAATATTCTGTGATACCTAGTTTACTAGAAATCAGGGGTCGAAAATTACTAATTTCCAGGGGAACCACGACTTCAACGTAGTAATTCCATCACACGGTATAGAAGTCGGGTATTTGCACTATATTTCTTCTTCGGGCAGGTCGATTTATATTAGTCTTTGTTACCTAGTTTATTAGAAAGCAATTGTCAATAATTGTTTATTTTCTTTATTATATTTCTCTGTTCTAATATATAGAAGGCTGTTAGTGCTGTAATCTTACGGAATTTCGTTGGGCCATGTTAGCAAGTTCACCTAGATTACACCCTCAATATGTCTAATTTTTGGTTGGAGACGGACCGAACCGTAGTATTTCCATCATATGGTGAAGAAATTGAGCTCTTGCCGTTTTCGGGGTTTTTTCGTTTTCTTCTCATCTTCCGATGAGCCCGAAGGTCTTTACCAGTACTCACCATTGTGTTCTCAAACTCTTTCTTTCCGGACCGATAACACTTTTCTCCATATTAGTTTTATTACCCCGCCGCCATTAGGGCCCCTTAACCGTTTCAATAAGGTCAGTGTCCTTTACTTTAGACCTCCGCTCGTACGCCAGTGAAAATCCCGCTGGCAGTTGTTTTTTCACCCAAATAACTGACCGCGGAACCCACATGGGAATCCCAGCGCCTGGAAGGGTAGCTTTCAATCTTCCCCACCCTCCCCCCAAAGTATGGAAGGAGAGATGGCGGGCAGGGGTTGGGAATTGAAAGAGTTTACACTTATAACTTTAAAAATACTTGGTCTTTTCACTTATTCTTTACTTATTCATTTGTTTACTTATTCACTTCTGTGAATAAAGTTCACTAAATTCAATCAAATTCACTAAAAGTGAATTGCTACAACAATTTTTGGAAATAAAATTTCACATGCTACATTAAATAATAATTTGGTTTTAATCTCTTTTTACTCATAATGAGTACGAGTTTAAAAGCTATGTAATTTTAATGCAGTAAACATGTGTGTGTGTGGAAACAAATGTGTATGGAAGATAGAGCGTAAAATCGTTAAACTATGGCAGACGTAAATTGGCGAAGAGCGCACATGTTCACTTTCAATGTAAATAATTTACGAAAGACGAACAAGGTAGAGTATGAGTGATTGATAACTTTAAGTCTTGAATTTAAGAATGGATCAATAATTTCCTTTTCAAATAAATTTAATAAAATATCCCACCATGCTCTTATTAAAACTATCCTGAAAAATGTTAATGTCAAATATTACACGCGTTGCTATATCATAAATACTTTCATTTAACATTGCGTATTGAACGTATGCGTTCCTGATGCTGAGATTAATTAATACTCTGTTGTTGAGAATCGTAAAATGTTCCCAGTTATGGTATCCTCAAAGTTACATCGTTGCGCTGTTTCCCCGTTTAATTCTTTGTAGACCATAAGGATTGCAATTCTTTGCGCTGTTGCTGTGTGAGTTACGGCGAGGATTTCCTGACATTAGTCTTTGTTAGGCGCGGAAGCATGAGTGTTAACGGAATGTCCATCCGCCAATTAACTTGAGGGTAAATTACTCGAGATGAGTTACGGTTCCGGAAATTTGTGCTTCGTCAAAAAATCCTTTTACTTCCTTTAAGGATACTAAAGTGACGCCTTGTATAAAGTTTCTTTTTGAACGGAAACTATAATAAAAAAAAGTGTACAGCTTCGTGCTTTTCACGATTCATGCAGAGGATTTGGTAAGACAGGCATGGGAAGAGCTTGAGGCTGGAGTCAAAGTGGGAGGGCATCTTATATAATCAATTACATTCGCCGTCGATCAGGCGTTGGTAAGTGGGCCTTCGAAGGGACTACAGGCTTTGGGAGATGAAACGCAGCGCGGGATATTCGGATTGAAGAAAAATCATAACAAACAATTGTAATGAGATTCTTTAGAACGAAGATGGCGAAGCCTGTAATAAAAGGTGGAGGACACAAACTCCAGCAAGTGGAACACTTTCATAACTTAGGTAGCCCGGTAGAGGAAAACGGGAATTGTGACAAAGGCAAATGGGAGAGAATAATGGTAGCTAAGTAGGCGTTTAGTAATGGAAGAGCGTTGATGACGGGGAAAATGGGTAAGGATGTGAAGAAGAGGCTGGTGAAGACCTTTAAATGGAGCGTAGCGTTATGTTGGGCAGAAACGTGGACCCTGAGGAAAGAGGACGAGAATAGGCTGCAGGCATTTGAGAGGTGGGTGTGGAGAAGGATGGAGAAGGTTAGGTGGACGGAGAGGAAGACCAACGAGGAAGTGATTGAGATGATGGGCGAGGAAGGGAAGCTTTTGAATGATGATCGGAATAGGTAGGGTAGATGGCTGAAGAATGAAGTATAGGGTGAGAGGTTGCTGAAGAGTGTGATAGAGGGAAGGATGTTGGGCAAGAGGGTTAGGGGAAGGAAGAGAAGCGTTTAATGGACGGAATGAAGTTGGGTAGCTCATATGCAGAGGCGAAAGAAGATATACTAGAGGGAGATAGGCTCCTGAATGTGTAGGAAACCGGGAGAATATTCCCTGACATTCAACAAAACCTACCTTTACCGGTTTGATACATGTTATAAATAATATATAAACATTGTTCCGGAACGAAAGAATACGCTTGGTTCCGGATTCTGTCAACATCCGTGGCGGGGTGTGAAATTCATGCTACCCTCCTAGATGAGAATTGGAGCGGAGGAAGTAGGATACGTTGGACTTCTGGAGAATACTGAGGGGCATTAGGATAAGAGATTAGCTATCCATTTACTCCTTTGAAAAATGATTAATAAGTGTTTGAAAATGGTCATGAGTTTTTCGACGCCCGGAAAAGACGTGATGTGAAGATTAAGGACGTCCTGGGGGAACGTCGTCTTTGATGCGTGGTGTGAAGTTTGCAGAGGGCGAAATAGGTTTTTGAAAGTCGTTCGGGATCATTTCTATCGGTGAGAGTATTGTAAAGCTTGCTAAGGTATTTTTGAATTATCTCTTCAGAATTACAAATCCGGTGTCAAAGGATCGAAAGCGAATAAGGAATGAAGTGCTTTGTGTGTTTGTTCTGGCAGCTGTTGCAAAGTAAATGTAATTCTTAGTTTTAAGGGTTAATGAGGACCGAAGTGTCAAAGGCGTTTTTATTTGCGAGGTTAAAGTGTACGTGTAGAAAGGTGATTTAAGAAGGGGAAGTCACAGATATAAAGGGTATGGAAGGTAATTGGTTCAGAGAATTGAGGAAATTCGTCCGGGAGAGGCCGTCCTTTTTACAGGACGGTCGGATTCGCAAGAATTATGGGATATTTTAAGGAAATGTATGAGTATTTCACAGTTTTACCGAGAAATAAAGGTTTAGCCTACAGTGATGCACATTCTCATTCAAGGAAAACATTAGTTCCTTCATTTATTGCCTACCGAACACATCGCAATTTTTTTTTTAACCCTTTCGCGCCGAATGCCGCAACTATGCGCAGAGGAAATTCTTCCCTAAACAACGTATGCCTCATAAATGCGGCGTGAATTTTCCTACCTTAACCGACGAATGCCGCTCTTATGCGGCACAGGTCGGAAGAAAGTGACCGTGGCGGAAACAATAGACCCACGTACGCGGTCGCCCCTCGAGATCCGGCTTAGCGCGAGCCCAGGCCCTTCCTCGGCCGCCCAGGTCGCCTCCCTTCCTATTCTCTCCACGCGGTCAACTACTGTTATTTGCATTGTTTTTTGCAAAAAGTAATTGTTGCTTACTTTAGAAATCCAATGTTAGAAATGAATTCATCTTTTTGTGCTTACCACATGGAAATTTCAAACGAAATTCTAACGTTAATATCAACGGAGTTATAGAACAGCAATCGAAGACGGCATGAACGTACGCGTTTGGAAAATTTTGTCAATATGAACGTTAGAACTTCGTTTAAAATATCTGCACGCTCAGAAAAACACAATAAATTCATATAAAATGTACAAAAATCGATGCGAACAACAAATATTTGTTTACATTAAGCATTGCAATTTCAGTCAGTTGACCGTGGACTCGCGCTGTGAAGGAGTCTTTTAATCCTTCGAGGGTCTGGGACAGCGGCCGAGGAAAGGGATCGGAAACCCGCTGAGTTGGGTCCAAAAATGGTTTGGGAGGGAACCTCTGCCTTCCGTCGACGCGAGGAAGCTTCCTACAGGGGAGTGAAGAAAATTTTCAAGAGACTCGTAACGAGGAAGAATTTCCCTCCCCGAAGCTCGGGCGCGAAAGGGTTAATTAGTTGTATTGATCCTTTAAGAAAGGGTGTTCGTGTAACTTGTACTTTTTCTGTTAAGCATTTAGCTGTGAGTAATGTCCACTGTTGTAATATTATTGTTTGTGTACATACAAACATTTTTTTCTTTTGCAGAGGACCTTATTTCTGACCGTCGCACAGTGGGATGAATTCGAAAAAAGCAGGCCAAAATTGAAAAAAGTGGATTTCTTCACTCTGGAAATTGCAATTTGGCATAGTGACTCTCCTACTTATGGTGCATATGATGTGTGATAAATTTTACGTAACTATTCCCCATTAACATTATACAATGGTTTAAAGTTGGACAAATTTCGCAGAAAAAATCGAGAAATGACATTTCCCTGGACATCTCCCAAACGAAGAGTCTACAGAACCTCATGTAGGAGCTTATTGAATAAAATGTGACATCATTTTCAAGACCTAACTTTAATCTTCACATGCTGAAATTTTAATGATCTAGAGGGATATTTGCTATTTTAATGGGACAAATTGGCGGACCCTAGTTTTCACTGATTTTCAGGCTTTAGGTAGAAAAATAGTTGAGAGGGACACGAAGTAACCGTAACTTACTTACATAACCGCATTTACTGAAGCTTCTAGAATGCGAATCCATGGAGAAAGTCAGCGGCCGTCCGCGGCGCTGAAATCTAACTCGGTTTTTCGATCGCGCGGCGGGGTCCAGCCTTGCGCGCCAGCTAATCGGAATACAGTGACGCAGCGAGTATCATCACACGCTATTCAGTCATGAACTTAATAATGGCGATTTTCTAACTGTATATGGTGTAAAGGATCGCCAAAGGTGCTATACTAGTAGTTTCTAAAGACAATCTAGTCTCTTTCACACGGTCTGATAGCCGTTGTTGTCTCTCTTCGATACATTCAAGGAGCTAAACCAGACACTTCACGGCAACATTTAACGCTGTGAACAATTTGTTCAGCTTCTGTGGGCAACATGCAGAGCCCATTGAACGTGAAAACTTTTTCCCTAAGGTATCGGCTGGAAGCTGGTGTCTCACAACAATTCTTAACCACCCCCCTCCCCCCGCAGCCACTTGCCCGCTCAATCCCTACGTGCCACCCAGAGAGTGTTCGCAAAAAGGACGTTTTATGACACCACGGGACCGTTCGTGTGGCCTGCTTGAGGCCACGATTTTCCTTTTGCTTAGTTGTAATCACTTACGGAAACCTTGAGTCTAAACACACAGTATTGTTTGCTATTTATTTCGTTTTTACCATTCCACACACTGAAATACCATCCACTGCAACATAGTGTACAAAAACAGCCGACTGACTTCTTTGGAATTAGCGCATCTATTTAATAGGGCATCTTACTCAGTTTTCATTACAGTTATTGCATTTAGAGAATTTTGTCCCCATTAATGTTTATTTCTAAAACGTGTGAAATATTTGTCCTAATTAAGATCCAGTGTAGACTGAAAACCCTTCAAATACACAATTTTCAATTTGAGTTTTAGATATTTTGTCACTCTGAGCTATGTGAAGAGCCATCCTCTTCAATTGGTGTATTTTGGTCTTCTCCATCACTCATAATCAGCAGATCGCTGACTTCCTTTAGCATTCTCCTTGGTGTCTTTAATTATGAAATGGTGGAGTTGGTCATTAAAGGGATCAGACGTCAGGAGTCTTCCAAATAACTCCTCGTTTGTGGCCACTCTTTAAGTTTTCCTTGTGAAACGCTCTCGAAATCTTCTTCTACCTTCGGTCCTTGCCTCCATAACCTCTTCCGATAATTATCCCAACGAAAGAATTTCCTCTGTAGCAATTTCACCTCCGTGTATGGGGACCTGGTGAATTGTGGGAGGCATAAAAGGTAAGGGTATAACTGTAGAAACAGATCGGCAGTCCCTTAGCTGATGGCGTTAAATGGGGTTATACTTATGTGCCGACCACTTGATTATGCCTTCAATGCTGTGGAGAACCTTTTGATAAGATCTTCCTCCATACCTGAAATTACATTACCCGAATAAAACTGCCTGAAATAATGCCTAAAAAATACATGCCTTCTCTGATCTAGTGAATCGCTTACACAGTGTTTCACTGTCGACTGAGCGGCACGAATTGAAATTTGCTTGCATCTTGAGCGAAGGATATATTTCGCATGAGTGGGAGTATGATATTAGTGTAATACGAATGAAGAACTTGGGTCAGCGTATTTATTTTTTGGTTTTGATAACATTTGATTTTTGTTGTTACCACTGCTTGAAACCTATTTCTTTCCACTTCTGCACGTGGGACGATACTCCTCATCCCATTTCGTCTAAATATGTGATTTTGCACAATAGGTTAGAGCAATCACTTACGGTATGGCCTAGTTGTATATTCCTTGGAACGAGAAGTTATCTTTTAATTCACTTACTTAAATAGCTACGCATGAAAAATGTGTTGATCGCAATGTTTTTACCCGTAAGGTACCCAGTCGCATATCTAGTGAAGGCTCTCTACTATGTGGATGAAGGGCATCTCTAAAGAAACAAACTGTCGTGGGTGAAATGAGGGCATTATTGCAATATTGGATGAAACGTCTATTGACAGTGAAAACAACGGAGGAATTCAACTCAATTTATTACCCTCAGATGTGGATGACATTACAGATTATAAGGATAAAAATTACCAACTTTTACAAGACTCAGGAAATCTGTCGAATGATATGTGTAGCTGGATCTGTTGAAGAATCATCCCCATTATGTGATGATGATGGTGATGATCATTCAGTCAAGGAACGGGCGTCCAATTCATCAGTGGATGGGTACTGTAATTACTAAAAATCAAGATGGTTGAAGAAACATCCCCACTGTTCTAGGTTCCTACAAGAGGCTACAGGAGTAGGAGAGGAGTTTGAAACTGTCGATCATGATGCGTAACACCTATGTACACGAAGCATAATTCGGAAGGTACTCTGTAATGACATTCTGCAATATGTTTGCGATGGAAGTGTTTCCTATGCTCACCAAAAATTCATCATATGTTCCATGTCAATGTAAATGAAACGATAGCATCATCGCTGTTCCACTTCTTACAGAGTAGCATACATTACCTCAAGAATTAAGGTAACAGTCTCTTAATGGGATTTTGGGATGATGTTATGTATGTGGACATAACTCGATACAGATACTTCGAGATTAAGCGTTTTTTTCACTTGCCAATCAATAATAAAAAAACAGACTGGAAAGATGAAATGGTAAACATTTTACCTCTCTTGAGTATGCTGATCTAATGATTTCCCATAAAAAGTTTCCTATAGATGAATCGATAGTTAATTACTTTGGGCACAAAGTGGCGAAGCAACTTATAAAAGGCAAGCCATTCCGGTTTGGTTGCTACAATCGGATGCTTAGTGGTTCTGCAGGGTTTTTTTACAAAATTTTTGTAACGTATTTCAGGTGTATTGCGGCGAAAATTGTATCACCCCAGAGAATTGCAAGTTTCCCGTAAGAGCGCAAATGGATACTGATTTGTTCACTTATGTTCGGCAACCTTCACATCATGTACTTTGCCTCGATTAATGTTTCATTACGCACGTGTATATGGTGCCCCTCAAAACGAAATATATCCGAGCAATTGGTTCCGTAACAGATGACAGAGTTCATAAATGCCGTTTCAGTCCTTCAAAGGAGATGGTGAAGAAATTAAGGAAAAAAAGATTTCCGCTTTGATGACAGTGATGATATTCTCCGCGCAATGGGGAAAGATAAAAGCATTCGTTAGATTCTTACAAATTATCATTTTGTTGAACCACTAAAGTACGTAGAACGCTCGCCAAAAGTGGAAAAGACCTAAATAAATACCCCACAGCCGGCTCCTTTTGTGCCATACACGGTTGGCATGGGTGGCGTTAACATTCATTTTCAATGAATTACTTCGTACAGAACAGCAGTTAAGGGATGGAAGTAGTGGTGGGTTTTGTTTACATATATGCTACATATGACTGAAACTAACGCTTGAAAATGGCTTTTAGTCGCCGCAGAAGAAAAACTGAATCCAATTGCACTTTCGAATAATGATTGTCGGAATCTACCTGAGCAATGCAAGTCCTAAGAGGAACAAAGTACGGAAATGTGGTATAAACGCTGAGTTAGGCAATGTAAATCTTTTTTCGGGAACGTTAGAAACAATTGAAATGTGTGTTATGTCGCATGAAGGCTAGATGGTCCTGCAAAAAGTGCTCAACAACCCTCTGCTAGAGAAATTACCTTGGAAGTATCTGGCGTCCTCCTTTGATGAGGGGAACTTCTAGGTGAACTAGGTATCAGTGCCCATTTAAATTCGGTGTGCTTGTAGATCTGCGTATCACCTTTAAATTCACGTGAAAAAACTTAGTGCAAATGCCCGGCTTCCATACCGTGTGATGGAAATACTTCATTGAGGTCGCTTAGCCGGCGAAACCTGATTCCACGATGCAATATCCGACTTTGAGGCACAATTTCTAGTGAACTAGGTATCCAGGGGTGTTAAAATTTTGGAATACAGTAGAAGTAGTAATATTTGTTATATTTTCATGAAGAAATATAGTGCAAATGCCCGACTTCTATACCGTGTGATGGAATTACTACCTTGAAGTCGGGGTTCGGCTGGAAATTAGTACATTTCGACCCCTGATTTCTAGTAAACTAGGCATCACAGACTTTTATAAATCGATAAGCCATTAGAAATCCTTATTGTCTAAAGGGCGACATGAAGAAAATAAGTGCAAATGCCCCGCTTCGCTACCGTGTGTTGGAAAAACTGTAGTTCAGTCGGGTTCCGGCTGGAAATTTCAGATTCCTAGGGTGAAATCTAGGTGAACTAGGTATCATGGCACTTTGAAATTCAGCGTGCTTGTAGATCTGCATATGACCTTTACATATACATAGAGAAACTTAGTGCAAATGCCCGTCTTCCATACCGTGTGATGGAAATACTTCATTGAGGTCGCTTAGCCGGCGAAACCTGAATCCGCGATGCAATATCCAACTTTGAGGCACAATTGCTAGTGAACTAGGTATCCAGGGGTGTTGAAATTTTGGAATACAGTAGAAGTAGTATTACCTGTCATATTTACGTGAAGAAATATAGTGCAAATGCCCGACTTCTATACCGTGTGATGGAATACCTACCTTGAAGTCGGGGTTCGGCTGGAAATTAGTAATTTTCGACGCCTGATTTCTAGTAAACTAGGCATCACAGACTATTATAAATCGACAAGCCATTAGTAATCCTTATTGTCTAAAGGACGACATGAAGAAAATAAGTGCAAATGCCCCACTTCGCTACCGTGTGTTGGAAAAACTGTAGTTCAGTCGGGTTCCGACTGGAAATTTCAGATTCCTAGGGTGAAATCTAGGTGAACTAGGTATCAGTGCCCATTGAAATTCGGTGTGCTTGTAGATCTAAAAATCACCTTTAAATTCACGTGAAGAAACTTAGTGCAAATGCCCGTCTTCCATACCGTGTGATGGAAATACTTCATTGAGGTCGCTTAGCCGTCGAAACCTGAATCCGCGATGTAATATCCGAGTTTGAGGAACAATTGCTAGTGAACTAGGTATTCAGGGGTGTTGAAATTTTGGAATACAGTAGAAGTAGTATTACTTGTCATATTTACGTGAAGAAATATAGTGCAAATGCCCGACTTCTATACCGTGTGATGGAATTACTACCTTGAAGTCGGGGTTCGGCTGGAAATTAGTAATTTTCGACACCTGATTTCTAGTAAACTAGGCATCACAGACTATTATAAATCGACAAGCCATTAGAAATACTTCTTCTCAAAATGACAACATGAAGAAAAAAAGTGCAAATTCCCCGCTTCGTTACCGTGTGTTGGAAGAACTGTAGTTCGGTCGGGTTCCGGCTGGAAATTTCAGATTCCTAGGCAGAAATCTAGGTGAACTAGGTATCAGTGCCCATTGAAATTCGGCGTGCTAGTAGATCTACATATGACCTTTACATTTACATAGAGAAACTTAGTGCAAATGCCCGTCTTCCATACCGTGTGATGGAAATACTTCATTGAGGTCGCTTAGCCGGCGGTACCTGAATCCGTGATGGAATATCCGACTTTGAGGCACAATTGCTAGTGAACTAGGTATCCAGGGGTGTTGAAATTTTGGAATACAGTAGACTTAGTATTACTTGTCATATTTACGTGAAGAAATATAGTGCAAATGCCCGACTTCTATACCGTGTGATGGAATACCTACCTTGAAGTCGGGGTTCGGCTGGAAATTAGTAATTTTCGACACCTGATTTCTAGTAAACTAGGCATCACAGACTATAATAAATCCGCAAGCCATTAGAAATACTTCTTCTCTAAAGGACGACACGAAGAAAATAAGCGCAAATGCCCCGCTTCGTTACCGTGTGTTGGAAAAACTGTAGTTCAGTCGGGTTCCGACTGGAAATTTCAGATTCCTAGGCGGAAATCTAGGTGAACTAGGTATCAGTGCCCATTGAAATTCTGTGTGCTTGTAGATCTGCGTATCACCTTTAAATTGTCGAGAAGAAACTTAGTGCAAATGCCCGGCTTCCATACCGTGTGATGGAAATACTTCATTGAGGTCGCTTGCCGGCGAAACCTGGATCCGCGATGCAATATCCGACTTTGAGGCACAATTGCTAGTGAACTAGCTATCCAGGGGTGTTGAAATTTTGGATTACAGTAGAAGTAGTATTACTTGTCATATTTACGTGAAGAAATATAGTGCAATTGCCCGACTTCTATACCGTGTGATGGAATTACTACCTTGAAGTCGGGGTTCGGCAGGTAATTAGTATTTTTCGATCCCTGATTTCTAGTAAACTAGACATCACAGAGTATTATTAATCGACAAGCCATTAGAAATCCTTATTCTCTAAAGGACGACATGAAGAAAATAAGTGCAAATTCCCCGCTTCGTTACCGTGTGTTGGAAAAACTGTAGTTCAGTCGGGTTCCGGCTGGAAATTTCATATTCCTAGGCAGAAATCTAGGTGAACTAGGTATCAGTGCCCATTGATATTGGGCGTACTTGTAGATCTGCATATGAACTTTACATATACATAGAGAAACTTAGTGCAAATGCCCGTCTTCCATACCGTGTGATGGAAATACTTTATTGAGGTCGCTTAGCCGGCGGTACCTGAATCCGCGATGCAATATCCGACTTTGAGGCACAATTGCTAGTGAACTAGGTATCCAGGGGTGTTGAAAATTTGGAATACAGTAGAAGTAGTATTACTTGTCATATTTACGTGAAGAAATATAGTGCAAATGCCCGACTTCTATACCGTGTGATGGAATTACTACGTTGAAGTCGGGGTTCGGCTGGAAATTAGTACATTTCGACCCCTGATTTCTAGTAAACTAGGCATCACAGACTATTATAAATCGACCAGCCTTTAGAAATCCTTATTGTCTAAAGGACGACATGAAGAAAATAAGTGCAAATTCCCCGCTTCGTTACCGTGTGTTGGAAAAACTGTAGTTCAGTCGGGTTCCGGCTGGAAATTTCAGATTCCTAGGGTGAAATCTAGGTGAACTAGGTATCAGTGCCCATTGAAATTCGGCGTGCTAGTAGATATACATATGACCTTTACATTTACATAGAGA
The DNA here is from genome assembly GCA_963169105.1 of Ceriagrion tenellum. Lineage (NCBI taxonomy): Eukaryota > Metazoa > Arthropoda > Insecta > Odonata > Coenagrionidae > Ceriagrion > Ceriagrion tenellum. The sequence goes on from OY720645.1 coordinate 9,984,482, forward strand.
AACTTAGTGCAAATGCCCGTCTTCCATACCGTGTGATGGAAATACTTCATTGAGGTCGCTTAGCCGGCGGTACCTGAATCCGCGATGCAATATCCGACTTTGAGGCACAATTGCTATTGAACTAGGTATCCAGGGGTGTTGAAATTTTGGAATACAGTAGAAGTAGTATTACTTGTCATATTTACGTGAAGAAATATAGTGCAAATGCCCGACTTCTATACCGTGTGATGGAATTACTACGTTGAAGTCGGGGTTCGGCTGGAAATTAGTACATTTCGACCCCTGATTTCTAGTAAACTAGGCATCACAGACTATTATAAATCGACCAGCCTTTAGAAATCCTTATTGTCTAAAGGACGACATGAAGAAAATAAGTGCAAATTCCCCGCTTCGTTACCGTGTGTTGGAAAAACTGTAGTTCAGTCGGGTTCCGGCTGGAAATTTCAGATTCCTAGGGTGAAATCTAGGTGAACTAGGTATCAGTGCCCATTGAAATTCGGCGTGCTAGTAGATCTACATATGACCTTTACATTTACATAGAGAAACTTAGTGCAAATGCCCGTCTTCCATACCGTGTGATGGAAATACTTCATTGAGGTCGCTTAGCCGGCGGTACCTGAATCCGCGATGCAATATCCGACTTTGAGGCACAATTGCTATTGAACTAGGTATCCAGGGGTGTTGAAATTTTGGAATACAGTAGAAGTAGTATTACTTGTCATATTTACGTGAAGAAATATAGTGCAAATGCCCGACTTCTATACCGTGTGATGGAATTACTACCTTGAAGTCGGGGTTCGGCTGGAAATTAGTACATTTCGACCCCTGATTTCTAGTAAACTAGGCATCACAGACTTTTATAAATCGATAAGCCATTAGAAATCCTTATTGTCTAAAGGGCGACATGAAGAAAATAAGTGCAAATGCCCCGCTTCGCTACCGTGTGTTGGAAAAACTGTAGTTCAGTCGGGTTCCGGCTGGAAATTTCAGATTCCTAGGGTGAAATCTAGGTGAACTAGGTATCAGTGCCCATTGAAATTCAGCGTGCTTGTAGATCTGCATATGACCTTTACATATACATAGAGAAACTTAGTGCAAATGCCCGTCTTCCATACCGTGTGATGGAAATACTTCATTGAGGTCGCTTAGCCGGCGAAACCTGAATCCGCGATGCAATATCCAACTTTGAGGCACAATTGCTAGTGAACTAGGTATCCAGGGGTGTTGAAAATTTGGAATACAGTAGAAGTAGTATTACTTGTCATATTTACGTGAATAAATATAGTGCAAATGCCCGACTTCTATACCGTGTGATGGAATTACTACGTTGAAGTCGGGGTTCGGCTGGAAATTAGTACATTTCGACCCCTGATTTCTAGTAAACTAGGCATCACAGACTATTATAAATCGACAAGCCATTAGAAACACTTCTTCTCTAAAGGACGACATGAAGAAAATATGTGCAAATGCCCCGCTTCGTTACCGTGTGTTGGAAAAACTGTAGTTCAGTCGGGTTCCGGCTGGAAATTTCAGATTCCTAGGGTGAAATCTAGGTGAACTAGGTATCAGTGCCCATTGAAATTCGGCGTGCTAGTAGATCTACATATGACCTTTACATTTACATAGAGAAACTTAGTGCAAATGCCCGTCTTCCATACCGTGTGATGGAAATACTTCATTGAGGTCGCTTAGCCGGCGAAACCTGAATCCGCGATGCAATATCCAACTTTGAGGCACAATTGCTAGTGAACTAGGTATCCAGGGGTGTTGAAATTTTGGAATACAGTAGAAGTAGTATTACCTGTCATATTTACGTGAAGAAATATAGTGCAAATGCCCGACTTCTATACCGTGTGATGGAATACCTACCTTGAAGTCGGGGTTCGGCTGGAAATTAGTAATTTTCGACACCTGATTTCTAGTAAACTAGGCATCACAGAGTATTATTAATCGACAAGCCATTAGAAATCCTTATTCTCTAAAGGACGACATGAAGAAAATAAGTGCAAATTCCCCGCTTCGTTACCGTGTGTTGGAAAAACTGTAGTTCAGTCGGGTTCCGGCTGGAAATTTCATATTCCTAGGCAGAAATCTAGGTGAACTAGGTATCAGTGCCCATTGAAATTCGGTGTGCTTGTAGATCTGGAAATCACCTTTAAATTCACGTGAAGAAACTTAGTGCAAATGCCCGTCTTCCATACCGTGTGATGGAAATACTTCATTGAGGTCGCATAGCCGTCGAAACCTGAATCCGCGATGCAATATCCGACTTTGAGGAACAATTGCTAGTGAACTAGGTATTCAGGGGTGTTGAAATTTTGGAATACAGTAGAAGTAGTATTACTTGTCATATTTACGTGAAGAAATATAGTGCAAATGCCCGACTTCTATACCGTGTGATGGAATTACTACCTTGAAGTCGGGGTTCGGCTGGAAATTAGTAATTTTCGACACCTGATTTCTAGTAAACTAGGCATCACAGACTATTATAAATCGACAAGCCATTAGAAATACTTCTTCTCTAAATGACAACATGAAGAAAATATGTGCAAATAACCCGCTTCGTTACCGTGTGTTGGAAGAACTGTAGTTCAGTCGGGTTCCGGCTGGAAATTTCAGATTCCTAGGGTGAAATCTAGGTGAACTAGGTATCAGTGCCCATTGAAATTCGGCGTGCTAGTAGATCTACATATGACCTTTACATTTACATAGAGAAACTTAGTGCAAATGCCCGTCTTCCATACCGTGTGATGGAAATACTTCATTGAGGTCGCTTAGCCGGCGGTACCTGAATCCGTGATGGAATATCCGACTTTGAGGCACAATTGCTAGTGAACTAGGTATCCAGGGGTGTTGAAATTTTGGAATAGAGTAGACTTAGTATTACTTGTCATATTTACGTGAAGAAATATAGTGCAAATGCCCGACTTCTATACCGTGTGATGGAATTACTACCTTGAAGTCGGGGTTCGGCTGGAAATTAGTAATTTTCGACACCTGATTTCTAGTAAACTAGGCATCACAGACTATAATAAATCCGCAAGCCATTAGAAATACTTCTTCTCTAAAGGACGACACGAAGAAAATAAGCGCAAATGCCCCGCTTCGTTACCGTGTGTTGGAAAAACTGTAGTTCAGTCGGGTTCCGACTGGAAATTTCAGATTCCTAGGCGGAAATCTAGGTGAACTAGGTATCAGTGCCCATTGAAATTCTGTGTGCTTGTAGATCTGCGTATCACCTTTAAATTGTCGAGAAGAAACTTAGTGCAAATGCCCGGCTTCCATACCGTGTGATGGAAATACTTCATTGAGGTCGCTTGCCGGCGAAACCTGGATCCGCGATGCAATATCCGACTTTGAGGCACAATTGCTAGTGAACTAGCTATCCAGGGGTGTTGAAATTTTGGATTACAGTAGAAGTAGTATTATTTGTCATATTTACGTGAAGAAATATAGTGCAAATGCCCGACTTCTATACCGTGTGATGGAATTACTACCTTGAAGTCGGGGTTCGGCAGGTAATTAGTATTTTTCGATCCCTGATTTCTAGTAAACTAGACATCACAGAGTATTATTAATCGACAAGCCATTAGAAATCCTTATTCTCTAAAGGACGACATGAAGAAAATAAGTGCAAATTCCCCGCTTCGTTACCGTGTGTTGGAAAAACTGTAGTTCAGTCGGGTTCCGGCTGGAAATTTCATATTCCTAGGCAGAAATCTAGGTGAACTAGGTATCAGTGCCCATTGATATTGGGCGTACTTGTAGATCTGCATATGAACTTTACATATACATAGAGAAACTTAGTGCAAATGCCCGGCTTCCATACCGTGTGATGGAAATACCTCATTGAGGTCGCTTAGCCGGCGAAACCTGGATCCGCGATGCAATATCCGACTTTGAGGAACAATTGCTAGTGAACTAGGTATTCAGGGGTGTTGAAATTTTGGAATACAGTAGAAGTAGTATTACTTGTCATATTTACGTGAATAAATATAGTGCAAATGCCCGACTTCTATACCGTGTGATGGAATTACTAGCTTGAAGTCGGGGTTCGGCTGGAAATTAGTACATTTCGAACTATGATTTCTAGTAAACTAGGAATCACAGACTATTATAAATCGACAAGCCATTAGAAACACTTCTTCTCTAAAGGACGACATGAAGAAAATAAGTGCAAATGCCCCGCTTCGTTACCGTGTGTTGGAAAAACTGTAGTTCAGTCGGGTTCCGGCTGGAAATTTCAGATTCCTACGCACAAATCAAGGTGAACTAGGTATCAGTGCCCATTGAAATTCGGCGTGCTAGTAGATCTACATATGACCTTTACATTTACATAGAGAAACTTAGTGCAAATGCCAGTCTTCCATACCGTGTGATGGAAATACTTCATTGAGGTCGCTTAGCCGGCGGTACCTGAATCCGCGATGCAATATCCGACTTTGAGGCACAATTGCTATTGAACTAGGTATCCAGGGGTGTTGAAATTTTGGAATACAGTAGTAGTAGTATTACTTGTCATATTTACGTGAAGAAATATAGTGCAAATGCCCGGCTTCTATACCGTGTGATGGAATTACTACCTTGAAGTCGGGGTTCGGCTGGAAATTAGTACATTTCGACCCCTGATTTCTAGTAAACTAGGCATCACAGACTATTATAAATCGACAAGCTATTAGAAATACTTATTCTCTAAAGGACGACATGAAGAAAATAAGTGCAAATGCCCCGCTTCGTTACCGTGTGTTGGAAAAACTGTAGTTCAGTCGGGTTTCGACTGGAAATTGCAGATTCCTAGGGTGAAATCTAGGTGAACTAGGTATCAGTGCCCATTGAAATTCGGTGTGCTTGTAGATCTGGAAATCACCTTTAAATTCACGTGAAGAAACTTAGTGCAAATGCCCGGATTTTTATACATTTAATGTATAATCTTCCCGTAATGCGGTCTTAAAGCGGTACAGAACCACTTTGCGGCTTAAATTTTATACTTCTCGGTATCACATTCTGTTGTCATTTGGTATGGTAATGCTGTTATTTATTATCATTAATTTTCTTTAAAGAAAGTAGGTGCAAATGACCGTTTTGTCCCCGAATGAATGCTTTTCTCTTTAATAATCTTTTTATCGATTTCTCCCTATTTACGTTATAAATATGTATTTCAATATGTTTTTATATTGGTTATACTTTTCTTAATATCTGTTACATCTATTTCCAATACAGAATACTTTTTTTTACGAATTTTTAGCATTTTATCTCGACACTTTGCCTCTGCGCTCTCTATAAATTGGCACCCAATCGCCATGTTCTCTTGTTTTCTTACCGTGTGCTGTTAACGTGTGCCAACTTCCTTGGCGTGAAAAAAATATCTTTTGGCTTATGCCAAGGGGAGTCAGAGGCATTTCATGTCAAATCTGTCATACGGATCACTGCACATGATGCTCAGCCTCTCCTACCGCCACTGCTTAAGATTTCAATTTATATACCTATAGTTTGTTGTGCATGACGTTTTACTCTAATGACAATATGATACGCGTCGTGAGCGCAAATCTTTTTACACTTTTCGATGAAAAAAGCACGTAAGCTTGTGGCAATTCTGCCTAAACTTCTAATATGCCTGTGGTCTTTTTTCTGAAAATTTCATAGATGTTATGGTTTTAGACTTTTGTAGTTCGGATGTTTTTGTATCATAAGCATCCATTGCCTCATCGACAATGAAGAGTGAAAAATATCATCTTTGGCCTTCTTTATACTCTATTTCAGCCAACACAGTGCTTCGGCCGGTTCTCTTTGTGCATTGGCCAGTAACGACAACAGGGAGAGAATACTACCTTTTTTTGCTGTCTCCATATTTGCTTCCTGATCCTTGTCTCAAGTGAGTATTCCCATGTTTTTTTCAACATGAATCAATTAATTTACTTCCATCGATAAATATGGCTACAATACAATATGGACTTGGAAATTTACTGACCACGTTTTCCAGTGGTGTGGTAGTCAGTGTAGGTACAAATGGAAACTTTTTATCATACAAAAACAAGGTCATTACAGAAAATGAAAAGTAAAAACTTCTAATGAATTCAGTCGTCTTCGCATAACTCATGCCACTACCTGCAACCTTTTCAAACTTATTATTTATAAGTTTACCATACCTTCTTATGACAAAATTTTACAAAATTAGCTTTATACCTAAAGGTAAAGGCTAAAGGTTTTTATGAAAATTTTAAAGGTAAATAGTATGGTTTTAGACATAGTTTTTCATAAGCATCTATATTGCCTCATCCACAATGAAGAGTGAAAATTTAAATACCATCTTTGGCCTTCTTCACTCTCTATTTCAGCCAACACAGTGCGTCTGCCGGTTCTCCATTTGCATTGGCTAGCAATGACAACAGGGAGAGAATACTACCTTTTTTGGTAGTCTCCATATTTGCCTCCAGATTGTTGACTCAGGTGAGTATTCCCATGTTTTTTCGACGTGAATCAATGAATTTATTTCCAGCGATAAATATATGGCCACAATATAATACAGACTTTGCCTGACCACGTTTTCCAGTAGTGTGGTAGTCTGTGTACAAATGGAAACTTGTTATCATGCAAAAACAAGGTCATTACAGAAAATGAAAAGTAAAGAATACAAATGAATTCGGTTTTCCTTGCAGTACTCATATAATGCCGCATTTTTCTTCGCATTACGCATGCTTGCCACTTCCTGCAACGTTTTTAAACTTATCATTATAACTTTTACTATACTTATGGCAACTTTTTCTAAAATTAGCCTTATAAACAATATTATTAACCAAAATATGTTGGTATGTTACGCTACGGTAACTTATGTTACATTGCAATGACTACATTATTTCATCCTAACCATTATTCTAAAATATTACGGTAAATATATCATGCCAAAGCGATTCCCTTTTATATACTCTTCTTCTGCAATCAATTTTTATTCACCAGTACTGATACAGTACTGGTGAATAAAAGTTATTACAAAATTTTACAAAATGACTTTTCCCTCTATTTTGCTCTCAATTATGTTCCTCACATTCTTACATTCTGCATTCACGTTCTACACATTGTGTCATAGTGTGTGTCTGATACATCTGGTTCTTCATTTCTCTATGGTGTTCCAAATGGTCCTCTCCTCTTTACTGTACAGTACACATCCTCATTTCTAACCTTTTCCATCCATTTTATCTTCAGCATCCACCTCAAACACCAGGCTTCAAATGCTTCGAGTAATTTCTGGTCTGCTTTCCTATTGGTCCATGTTCCTGATACATACCGTGCAACGCTCCACGTGAATGTTTTGGCACACTGTTTCCTGGTTTGTAGTCCTGTCTTCATTGAGCACAGCTGTTGTCTTTTTCCCATGGATGCCTTCTCAGCTTGGGCTACTCTCTGCTTGATGTCTGTTGTACTTCTTCCATCCCACAGGATGGTATACCTATGAGATATATATATGTGAAGGAATCCACTCGCTCCTATTTCTCTCCTCTCAGGGTGACTTCTACTTTCAGCTTATCTCTTCTGCATACTGTAGGATTTTAGTCTTCATGTCACTAATCTTGTTGTTGTATTCTTGGAGAACTTTGTCCATTACTTGAGTGATCTTTGAAGATCATCACGATTTCCAGCTATGACTGGGATATCACTTGTAAAGCTGAACATGTTTATTTCTTCTCCGTTTATGTTTGTGCTCATATGTGCATAACATCATTTATTACATAACCAACGTTTCCATAATTGTATCTCCAGCCATTATGCTGACATTATCCCTTCATGAATCTCTGTAATACCTTTATAACATTACTAGCTGACCTGTGCGAACATTTCGCACAGTATTCTTCCTCCTGTTTCTTCCTACTTTTGTCTGTTCTTCTGCCTGTCGAATATTGTGCACATTATGCGGCTTCTTCCTGTTTCTTCCTTCTTTCTTCCTGTTCTTCTACCTGTTGAATATTTCGCATAGTATGCAGCTTCTTCCTGTCAATTCCTTCTTTATTCCTGTTCTTCTACCTTTTAAATATTTCTTCCTTCTTTCTTCCTGTTCTTCTACCTGTCAAATATTTCGCACAGTATGCAGCTTCTTCCTGTCAATTCCTTCTTTCTTCCTGTTCTTCTACCTTTTAAATATTTCTTCCTTCTTTCTTCCTGTTCTTCTACCTGTCAAATATTTCGCACAGTATGCAGCTTCTTCCTGTCAATTCCTTCTTTATTCCTGTTCTTCTACCTTTTAAATATTTCTTCCTTCTTTCTTCCTGTTCTTCTACCTGTCAAATATTTCGCACAGTATGCAGCTTCTTCCTGTTTCTTCCTTCTTTCTTCCTGTTCTTCTACCTGCCGAATATTTCACTCAGTATGCAGCTTCTTCCTGTATTATATTATACACTATTCTCTCACTGGGTCTGTTTCTTTTGATTGATATATGTTAAAGGACACTTTTGCAGAATAATAATTGAACTAATAGCTTCATAATTTTAACATTTGGTCATCTCACTCTTCCCTTTGTTCAATTTTTAACCATTTACAAATTAAATCAATCCTTAGAAAAAACAGGCTTGTAAGAAGTGATTATTTAATCACATCAGCTGCTCTGGTTTAGTTATTACACTTACATGTCAGGATCTTGCGCGATACCTCATCTATGCCTGCAGTCTTTTTCTTCTTCAGTATCTCTACTGTTACCACATTATTATATCCAATGTTCCTTTACATATTGACGTTCTTTCAAACCAATTAGAGAGACGTGCTCTCATTGCCTGTCCCATTATTGTGAGTTAATTCTTCAAAAATATTCCGTGATATTGCTTTTGTCACTCACAATCTCACCATTTCAGTGTATAGTTGCATCCATTCCCCTGTCCTCGCCTTCCTTTGTCCTATCATCCAAATCCAGAGTCAATGTTCATTAATACCAAAATATTAAATGTCTATGAAACAATCACAAAGGATACTCTTTGTGAGACAAACGAATGAGAATTTAAGTCTTGTACGTATAATATTATGAAATTCAAATGACGTGGATTGTTGATTTATGATTTTAAACCCTTCTACTGTCAGGTAAATTTAAGTGGGCCACGCAAAAATTTAATTTTTTTCAAATTTTGTTTGCGAATATATTTTCATTTGATTATTTTTAAAGCTTAAATTTAATTAATGAAGTACGAAGATGTAGCTAAATATTGAAGATTTAGCATTTATGATGATGGTGGATGTATTGGTATAGCATCACTGAGTTGATTTTTAAAAAAATTAAAATTATGTAATTAGGAGTAACCATCGCTGCTTAAAAATAGCCATTTTCATGCTGGCAGTGAGGGTCTATATGTCGGCACTCACTGTATATATTTCGATCATTTTAAAAGGTTAGGAGTTACATTCAATTGGCACCAACTAGTAGAAGCAAAACATATTCTTAGATAAATCTAAAGGTACATTCTATGAAAGAAAAATAAGTAACATATCGTGGGATTCGTACAAAAGTCTGGCTAGTCTTTTCTCCTCCAAGCAGGATTCCTCCTACACAGGAACTACTTTGGCAGAATTTGAAAGAAGATCAGAAATCCCAGTACATATACATTTTCTTCCTTAAATCTATTTTCAGTGCCGGCAATCCATCTCGAGCTACAGAGCATGCATTGAGGTCAGCAGTTATTTCGCGGTGATTGTTGGATGTAGAAGTTGTGACTTTTGTGGTGCACATAAACTTCTGAAGATTTGTCTGCTATCATAGTCACAATCTGCACCTGCTCGTGTACTCCTCATTGGCTGTTTCATCCTCTGCTTTCCCTCTTTACAGTTTAAAAGGTAAATTTAAAAGGTTTTATTTAATGTGATTTGTTTGCCAGTAAGCTTATTCCACTCAGTACATTACTCTGTATTTATTCAATTACGTAAGTTAATTTTTAATTAATAATTAATTTAGATATTATGAAAACCCTTTACTACGGACTATTTTACCCACATATATCCTACGGAATAGTCTTGTGGGGATCAATGTCATTTTTAAATAGTGTTTTCATAATCCAAAAGAAGTTTGTAAGAACAATTTGTAAAGTACACTACAGAGCTCACTGCCGACCACTGTTTCTGAGGTTAAAGCTGTTGACAGTGCCTTCTGTTTATGTCTATCATTCTGTAATTTATGTTAAAAAAAACATCTCAGACTTTGTGAAGAATAATGAAATCCATTCTTATGATACTAGGCTAAAATATGATATGCATGTGATGTCATCGTGCTCCCCTAAACATCTAAGGAGTCCTAGAAATATGTGCAGAAAACTTTATAACAATTTACCAGCTAATATAAAAGAAGAGGACAGACTCAGTGTATTTAAGAGAAAGTTATTAAACTTCCTGGTCACGAGGTGTTTTTACAGTGTTAATGAATGTCTCATGATGCATGTGACGTAAGCAGTACACCTTAATTTTTTATACCACATTCTTCTTTCTGATGTGTCCTATACGCTTACTTAATACTTTATTCTGTACAGTGTCTTTTGGATCAATAAATTATTATTATTATTATTAATTGTGGACTTGAAGGAAATGATTGCTCTATTTTGAAATTGGTGAGGCTGCTTCATCCCGAAACAATGGGCAAGATGTAACATTCATGATCGGCTGAAAGAATGAGCATTGTTCATTTTAATAATAATAGTATGGACGGATACGTTACTCAACTGTCTCAATACACTAATGAGAACATTAGCCTCTAAATATAGGAAGCACCATCAACACTCTGCAATAGAGAGGTTTTTGCTGCCCAGAAAAGGAGGAGGAAGAGGTTTTATCGATCGACATAAAAAACTCAATCCAATCGCAAATAGAAAATTTAAGAAATTACTTCTACTCGAGAGAAAAAGAATCCCAAATGCATAAAGTCTTGATACAAATAGATAACTCTCCCTTGCAACTAAGCAAAGGAAATGCAGTGATAGAAAAAGATTCTGACAGTTTGAAGCTTGAGAGGTGGAGAGCCAAAACGCTCCATGGGACACATACTAACCATCTTCTGCAACCACACATTGACAAAAAGGCATCTAATAAATTGTTAACATCAGATATCTTTGCAGAAACAGAAGGATTTATGATTGCCATACAAGATATAATAATTAAAACAAAAAACTACAGTAAATTCGCAATTAAAGAACCAAACGTGAATGACAAATGCCGAAAATGCAATAGCAAGCCAGAAACAATAGAACACATCACGAGTGGATGCAGTGTAGTAGCAAGCGTGGAATGCACACAACGACATGATAATATATGCAAACAAATATATCTTGCATTAGTTAGTAAGGACAATGTATCCTATGAAACTAAACCATTGTACCCAATGACTCCACTGCCTGTAATAGAAAATGAAGCTGTCAAAATATATTACAATAGAAGTATTATGACGGGCCGCCCTCGCCCAAACAATAGACCAGATATAACTCTTCAATTAAAACAAGACCTGAGAAGGTACTTAATAGATGTATCCATTCCAAATACAGGAAATTTAGAGGCTAAATACAATGAAAAAATACAGAAATATATTCCTCTGGCTGAAGAAATAGAAGAAATATGGAACCAAAAAACAGTTAAAATTGTACCAATAATAATATCCGCGACTCGTGTAATACCAAAAAACTTGCACAAAAGCTTGGAAACAATAGGAATAGAAAATCATTTGTACATGAAAATTTAAAAAACCGCAATAATTAACACGTGCTCCATAGTATGAAGATTTTTAAATGAACATTAAAACAATACTTGAGCCTAATCCCTTTGGTGCCTTGCACCCGGGATAGGTGAATGTTTCCCAGCCCTTAAAAAGGCTGAGAAGTGAAGAATTCATAATAATAATAATAATAAATTTTATTATCCGTAGGCAAATACAATTGCATGGAGTCGTCAAAGAAGAAGGTTCAAAAATAAAGGTACAATTACATACATTGGTCAAGTCAATTACATATATTCAGTTACAAAAATACAACTTTGTCAAATCAGTTACCTATACAAAAAACAAATATGGAACAGTACATCTATGTTAAGAATAGTAAACAAAGCAGAACATCAAAAACGACACTTCATATATTCTTATACGTCATAAAATAAATGTTTTTTTAGGATATTTTCAACAGATATTTTAATTTTTTGGTGTTCCAGGTATTTTATTGCTGATGACCGTTTGTTATAACGGTTGAATCCCTGATGAGTTAGGCTTTGCAGTCTTTTAGCTGTTCTGTGGCCTTTTAGATGGATAAGTTCATTTGATCTGGTGTTGTAGCTTAGAAAATATGAGTTTTTTTCAAAAGGCGTACTGTTCTTGTGTATGAAGGACACTGTTCAAAGGACATGAATGCTGTCAATAATTAACCATGGTTACTTAATGAGAAGATGAGTCAAATGATATCCTCCTGTTCAACGTATTGGTGTTATTGCAAAATTTTGAAGTGAACATTTGTTTGCATTACCTCAAACCTATTATCTTCATGTAAGTTTGTGTTGTGCCAGATATAAACCATAACTTTAAATGAAACTTGACAACAATTCACGTCCTCCTCACCAATTTTGTCGGAGATAATCTCATTCCTTATGCGATCGTATGATTTATCTTTGTTCTGTATTTCCTTCTGTGATATTCTGATGCATGCAAGTACTAAATCCTGTTACCATATTTACTTGCATATGGGACGAGATTTTTTGTCACTTTTATCCGCTTAAAAAATCGGGGTCGTCCTATGTGCGCGAGCAAAGGATTCTTTGCTGTTTTTTTTGGGTTAGTGTCAAGGTCGAAATCAAAGTCACCTTTGTTGGATGGTGCGACAATAACATTGTATGACAGGTGACTTGTTGCTATTTTTGACTCTGTTGTGGCAGACGATGCCACACTACACGTGCTTCGGAAGCAAACGCATAGATGAGCCCGGTGCAGCAGCCGTGTCATCCAGGCTCTAATTGACAATTTCTGACTAGCATCTTTGTTACATCTTTCACAACAATGTAGTGGAGTCGATCGTTGGAAGGAACCGATGCCTCCTGCATACAGTCTGCTTTGGTTGACTATGAAGGTAATGTAGCCAGGCAGTCAGGCGACAGAAGAGTACCATTGTTGTAGGGGTGAGATTACAGAATGTACGAATGTAACGAGCGAATGCTCCACCGCCACCACTAAATTTCATTCGGGAACGATACAATGTTACAATATAGACAAGAATCTTACGTAATATGGTTCCAGACCCTCGTACGTAAGACAATGTACCCAACCCCTCTTCCCCAAAATGTCTTCCATAATACACTGAATTTATACGTTAAGAAACGAGTAAGGAAGTCCAATTTTTTATTCTTTGTCTCTAAAATCCTACCTCGTTCTATATTCGAAGTCGTCCTACATGCGAGTAAATACAGTATTCCTTCAATGATTGACTAATGCATTGTCGTCTGTGAATCATACAGACTTTATTGTCTGGACTCAAACTTTGATTCCAATATCATTCTTTTACAATTTCTTCTTCATGAATGTTTTAAAGCAAGGATAATAATGGCCAATGGTTTTACCAATCTCAAAGAATATAAATGTTTCATTATCTAATCTCTCCTGTTCCATTCCTTAACAGTGTCCATAGATGAGTATAAATTTGTCCAAAAAAAACAGCTGTTTTTCCCTTTACGATGCCTAAGGGTAGAAGGGCCTGCACTTGCTTTGAGCTGCGTCTCGAGGGTTGACTGAATATTTGGGCTTCTTGTTTCCGTAGTGGTCACATTCCTTCACTGCACATTGCATAAGTGCAGCATTCATTTGTTTGTGTGGAAAATCCTATAGTGCTCACAGAGATTCTGTGCACTGGAGAGTGCCTTCAAGCCAAAACATTAGATATTTTATTTTCTTTGATGCAATATTGTTCTCTCTTATGGGATGCGGGAAAAATGACATTTTAAATCTGTCGGTACGACAATCTATCTCTCTAATCTTGTTAATATGATCAAACCTAGCATAATACGCAGGGGTTCTCAATATATATATATATTTAACGTCATCTGTGAACAAATCAGTTTTGAATTAACTTAAAAGGTTTAACCTAAATTTTAACCTGCGTTCTGATAGTAATTACCATCCTAGTTCTTCTATTAAACTCGTAACACTCATACAATTATCACAACGGCCTTTAACAAACCTAGCGGATCTCCTTTGCACGCGCTCTGATTCTTTTATCATACCTTCCTCGTACGGATCCCATATACTGGCGGCATATTCTGAGGCCTGACAAGTGTAAAATAGCTTCTTTCTCGTACTCTCTCATCGCATTTGCCTAGGACCCTTTTTACGAATCCTAATCTACGGTTTACTACACTAGTTTTATTCCCTGATGTGTTTCCCCCATGACATGTCTTCAGTGATGGTGACACATAAGTATGTAATTGAATCTACGTTACCCTGTCTACGTTACTTTAGTGCTTGCAGTTTCTGTGCACTGGAGAGTTCCTCCAAGCCTAGCTGCCCATGGTAGATGAGCAGCGATTGGCTGCCAGCGTCCGATCCCGTATTTCATAATATCGTAATTTTTTCAGTATTGTTTTTTTTTAGTGAAGTAATAAATTTATTTATCTATCTATAGTGTATTTCATTCTCGTGATAACATAAACAAACCTTAAAGCATTACGAAACAACCGAATCGACAACAACGCACAATGTTGCCATATTTTAGTCCACTTTTGATAATCTTGGCAACAACCAACTTTGTTAGGGTATAGTAGAATTCATGCTTGTGATAACTCACCACATTCACAAACCTTCAGCCATTACGCAACAATCAAACCGGCAACAACGCGCGCACAGTGTTGCCATATTTCGGAGGATATGGCCAATTGCTATTAATGATCATGGTAACACTATCTTAGATCAGGTATAGTGCAATGCACGCTTGTGATAACTCATCCCCTGTCAAACTATAGTGCTCGCAGAGTATCTGTGCACTGGAGAGTATCTCCAAGCCTAGCTGCCCATGGTAGATGAGCAGCGATTGGCTGCCGGCGTCCAATCCCGGAAACCAGTTCTTAGCTCATTGCGCGCCACGTACGAATGCTGTAAGTGGCGACACAAAAGAACCGGCGAAAACGAACGCTGTGCCTCACCGACGCAAGGGCCTTTAGAATATAAATACTCTGGACGAGAAACTTCTATAGATGTCGAGTCAAAACTTGCAGTGATTGCAATAATAATAATAATAATAATTTTTATTAGACATTAAACAAATATGATTTGCAATAGTCTTCGTCATATCATAAGAAATACATGAGTTAACTGAGTTAAAATTACTTATACAAATAGACAACAAATACATGAAGATATACAAAATACTCAGAATACATATGGCAAGACAAAAGAATTAAACATCTGTGAAGGGCAATACAATTTCACAGTCAAAAAACTCATTTACAGAGTAAAATGCTTTTTTTGTAAGCCAGTTATGGATGACTGCCTTAAGTTTGGTCACACTCACATCTTTAGCCTCTTGGGGCAATCTATTAAAAAGGCGTATTTTTTAAATATTAAAAGAGTTGCTCAATTTTGTTAGTCTACAATAGGGGACATCTAGAGCATTACTGTTCCTGGTAAAATGGTTATGGAAGTTAGACCTTTTCTCAAAGGAGCTAAGATTTTCTTTAACATTGCATAGGCATTTATAAATAAATGTACAGGCTATGCAGAGTTATAATCCCCAACTCGCTAAAAAGAGGCTTGCAATGATCCCTTGGGTGTGAAGAAGAAATTATCCTGACTGCCTTTTTTTGCATTCTAAATAAACTATTAGTGGATGATAAATTAATGTGGCAATGAAATAAGGCATAGTACACAGGAATAAGGTACTCCTTTGGAATCATATATTTAAGTTTACGTAGCATGTAAACTGCCTTGGACAATTTTCCAGGTGTGCCTACTGCATGTGGCTCCCAAGTCAGTTTTTGGTCGAGTTCAAATTCAAGTAGTTTAATGGTGCTCGGGGGATTAGTTGTATTACTTAATGAGAAAACCAGTGACTGAGTTTTATCGTTATTTAGAACCAGACCGTTAGCAGAAAACCTTTTGGAGGCTTCAGATAAGAACAAGTTAGCTGTAGTGCTAATATTAGTCTGGTTGTTGGTCTTGTGAATTAAGGTAGTATCGTCAGCATAAAGTATGGACTTGCAGGAGATGTTAGATGGCAAGTCATTGATTATAATAAGGAATAAAAGAGGCCCAAGGACTGAGCCTTGAGGATAGGACCCAATAGTTATCGCAGTGAGGTTAGAAAGTAATCCCCATTGGCGCAGGTCACCGTGGTTACACGATAAATAAACAAAACTTAAATCCTCTTCACCAACATTTTGAAAAATACAAATACGAAAATTGCGACTAATTATCATAACAACCAATATTTATATCGCTGGGAAAGATATCAGAATTTATCGAACCATATTTAATTCAGTTAAGAAAGCCTGGCACCCGCTGCAGGATAATTTAAAGTGAGCTAAGACAAGACTCTTTTGGGTCGCCACTTACTGTATTCGTACGCGGCGCGCACTGAGATAAGAACCGGTCTACGGGATTGGACGCCGGCAGCCAATGGCTGCTCATCTACCATGGGCAGCTAGGCTTGGAGAAATTCTCCAGTACACAAATACTCTGTGAGCACCATAGTCATCAGTATGTTGCATTTAGCATGAAATTATAGATATTGCATTCCTTTTGATTTATTTACAGACTTCACTTCAAAATATGGCTTAGTTCTGGGTCAGGTGTGTCAAATAATAGTTCTACATCCATCCGAGTGTGACCTCTTGTGGGAGCAATTGAAATTTTCATGATCATAACTATTCCCTTGTAAAAGATTTAAGTTTCTCCTGGTGAATAGTATTAATAAACTCTTCTCGGGCTCTGCACCAGGTGATTGGCTTCATGTTTGCCAACGTTTCAGAAAACGACTTGTTTTCCATTTTCAAGGGGTGTTATTCTGTCCGTGTCAGATTGTAAACAGAATTGAATTGACCGTTGGTCGGGTCCAGCAATTGAACTCAGGTGCAATCTGATTAGGTGATGTTTGAATTTTGCCCTTAAATTATTTTCTGATTTTTCCTTAAGTTTTTAATGCAATTTATTAAACTTTATATTAGCGCAAAACCACAGAAGTCTGCAGTGGCGGAACACAGCATCGATGAAGATCATGCCATTCAATGGGGAGATGCAAAAATTCTGTGCCGCTCAGCACGCTACTGGGACTGCATAATTAACCCTAGAACGCCCATACGGGTCATTTTGACCCAGATATGTATTTGCACTTTGTATCACCACCAAAACTTCTTTTTTATTAGTGTTTATCAGTTATTCTGCTGCACATGTTGTCCGTTCCACTTTGTCCTGTCTTCCTCATTCGGTTACCTTCCATGCCTGGATCACCTTTCAAAAATATTCTCATATTCCTTCCTTCCACTTCGTATCTCCACCCTTTTCATTTTTCGTCCGGTCGATTCATGGCATATTTAGTAATTAATTTGTTGGCAGTGCACAGTGAACCTTATTACTATTTTAGAGTGCAGAGAATACAATATTGCTCCTTACTGACATATGGACTATTATCTGATTATCAGATTTATACATGTGCATCACTGCAATAATAAGAATCCCAAAGTTAGTTACTAGGTAGATTTTCGGAAAAATTCCTACTTCGACCGAAAAATAATATTTTGAACTTAGTTATAACAATAATAATAATAATAATAATAAATAATAATAATGATTTATTTGTCCAAAGATCACATTTTCACATGATATAAGTCACGTCAAGATGATGTATGTACAATCAAAATAAAAACGAAGCAAATGGCAAGAAAGTCATGTTAAGCACAAGGAGCACAATACAGATAATCATTCATATATTAACCCATTCGCCTCTTAATTTTCCTAGCAATTTCTGGCCCTAAGTTCCTATTTAATTTTCTCAAAATTTGCATTTTATTTTCATTTTTTATCTCAGGCTGAAGAGCACCTTTCAGAATAAAATGTCTTCAGTGGCTGAATTATATTACTAGTATTTTTAAAAGGATTAAAAATGGTGTAATTGTTCACATTAATTAGTTACACATTAGTTATAAACAAATTAAGGAATAAATACGTTTCTAACGTGACCGGCGATTCGCCGGCTCTTTACCTTAAAGCAAAGAAAGACAGCCCGGGGATTCACCGGCTCTTTACGCGAATGGGTTAAAAAGTCAGGTTGATTTGCCATGTTAATATTCATTTACAGAGTAATACAATTTCTCCTGAAGGAAACTTTGAACATTAAGTTTAAAAGCACACAAAGATTTTATGTTTTTTATCCTATTGGGCAGTTTGTTAAATAGTTTGATGCCTGTTTCTTTAGGGCCAGAGCTAGATGCACAAGTCCTAACACTACCTTGATGGAGATCTTTAAGTTTGCAACCAAACTTTGAAAAATAATAGATATGTATTAAATAATGTGGAAAGTCTTCGTAGTTTATTGAGCGATTGACACAATAAGCAAGAAATATGAAATAAAATGGAAAAAAATGATAAATTGACACGTCGTAAGTTTAAATAACAATAAATCATCAATATTGTCAAAGTTATGAAAGTTATAAAGTGAAATAATTGATAAATGTGAAGAGAAAGAGTGACAGTTTGTAGTAAAAACTGTAAAAATGTAAATTTAATAGTGCAAAGTGAGGACTAATTTCATTAATTACAGCGGGTAAAATGACCCACTTTGGGCATTGAATGATGTTGAAAAGTCCGTGCGTCCTAGTGTTAAGGAAGCCATTGAAATACACCTTAATTCAATAAATTTCAATCGTGACTCTGGGCGGGCTCGTGCTTTCATCTGAGCAATACATGGACACCTGTAATAAATTGCATTAGAAACATAAGGAAAAATCTGAAAATATTTCATGGGCAAAATTCAAACCTCAGCCAATCAGATGGCACCTGAGCTCCATTGTTGGGCCCGACCAACGGTCAATTTAATTCAGTTTACAATCTGACACGGACAGAGTAACACGCCTTGAAAATGAAAAGCAAGTCATTATCTGAAACGTCGGCAAACATGAAGCCAATCACCTGGTGCAGAACCCGAGAAGAGTTTATTAATTCCCTTGTATTTTCTGTATGCGAGTGGAAAACAGTGATACTCCGATCAGAATGAGGTAACCTATTCGGTCATCTCTGAAAATCCCCAACCGCTGCTTCAGTTCCATCTCGTGGAAGATGCTTGTATTTTCTGTATCCAAGAAACATTACCCTGATCATCTCTCATGCTCTCATTTTGCTTCAGGGGAAACCTGTTGAATTTGACGAAGAACACTGCATGGATCAGAGGAAACTGGACGTCGACAAATCAACATGGCTTCTGAGGTGACCTACAAAAATCTCAGGACAGCAGTCATGGAGGGTGACAAGGATGAGGTGAGGAAGATTGTGAATGAATACACAGACATAGATTTATTCAGGAAAAGTGGCGACAAGGATAATCTGATCAATTTCACCATCGAGACGGCCGATGCTGAAATGTTGGCGCTTCTGCTTGGTGTTCGAGGTCCCCCGTATGAATATTTAAACACAATTTCAGATGCTAAACGTCATCTAATTAACAGTGTGTGTGATTTGGAAGGAAACACTCCTCTCTTGAAAGCTGTGCAATGTGGCAAAGTGGAGATGGTCTCTATGCTGTGTCTATCTGGTGCAGAAGTTAACTACTGCTCACAAGACGGGAAGTCAGCCATTGACCTTGCAACTGACTCAAAGATACTCATACTCTTGTTTGAGAATGATTCTAAGTTTCCGATTGATGCAAAGAAATCTGAGGAGCTGAGAAAACTCATCTCTGAAGATCAAGAACTGAATGATTTCTTCAAAAAAAGGGATGAAGTGCATGAATCGATAAAGAAGGGAGGCATGGAGGGCGTGAAATCTTTAAACTCGTATTTAATCATGAACGATAAGCGAATAAAGTATTTTGTGAATAGCAAGGGCAATTCCCTCTTGTACACAGCTATCGAGAGCAAGAAATTTGATGCCTGGGCAAATTTATTATTGAAACGGGGCCTTTGTTATGCCACTGAAGAGGAAAAGAGAAAAGAGGAAGGTAATGTGCAGATGTGCGAGCGAGCGTCATCAGAACTCCTAATTCCTCTTGAAGACTGCCATTTGGCGAAAATCTTGTCCAAATGTGTTATTCCCCCGAGTGTTGGTCCTGGGATGAAGATCATTTCAGAGTATCTCAACTATTTGAATGACTTTGAGATAACAAAGACATTGATGGAGGTTGTGCAAGACATCCCAGGATTGCAGATAGCCTTTGACTTGGAGAGCACGAGCATTGAACGGCTACGACCATGCAGTTCAAATGAGCAACGAGGTATAGCAGATTTCCAGTTGTTGAAGATATGCGTTGCAGCCAAGAGAGATGAAGTTCATAGCATACCGGTGATATCGAGCAACTTGGCCCATGAGCTGTGCCATTCAGCCATGGATGTGGTCTTTGAAAATAATGGCCTTCCCTACAGAAAAGGAGATACAGAGAGGGAAGGTAAATATGAGGAGGTGATGAATAACATGAAAGGATCAGTAGGATGTCAACAGATAACCTCTCAGATTTGGGTGAACTACACGGTGGGAGAGTACAGCCGGGAATTGATAGTTCGGGTACCAGAAATGATCGCCTTGCATGGACTAAGTGGATCTGATTTCAACAACCATTTAAATGAGCAAGAGAAGGCATTAGTGTCCTTTTATGAGAAAGAAGTTCAACCGGATCTCAGGAAATATATTGAGAGCAGTCACACAAGTGGTAGGATTTTGTGTAGACGTCTGATGGACCATGTGAATCTTCTCTCTCCGGTCGAGAGAATTCTGGTGGATGAGGGCATTGGCAACCCAATTATTGGCAAGCATAATCATCTCCATGTACTGAGAGCATCTGATATCAAGCTGGCTCAAAGCCACTTGAAATTATTCTTCAAAAAGGAAGGCAAGGGTGATCCATTCTTTTGTGCCTGGTCACTGTACGAAGACATTAGGACAAACACCACAAGTGGCCCAGATGGTATCAAAAAATGTCTAATCACAGGTGAGATCAAGACGCTTGTATTGTCCTGGGACATTGACGCAAGTCCAAAATTCTGTGCAAAAGGAGGCTGTGCCAATTTTTGCCCAGGTAAATACTTTAGAGACTATACAGATTGCATTTACCTACTCATCAGTACAAAATGGAAAGTTCTCAATAACATTCAGTCTAACAACTACAAGTGGGATGACCTGTCTCCAGACACCAAGAAAATGATCCAGGAGAGGGAGGTCAACATTGGTGGAGTTTCAGTGAAGCTGAAGAGTTTAATCTCAGACCCTGAAGATGGGGATTATTTTGAGAATTTCATGAAGAAATGTGTGGATGAGAATGACATTAGCTTTCTTTTAGGTGGTGGGGACATTGATTTGGGTAAAACAAACTTCTTTAAGGATGATCAAGGCTATAACATGGTCTTGCAACATCCCGAAGTTTTTATTACCCGAGAATTGACGCAAAATGTTGTAACATTTGATGTACACATGCTCAGGAGATTCGAAAAAGATGCCTTTTTTGTGAGCAATGTAGTTATTGAAGATCTTTGCAACCTTGGAATAAGTACAAGTGACATCAGACAGTGGAATGAGAGCTCTAACAATGGGACTGCACGCTGCTATGTGCTCCATCCATTGCCCAGTGGTAAGAAAGAGGACTCAGTCTTCCAGGAAGTATTGAATCATCTGAGAGGCTCTCCTGATGGACGAGTAAAAACGTTACACCATTTGAAACTAAGACAAGGTACATTTTCTCACATTAAATCCATCAGTATTCACAATGAAGCAAGACATTATTTGGAGAAGGTAGAAGGTTTAATATCTCAGACGCCCAAGAGAAAGCTTGGAGATTCAGACTTGGCCGGCTCCGATCCACTGCTGATAGCGGATGATGCAGGTGCTGGCAAGACTACTTTCTTACACGCCCTTGCAAAGAAGATCAGGAATTCTCATCCAAAGAAATGGGTTTCCATTGTTGACCTTAGCCAACAGTCACAGCAGAAACATCTGGCGACAATGGAAGAAAAGAAGCCATCTACCGAAGAAGAGATACTGGACAGATTGTTCCTAATGGTTGGAAGTGGGAAGAATAATTCACTGGAGGAGAAGATTTTCAATCACTTATGCAAGAAAAAGAACAAAATCATGGTTATTTTTGATGCCTTTGATGAAATCTGCCCGAATTACAAATCAGTGGCCAGTTCGTTCATGGTGGATCTTCGAAGAATTAATGCTAATATCAAGATGGCTGTGTCAACTCGTCTTCACGAGAGGCTTGACCTGGAGGAGGCCTTTGGTGTCATATCTCACCAGCTAATCCCATTTAGTGAGGATGACCAAATAACCTTCCTGAATGAGTACTGGAATGAGCTCTTGAGTGGGTTGTCTCCTTCCGTACGTCAGGAGAAACTTGAGCGCTCTATTATAAGCTTCCATGGATGGGTTGAAGAAGGGCTGGATGATGGCATCTGCAGACTAATATGTGGTATGGAAGACATCCTGAGGAAAGGGAATTCCATGAAAAAGGTGGGAAAACTCAATTTCAAACCAGTGGCTAGGAGAATTTTGTTGGACCAGGAGTCGGTATTCAATGTCCTGGATAAACTCACTGAGCTTCCATTGCATGTGCAAATGGTTGCGACTGTCATTTTTGAAGATTCTTTCCAAATGAGCCGAATTGCAAACCTTGGACATCTATACCAGCTATTTTTTGACATGAAGATAAAATTATACAATCAGGAGAAGGGTCATAGTTCTGGAAACGTCCAGTCACAGGAAGCGACCAGGATGATTCAAAAGGCAATCACCAAGACGTTAGAAGATCTATCGACCAAATTGCTGTGGGAAGAATATTCATGTGAGATAACGGATGATGATAGGAGGTGTGTCTGTAACGTTGGTTTGGTGAGCGGGATGAGTGAAGACTATCAGTTTATCTACAGGACCTTTGCAGAGTTCTTTTTTGCTAGGAAGACCCTAGGAGAGGCTGATAGGAGTGTGGTGACCAAGCTGTGGCTGAACAGACTTTTTAGTGAAGAGCAGATTGCCAATGTGAGGAGATTCATGGAAGATATTCTGTATCTATTGTCAGGAGGGTCCATTAATTCAAAAAGACCAGAGGATTTCTTGATGCTCAAAAAGGCTTACTTGGATCAATCAGTCTTAGATTATCCCATTGATCTGATCTATCCCATGTACTACATTGTTGAGAAATGCAGAGTCCATACTCTGCAGTATTTTGCAGACTCTTTTGGGAAAAAAATAGCAAAAGTGCTTATTGAGGAGTCTTCTTCTATGGCTGTACGCTCAAGAGCCGTAGGTGGCCTATTGTTAAGTATATGGATGAGAGATTATAGTGACAAAGAGATAATCACTTTTGACAATTTGTTCATTTTTGCGGCATCTTGCTTCTCCTGCGTGAGGGTATCAACTCATTATGCAAATTTAGTGCGAAAGATGTTTGACATTTTGAAGCAATACAAAATGTTGGATGTAATTAAGAAACTTTTGCAGGTTAATGGGGTACAAATTTTTATTCCCATGACTCATATTCCTTATGAGGGCAGTGCTGGTTTTATGATGTATGTTAAAGAAGTGTTGATTTTCTTGTTGGAACATAAGGAAATATTCGGAGATATTTTCAGGGGATGGATGGACATAGAATCTAAACAATGCACAGGAATGTTCTTTCTGAGAATATTAACCTCAAACTTTGACTTGCTTCTTTTAATAGTTAATGCACTTTACAATGAAACACAGCTCAAGAGTATGCTTACAGAAAACGGGTTCATTTCAGGATTTTGGATCAGTGTCACTGGGAAATATAGTCTTCGTAAAACAGAACATGTTTGGAACTTCATCAAGGATGGTTTGGAAATGGATGTGACTAACCTGCGGAACTATCTTTTGTGGAAAGATGTATATAATTTCAATTCTTTGTGCAGTTCCGCATACAACGAGAACCCTGAAGTGATTGAATTCATCTGGGACTTAGCTGGTCAATTGATGAATGATCACGAGAAGAAAAAGTGGCTGCTAAATAGTTTTGACTGTGGAGTTTGTCTGACATCAAGTACAATGTATTTGGGCTGGAGTTTCCATAAGTTTCTTGTGAAACTGATCAATAGTAGCTTTCTGTCCGGAGATGAGATGGTCTCCTTGCTTAAATCCAAAGATACTAGGGGAAAGCGTTATATCCTCCAAGGATATCCTTATGGCTTATTTTCTCACTTATTACCCATCAGCCACTGTATCAACATTTGGCCTTTAGTGGAGAAGATGCGTAATTTGAGATTCTTTCGCCCTTTAAAATGTTGGTTGGATCACAATGCGAATCTTCCATTGAATAAAGAGCTGATGGATGAGGTTGATTCAATATTTGAAGAAGTGAAATCTCATGACAAGTACAAGTTGACAGATGAACTACAAGTGGACGAGAGTGGGCACTTGGTTGGCGTTGAGTTTTTTAGAAAAAAGATTCACCAAGATAGGTTTAAGTTCTTTGTTGTGGCTTTCTTCAAACATGTTGAGTTCTTCAGAGACAGCTTCAAGGAAGATGGTCTTTTCAAGTGCTTGAAGGCACCAATTGCTCATACGCCTAATATTTTACGCATGGTCATCATGTTTTTTCCAACTCTGTTCCTCGGCTATGTCTCCAGTGTATTGATTGACTTTCTTCCCCGGGGTCATTTCCTTGCTCTCCTGTTAGAACCATATACAATGAGAAACTTGTGTGAAGATATTAAGTCCTACATTGACGATCCTGAAATACGAGATGCATGTTCAATAAATTTGTTTTTTGACTATGAATACACAACAAAGTTGCATCAGGTAACCAGGTCAATTTATGGTGAAAATTGTGTTTCAATAATGTATTCTGGTTTATATTATTCACACTTTCATGGAATGAAAATGGACAATTGGGAGAGGGGACTTGAATTGCAGAATATCATTGGTATAAAAAAGGATGTTAAGGAAGATGAGATCCAACTGGTATTAATAAGACTGTTATTTCAGGAAAATGTGGAAATTGATGGTATTGAGGACAAAGGCCCTTTGACGTCATCGATCAAAAGGGTATGGATTGATACTGCTGGGAGACTGGGAATTGAAGGGATAAGGCAGGTTTGGGATGTCATCGAGGGCAGTTTGAGAGGCATTCCTAATCAATTACAGGATTATCTACTGTGGAAAGAAGACCATAGATTCAATTCCTTGTCCAGCTCAGCATACAACGAGGACACTGAAGTGATTGAATTCATCTGGGAGTTATCTGGTGAATTGATGAATGATCACGAGAAGAAAAAGTGGCTGTTTGATAGTTTTGACTGTGAACTTTGTCTGAGATCAGATACAATGTATTTGGGTTGGAGCTTCCACAAGTTTCTTGTGAGACTGATCAATAGTGGCTTTCTCTCTGAAGATGAGATGTTCCGCTTGCTGAAGTCCAAAGATTACCGGGGAGAATATTACATCCTCCGAGGATATCCTTTTGGTTTATTTTCTCATCTATTACCTATCGACCACATCATTGGCATGAGACCTTTATTGGAGGAGATGCATAATTTGAGCTTCTTTCACCATTTAGAAAGTTGGTTGGATCACAACTCGTTCCTTCCATTGAATAAAGAGCTGATGGATGAGGTTGATTCAATATTTGAAGAAGTGAAATCTCATGACAAGTACGAGTTGACAGATCAACTGCAAGTGGACGAGAGTGGGCACTTGGTTGGCGTTGGGTTTCTCGGAAGAAAGATTCACCAAGATAGGCTTAAGTTCTTTGTTGTGGCTTTCTTCAAACAGGTCCATTTCTGCAAGTACCTTGTCGAAGAAGGTGGACTTGTTAAGTGCTTTCAATTGTCACCGCTATTTCACAGTCAAAATCAGAATATTCTACACGTGTTGGTCGCCTCAATGCCCACACACTGCCTGGGCTATGCCTCCAGCATAATGATGGAGTCCCTTTCCACAAATGATTTCCTTGATCTACTGTTTCAACCTAATGGAGGTGGAAAGACAGTGTTTAACATTGCTTATATGAATAGTGATAGACATTGTGTTGCTGAATGGAATAAGTTGAACGATGTGGTGGGCGCACTTCTTGGTAAAGATGCTGGATTAACCAATCCAAATGAAAAATTTCGCAGGCACAACATGCCAGAGTCACTTGTGGATTTGAAGGAGATATTGGCTGAATGGAGGAGGATTTGGACTCTTCAGAAAGCAAGATACAACTCCGTCAGTTAAGTGTTGAAGAGGGCATGGATGAAGATCAAGAGAGAACGAGGAAACAGATGAAATGACGAGGGTAAAGAGGAGACTGATGTAAAGGAACAGGAAATTAAACTTGGAGCTTTATTCTTAACCCTTCAACGGGTGGCGTGCCTAATAGGCACAGTTGCAATGGCCTAAAGAAACGAGTATAAATTACTTACCAAATATTGCAGCACTTGCTGTCCCCACCGGAAGTGTTTATAATGTATCACTTTATTCATTACGAGTGTCTACGGCCAACAATTTTACCATCTGTCGACAGTAGCACGATAGGTATCCAAACTCATTGTGTCCAAGGCGGCGAATAAGGAGAACAATGGCGATCTGTCTTCGGTAAGAAGGCATTTTTTCCTTTTCATTTTGGACATTCTGTTATACATTTATCCTTATTATGAATGTCGTCACATTCGGTGTGATTTGCCTGAATTTTGATATCTTTTGTATAGGACAAGAAATTTTAAGTAGGCTTTAGGTGTGCCCGTTTGGGCACTGTAGCCGGGGGGGCCTCATTTATCGGATATTTATTGCTAAAAATGTTGTTATGGGTTCTCTTATCTCATAGTTACGATGTCAAACGCTTAGTTGGTGTCAAAAATTCATTTGATTTTCTTTCTGTCCTCAGATTTTAGTGAAATAAATATATTTTGTTGTATATTTTGTATCTTTCCAATCATTTTTAGTATATAAAAAATACGCTTTGTACTATTCCACACTTTTATGCGTGGTGCTACGCGTTTCACCTTGGCAGCATGATAAACCATGAAGAAAATTAGGGTTTTTTTCTACCACAGGTATACGTAGACAACAATCAGGGTGGAAGGGGAAGGAATAGAGGATTACGGTGATGATACTGCTAGGCGGTGTAACGCTTCGTACCGCGTATTAAAGGTTGGAATTGTTAAAAGTGTATTTTTTAACATTTAGAATTTTTCACTGTGCAGATAATAATGACCTAGATAGGAGTGACATAATGTACGAACTTAGGCCACTCATAAATATGATAAATTGCTTTTGTGCCAACACTCGAATTAAATTACGATGAATCAATGATCAAATATTTTGGTAGACATGGCTGCAAACAGTTTATATGGGGTAAACCTATACGCTTTGGTTTTAAAGTCTGGTGTTTGAATACCCCTCAAGAGTACTTGGTGGGCTTTGACATATACCAGGGACGAAGCTTTGAAGACAAAAATAATCACGATAAATTGGTAGGGAAATCCTCTTCCCCTTTGCTCGTCATGTTGGACAATTTACCAGAGCAAGCAATAAACCTTACCTTTTCCATTTACTATGACAATCTATTTACTAGCTTCCCCTTATAAGGGAATTGAAATCCCGAGGTTATGAGGGTGCTGTGACTGTTGAGGAAAGTAGATTACCCAAAGGTATCCCCTTGATCAAAAAGTAACAGCTAGTTAAGCAGCCCCGTGGCTCCCATGCATTCGCACGAGAGGAAAATGAGAACATTGTTGTCTTAAGATGACAATTTGGTGGTGACTGTCCGGCCATCTTGCCATGGTGTACAGCCACTAACAAACGTAACAAGATTCTCGCGTGATTTCTCGAAACTGGTGCAAGTAAGGCAACCCGCAGTGTTATCATATTACAATAAGTACATGGACGGAACTGACCTCATGGATGAAAATATCAACAGGTACAGGGTTTCTATCTCTTCCAAGCTGGTATCTGAGTCAAGTTCTCAACCATTTGAAATCAGTGTGATTATTAAATATTTTTTTAATAAGACACGCCTCTGTATAATCTAGAGGCAAGCACCTTGAACTCTTAAAATGCTGTGTTTTTTTAATAACACCTTCAATCTTATAAAATTATGACTCATTTTCTGACCATTTTTTTCTTTTTGGTCAATCGGCAGTCAAATCCATCGGCAAATATTCTCATTGTCTTCACCCCAACACCCTATTAGTGCAAGTAATTCCCGTTTATGTAGTTTTCCTAGAGCCTGGTGTATAAAAATGTCTAGTACGAAGGAATTATTAATAAAAAAATGTTTTCTCGATTAATCTTGTAAATGAAATCACGTACTTTACAGAGAAAATATGTAATTCTGCATTTTGTGAGCCAGCTTTAAGGATTGAGGTTGGCAGATAAATGTACAGAGCAGAAGCAAGATCAAAGTGCGCAGCAAACCATGGCTAATGGAAAAAAGTGGTGATGGTCCATGTGGAGTTAGTTACCTTCTTGATGCTGTTATTGTAAATGCCTGGATCCCTGTGGAAATGCGGGTTCAGACATACTGCAGCTTGCATTTAGGCGAGAGATCGCACAGGTTTACTTGAAACGAAAGTCTAACTTTCCGAAACCTAGTGGTCGTGTTCGACATTGGTTGTCCAGTGCAACCGACCATAGAGTACTGATGAGTAATGGTATGACGGTAGGGATCATCTTCTTATACCATCTGAGAGACGTTGATGTGCCTACGTAGAATGCTCCTCCCGTCCGTGCTCAAAATGTGTGAAGTGTGATGTAGGTCATTGCCTACAGTGCAATTTTGATTTTCACACCCACCACTAGTGGACCAAATTTATATTTCTTTGACTCCTGTAATAGTACGAGACTCATTTTTTCAATATCTTCATGTATTCTGTGTTTTGTCACTCCATAACTGTTTTCAAAATGTGTTTTATACTGTTGTGTTTATTGACAATTCAATAAATATTTTTAAACTTAACAAATTGTGTAGAATGATTGAAACATACCTGCTCCTAAGAAATAAATTAAGTATCTTGCGTAAATGCAAAAAAATATATCGTTTAACGCAATAAAAATTAAAATTATGCCGGTATCGGCGAAATTTCTGCAGATTTCAGACCGATGCCCGAACGGCTAGCGTTCCCATATGGGCACACCCCCTCACGCGAGAACGGGTCAAGAGAATTTTAAAATTAAGTGTTTTTCTGAACACTTGGGTAGTAAGAAAGCAGATTTTAACTAAAAAACAAAAATTCCCTCCGAAAAATAACTTCCCTGTTTAAGAGTTAATGGAATAGCATCCATGCTTTTTGCCAGAATTGCAACCTGGGGGCTGTTTCTCAAAGCTACAAGTTACAAGTCACTTGACCACTTTCACAAGTCGGATGGTTACTTAGGTATAACTCTAGGCTACGTCGCTTGCTGCAATATATCGTACGTAGTGACTTTAGCATCATCTACTTCAGGTGCAAATAAAAAAAGATCTTTAAATAACACGATAATAGGTTATTAATTTATTAATAATTATTTTAATTGTTTATACTCAGTGAATTTGTTAACGAAAAACTATGTTATGATTTCATTAGGTAAAAGTCACATGGCCTGCATGGTCCGTATCAAAATAACATACATGGCGGCAAGTCGTGAATGTGAGAAGCGACCCGGGCGGCATCATTGCTCAGCCAGTTGGTGCAATAATTTTTCTGGCTGCAGATTAGACAAAAAAATTGCATTTTTCAACTTCCCGAGTGATTTAGTGAGGTAAGTACGGCCTGAATAACATGGTTAGATGTTTTACAGTTATGACCAAAGCCTGCTCTTACTTTTGTATTGACATCTAATTAATTAATTTGGCCTAGAGTCCTACAGTATGGCTGTGCGAGGATTTATGTGATTTTATGCCAAGTTTGAAAATGAATTCCACTTCATTGTTTCAAATGTTATGTTGAAGTTTTTATAATAATGTAAATTGTGTCTTCAGTATCATTATTCACAATAAAGTTTGTGTGAATTCCATTTGGTTTCTTTTCATAGGAAATTTTGTACCAAACCTGAGAAACAATATCAAATACCAGGAGACCTCGTGAATTTTCATCACTCGGACAAATATTGGAATAATGCAGAGGTCATCTTGTAAGCTATCGCTCAAAGTTTCAGTGCTTCGGTTTGAATTTGGCTGGGTTATCGTGGTTAGGGAGCGCCTGACCGCTACAGGGCTCTGCTAGTAAAGCATTAACGTTGAGGGAAGGGGAGCGTCGCGGTCTTGGGTATTACTAACCAAACACTTGTACCAGTCAAAAAAAAATGGCGGCCCTAATCAATACCATACAGAACTCGTATTTTGATGATTACTATAAATTTTGGGCATGCACCTTGCAGTATTTCCAATTTCAAAGTTATTGCAAAGTTTCTGGGTTTATACAAATGATCGAATATGAGAGGAAAAGTTATTTAATGTCGCAACATACCTTAAAAGATGCCAAACGAATGCGCGTTATCAGGTAAACCTAACGTCACAAGATATAATAGTTTATTTCACCATATTTTTAATAAGATGAGCTCTAAATGGTAGTTATTAATAAATCTTACAAATCAAGATAGTATTTTCATTTGGTTTCATCTTAATTGAGTCACAATAAATGGTGTTACAATGTAATTTTCTAACGAAACTTCAAGATAACATTGCATATCACTAAGGAGCGGTTGTTACATTTATAGGGATCCTTTGTCAGCGATAAAGTTTTCATATGTTGCTCATATATTCCATGAACAGCTAAAATACACACTTTCATTTACTATTAACTTGCATTAAATATCAAATTTAAAAGGACACATCCAAGTAAATAAATTTCAAATAATTGTATCAATTTTATGTGTGATTCATGAATTATGTTTTAAACAATCAATTCAATGGTAAAAGAACCATTATTCCGCAGACTCAGGGGCCTAGACAGATGAAGAGCATAACCATTGGATGCGTCATCATGAGAGAGCATTTTTTCAGGTAAGCACAGGTGATTCTCATGTCAGCAAAAGTATTCCCTAAGTAACAGTCTCAGACTTCACTCATTGGAATACTTTTGCGTATAGCATTGAAAAATCATGGCATGATATGCGGGTATCTAGGTAATGTTGGATTAATCAAGCGTGGAGGCATAACAAAGTACTGGTTTTAATTAATTGGGATTTATTCTCATTACATAAGAGTAGACTATAAATGCCGTGGGTATGAGTTATCTGAAGAGAGTTTGTGGCAAAAGTAGGATTGGATAGGGTCAGGAATGAGTGTGTGTAATTAAATGAATGTGGGTAAGGGACTCCAGTGATATACATATATGAAAGGAGTGTGCTCATTGGTTTGGCCATGTCGAGAGAATGGATGAGAGTCGAATAATGAAACAGATATATGAGAGTAGAATGAATGGTGTGAGAGGTAGCGGTAAGTGGAGAAAGTCATGGTTGAATGTGGTTGAGGAAATTCTTAGGAGGATGATTAAAACACTGTTCTATATATGCTACAGAACTGACTGACTGACTGACTGACTCATCAAAACCTCTAGGGTATTTCTAAGCAAGCTAGATGGGTGAAATTTTCAGGATAGAGTTGGAATCATGTATCGAGTTGGGAAAAAATCGAAAAAGTTAAAAAAGTCGATTAGGCTTCGATTTATTGCAATCGATAGCTTTACATGGGATTATACGGGAAAAACGAAAAATTTTAGTGTAGACCTTTTTTCTTTCGTTCATTAAAATATGAAATAATTAAGTTACAGGACTGATTCTTTCACAAGTATGAGGCTAAATGTTTGAAATATCTTATTCTTGCAATCGATTCTTTCCTACCTACCGTCGAACTGATATTTTTAAACTTTTATTTGGGATTTTAGAAATTTTTTCACTTTCGTTGCTATGGATTTATTCCATTGTCGCCGGGCCGAGTGTAGATTCGAGGTTTGGAACTCAGCGAGGCGGGCCAGGTTCAGGGGAGGGAAAGATTTATATGTCGATATTGTATAAAAGTTATAAAAATCGATTAGGCTTCGAGATATTGCAATCGATAGCTTTACATATATGAATTAGGTACACTAAGTGCATGTTATTTAGTCTTCTTTACACCATTTTTTGCGCTGCTAAGTACTGGGTATAATTTCATCAACTTTTTCCTGGCCTCTACCGTAGCTTTGATGGCAAAAATCAACCAACCAAGCTTCATGATATTGTAGTTTTCATTTGAAAAACATGCAGTCCATATAGAAGATTGGATGAGAACAATTGAATATGAAAATTAATATATTAAAAATCTCGATTCCGATCGAATTTATATAGTAAAATTCTTCATGTGAGCTCTAATTAAGTATGCTGTACTGAAATGAAATATCTTAACGTAGAGGAGCGTCTTATATGCCGTCGAATGAGGTTATGATAATCTTTTAGTGGTTCCACGTTCCTGTTAAAAACAGGAGGAGGTGTGTATGAAGCAGTGTATAGTGGGGGTAAATGAGGCGAAAGAGGTTTGCATGGATAGGTCAGTATGGAGGAAATTATTGAAGCAGAGTTAGGAGCACAATTATGAATTTTTGAGAGAAACTTTGTGAATGTACCTACCTAGGAAGGGAACTGCCTGATTGGTTAGTGTGTATGTAGTATCAACCTTCCCTTATCGAATACTCTTGCAGTAACCAGATGTCGGCATTGCTTGGTTTTGCTCAGCTCATGTAATAGTTTAATGCTCTTCCACCACCCATTTTATTAATGGCAAAACAAAGGATTTAAGTGCTTCAGAGTAGACATAACAATGAATCCATGGCAACTTATGTAACACTTGCAGTTTTGCACTTTAAATCCCCTGACTCCTTAACATTGACATCTGGTGGGACATTTTCTAACTTTCATGTCTCTATGAGCTGTCATCTTCTCTATCTTTCTTAATTTCTGTCTATTTATTTGCTATTTGAAATGAACTAATAATATGATTCTCCACTTCTGTAGAAAACTGAAAAATCTGTTTAGCAGAAACCAAACTTTAGGTTTAATATGAGTAATATGGTTCACTTATAATGACTTATTTTATAAAACCTGACATATTTATTGCATCAATAAGCCAGAAATAAATGCCACGATGGATCAGATATGCTATTTGAAATGAACTAATATAATGATTTCCACCTATATACGGAAGCAATATAAAGTTTTTTATTACCAATTCTGTTCTGTATTCCTAATACAGAATATTCAAAGCAATTAAAATTACAATGCCATCTGGTGGGAAGTTTTCTAACTTCCCTGTCTCCGTGAAATGTCATCTTCTCTATCTTCCATGTTCTCTATATCTCCTTCAGGAATGAATTGCAGAATTCAACAGTGCCACGCATCTTAGATTGGACATTAATGGCTGGAGCTGATGTGGACAGAGAGAGGTTGAATGCAAAGACTGAAAACGTGGAATGTCGGCATAACATCGTCGAGACTTCAAATGAAACATGGCGTCCAGGGATGTGCTCGAGCTGCTTAGAGGGGAAGTCATCAAGGGTAATAAGAGTGAAGTGGAGAGAATACTGAATGAACATGATGGGATAGACCTAGTCACCGTGGATGGCCATGAGGGCAACATAATAAACACTGCCATAGAGAGGGCAGGTGTCGATGTGCTAGCCCTGCTGCTCGGCCTTCGATATCCGATAGACGAGTGCATCACAGCAATGTCGTACAATCAGCACGTGCGAATTAACAGTGTGTGTGTTGACAAAGGAATGATGCCACTGATGAAAGCAGTGATACTTCATCAATGTGAAATGGTTCAACTGCTTTTGACTTTTGGTGCCAATGTTAATTACTACACGGAATACCGCACTGCAGCCGTAGACCTCACAAATGACCCAAACATACTCTTTTTATTGTTTGAGCATGATTCAAAATTCTCGGTCGGTGAAGAGAAATTCAAGACAATGAAAGACCTCATTTCAAAGGATTGTTGTAAACTTAGGGAATTATTCTTGGCAAGGGATAAGGATCATGAATCAATAAAGGGACGGGACTCTTTTGATTTGAATTCTGTCCGTTCTGAAATGAAAACGGCCATTATGCGAGGAAAGTATTATGTGAACAGCCAGGGTCAGTCTCTCTTATACTCGACTCTGAAGAACAAGGAGTTTTGTGCCTGGGCGAATTTGTTGGATCTAGGCATGGAATATGTCACTTTGACGGAGAAACAATATGAAATGTACCATGAGAAAGAGTGTAATCGTGCCTTGGCAGATATACTCGTTCCACTTGAAGACTGCCATCTAATTAAACTTGCTGCAAAGTCTTACAATCCACGGAGCATGAAGCACTGGAAGAAACGGAACAACGTTGTCCTGGATTACTTTAAGCACATGAATGGCCATAGGATTACAAAGACGTTGATGGAGGTTGTGCAAGACATTCCAGGGTTTCATATAGCATTTGATTTCGAAAACACTAACATTGATAAAATACGATCTTTCCAATGCAAGGGTGCCCGTGGCATAACAGAAATTGATCGTTTCAAGATATCTGTCGCTGCCAAGAAAAATGAGCAATATGGCTTTCCGGAAATAGTTAGCAACATCGTCCATGAACTTTGCCATTTGGCGATGGTAATCATCTATAAAAATAATGGCCTTCCATACAAAGCAGATGACGAAGATCGGAAAAAATTATATGAAGCAGTGATGGACAAAGTCAGGTGCTCAGAAGGCTGTGATGAAATAATCAGCAATGTGTGGAAATACCCTACAGGTCAGCAAGGTATGGAACTGATTGTTCGCGTACCTGAAATAATATCAAAGTACCAGGGAAGTGTACCTGATGGCTCAAACCGTTTGGAGGTACAGGCTGAAGCATTGTTGGACTTCTACGGAGAGGATACAGCCTGATTTAGAGGAGTACGTTGAAGGCTTTTCCACAAGTCAGAGGATTATGGGAAGAGGACTGATTGAATATCAGGAGCTTTTCTTACAAGCTGATGAGATTCAGGTGTCTGACAGTACAGAGAAAGACATCATGGATTTCATTGGAGAACACAATGGTTTGAAAGTGGCCAAAGTATCTAATTTGAGGATTGCTCAGAGCCACCTGAAATTGTCCCTGATGAAGAAAGGCAAGCCTGCTCCATTCTTTGTCGATTGGTCATTTTACCTTGAATGCCGCGACTTTATCGAAAAATGCTTTACATCAGGTGAGATTGACACACTTGCCATCATCTGGGATAATAAAACACCTCCATCATTCTGTAAATATAATCATCATAGGGGTAACTGCTTACGTTGTTTTATTGGTAATTTTGAGGACAAAATATTCATTCTGTTCAGTTCAGAGTGGAAAGTTCCGATGAGAAGTCAAGATC
Source organism: Ceriagrion tenellum (assembly GCA_963169105.1). Lineage (NCBI taxonomy): Eukaryota > Metazoa > Arthropoda > Insecta > Odonata > Coenagrionidae > Ceriagrion > Ceriagrion tenellum. Next base: position 10,019,935 of record OY720645.1, read on the forward strand.
AAGTCTCTGGAATATTCCTGGGATGACCTCGCCACAGAAACAAAGAATATAATCAAGGAGAGAGAAATTAAATTCAATGGAAGGCTTGTGAAATTGAAAACTTTGATCTCTGGTGAGGGAGATTCGGTGGATGAATTCTACAGGGACCATTTGGATTCAAAGGACATAAAATTGATCTTGGATGGAAGGGACATGGTAATTGGGAAATCAGACTGGCTTCACAGTGATGGAGTGGATAACAAGGTCTTGCAACAACCCAAGACATTCATTCCCCGTGTGTTAACCCGGAGTTATGTGGTATTCAGTGAAGATTTGCTCAGGAGATTCAAAGATGATGTTTTTTGTGTGGGCAACGTTGAAATTTCATGCTTACGGGATCTTGGCATTAGTGAGGGCTACATGAAGCATTGGGAAGGTGAGACTACAGATAGTTCAGCACAGTGCTTTGTCTTGCATCCAGTGTCTCATGGGAAGAATGAGGAGTCTATCATCAAGGAGATCCTGGATCGACTTTGCAGGACAAAGCAGGCTAAAATGATGCACTATTTGAAATACAGGCGAGAAGTATTTGCTCATGTAAGATCTGTAGACATTCAAAACGAGATGAACGATGCGGCAGGTGAAGTTGTAGGTTTGTTATCTTCTGATAAAGTTGAAAGACTTCTTGAAACATCAGCCTTCCAGTCGTCTGATCCTTTTCTGTTAGCAGAAAACCCAGGAACTGGTAAGAGTACATATCTGCATTCAGTTGCCGAAGAGATCAAGGGCACTCATCCAGATAAGTGGGTCTCCTTTGTCAACCTTGGGGCCCCAGCACAGCAGAAACACCTTTTGACTGTTAAAAACAAATTGTCATTTTCCCAAGAAGAAGCTCTTGACTTGTTATTCCGGTTGGTAGGAAGTGGGGAAAAGGACTTGCCACTGGAGAGAAAGATTTTCAAAGAATTCGGTGAGAAGGAAAATAAAATCGTCATCATTTTCGATGGTTTTGATGAAATCTGTCCCAATTACAAATCCATCGTTACTTCATTTATTGTTACCCTTCAGAAAGTCAAGAACAACATCAAGCTGCTCATTTCCACGCGGATTCATGAGAAGCTTGACCTGGAAGAGGAGTTGGGTGTAATATCTTATGAGCTTCTTGCATTCAGTCAGGAAAACCAATTGGACTTCTTAAGTAGCTACTGGAATGAGCTGTTGAATGTCTTGTCGCTTTCCGATTGGCAAGAAAAAATCAGCAGTTCCATTTTCTACTTTGAGAGTTGGGTGGAAGAAAATAATGACGATGACATCTGTCAAGTAATATCTGCGATGACGGGAATGCTTTCTGACTCTAGGAAGAAAAATAAACCTGTAAGAAAGAGAATCAATCTTAAAACGATAGCAAGTAGAGTTTTGCTCAGCTTGGATACATTAGTCGCAGTCCCGGGTGAATTCATGGAGACACCTTTGCACCTTCAAATGGTTGCTTTCCTAATTTTCCATGATTCCTTCAATTTAAAGCAGACAATGAACATTGGTCATCTTTATCAGAGGTTTTTCAACGTGAAGGTGAAAATACAATTCCGAGAGAAGGCTGTTGGTTCTGATAATGTTCAAGCAGAAAGCAGTTTGTTGATGGCTCAAGAAAAAGTGACTGAGATCCTGGAAAAGTTGTCCATCAACTTGATGGAGGTTGGACTTTCATTGAAAGTGAAGGATAGAGAAATTAGAAGTGCCTTTAACGTGGGCTTGTTGAGTCAGAAGGGAGAAGACCTACAGTTCATCCACAGGACTTTCACCGAGTTTTTCTTTGCGAGGTGGATGCTGAAAGAGGCCAACAGGAGTGACGTGACTAAGCTTTGGATTGAATGTATTTTTGTGGATGAACGCTTTGCTAGGGTTAGGAAGTTCATGGAGGACATACTTCACCTTTTGTCTGAAGGCTCCATGGATTCTCAGGAAACAGGAAGTACTGAAGATTTTTTGATGCTGGAGAAGGCTGCATTGGATAAATCAGTGTTAATAAACCCGTCAGAACTACAGAATTCAATCTATTGCATTGTCAGGGAGTGCAGTATGTATACGCTGGTGTATTTAGCAGAACCACTTGGAAAAAATGTAGCAAAAGTGATTGTTGAGAAGTTTGATTCTAGTTATTGCTGTGAATCCCTCAAAGACATTACATCACGGTGTGGAGAGTATTGTTCCGTATACTGGAATAGGAGAGTTTGCTATTTCAATGCCATCATTTTTGCTGCATTCTGCTTCTCAAAAGCGAAAGAATCCAAGGACTATGTGAATTTTATAAAAAAGATGCTGGACTTGGTAAAGGAGAACAAAATGCTGCATGAAATCAAACAACATTTACTGACTGGTGGTGTAAATGCTTTATTTCTCCTGCCATTTTACTTCAAGGACTCCGGCGTATATTTGACGCATAATCAGGAAGTATTAAATTTCTTGTTGGTAAATGAGGACATATTTGGTGATGTTTTGAGGGAGTGGATGGCCCAAGTACCTTCAAATCACTCAAATACCTTCTTTTGCACAATCTTTCATAGAATATTGACATTTTACCCTCACCTATTTCATTCAGTGGTGGATGCCCTTTACAATAAAAGACAGCTCAAGAGTTTGCTCATGAAAGAAGGTTTCGTTTCAAGTGTATGGATTAACACTGCTTGGAAATTAGAACTCAAGGAGACGGAGAAGTTTTGGGGCTTCATCGAGGATGGTTTGGAAAAGGATAAAACTCACCTGCGAAATTATCTTAAGTGGAAAGATGACTCTAAATGCAATTCCTTGCTCCGATCAGCGTGTAATAAGGACTCTGCAGTGATTGAATACATCTGGGAGTTAGCGGGTGAACTGATGTATACCGTTGAAGAAAAGAAAAGATGGCTGTTTAACAGTTTTGACAGCCAAGTGGAGAGGGAGTCATCAGTGAAATTTTCACATTGGAGTCTCCACAAATTCCTGGCGAGACGGGTGAACAGTGGCTTTCTGTCTGGAGATGAGATGCTCCGCGTACTTAAGTCCAAAGATAAATACGGACAGTGTTATATCCTCAACACATTTCCCATTGGTTTATTCGGTCATCGGGTGTCCATCAAGCGTTATATTGAAACTAATGTTATCAATGTTATCCTTGGAGAGATGGATGGGGGTTGGGGTGATTTCTACGAAAAATTAGAAAATATGGATATCAATCTGGCCGAATGCTTTGAAAGCGAATCGGATTGACTCGAATTGAAACAGTTTTTGGCAAAGAGTCAGCAATCCATTATATATTCATGATTTTTGTGAAAACAAACACTAAATTCCGAACTTTTCTCTAAAAAAATGGTTTTAAAGATCCTTTAGGCGAGTGTACTCGTGGAAATCGCTAGCAAGCGGTACTTCGATATGTGTGAGCACACGCTTCGATGGCAGTAGGTATCTATAGTAGTGGTAATCGATCACGATGGCCACTTGCAGAGAAAATAGACCAGTTTCTGTTTTGTAAAGATTTGAATCCATCGCGTACATTTGTGAGTACATGAAAGAATTTTTCGTGTTTTGAAAGCTTGGAAAGCTATATTCGAATTTAATATTAGTAAATACACAATAGTACACTTCCTATGGAAGTAATCACACAAAGCCATACCTACACCAAGGGTGGAGAAAACATCAATTCTTCCGATTCAGTAAAACATCTTTGAATTACATTTACTTCTGATGTTTGGTGGGGAACACACATACAAAACATTAGCGGCACATAAGAAAAATCACTCTGGTACCTGAGAAAAATAGTAGGGCTGTGCGAATGCTTAGAAATCGATTCGGATTGACTCTAACCAGGCTTATTTTTGATTTGATTCGCCAGCGAAACTAATGTTATCAATGTTATCCTTGGAGAGATGGATGGGGGTTGGAGTGATTTCTATGAAAAATTAGAAAATATGGATATCAATCTGGCCGAATGCTTTGAAAGCGATTCGGATTGACTCGAATTGAAACAGTTTTTGGCAAAGAGTCAGCAATCCATTATATATTCATGATTTTTGTGAAAACAAACACTAAATTCCGAACTTTTCTCTAAAAAAATAGTTTTAACCCTTCGGCTACCAAGGTATTTTTCACCTTACCTCTCCCAATGGGGGTAACTCGGTTACCCCACAGTATTATTTTGTTTATTCGCTTAATTTCTACAAATAATTTTTATTTGTATAAATTTTTTTATTTATTATTAATTTATTTATAATTAATAAAATAAATGAGAGTATTTTATCGCCTTTACTGAAAATTTATACATTCACGAGTTGGCCAAGAAAAAACATGCCTACCCTAAAGGGCAACGACCAATGGATAGGCCAGCAACCACTAGTGTGATAGCTAAGGATCGCACCAACCGTAGCTGGCAACCGATAGTGTGATACAGCCTTTAGTAGACACGGCTATCAGGTTTTATTTTTTATTCTGTGCCACTATATAGATAGATACAACCAAGTATTTTAGCGGGCTCAAGCTAGCGATGAGGTGGCCCTCTTTGCTTAAGGGGTGGTGAAAGTATGAGCCCTGTTGCCACTTACAGGTTGCGGGCTGAACCAGTTACTCATACGCTCCTTCTGTGCATTTCCTCGAAGGGCGAAAACAATCGCAGCACACGCTCTTTTCATGAATTTTATTTTAAGTAGCAATTGTTGTCTTTTTGTCATCCAACCATTTTCCATCACCTTTTACTCATAAGGGCCTTTGCTCGATGCACTGAATTTCTTCAATGCGAGAAAGAGATTCCAATACAAAGACAAATAGCAACAGTGCTCAAACTTTCATCACCACTCTCGGGAAAATGGCCACCTTGCCACTGGCTTCAGCAAGCTAAAATACTCGGTTGTTTATTAACTCGTTAAAAATTGATATTACAAAGTGAGTTTACGATGGTAATTGTCATTAAATACTGCTGAAAAGAGCTTCAAAACGAGACCAAGATTTTGCTTCTACTACTTTTCATAACCAAGAAAAAGTTGTTTCATAAACTTGTTAATAACTTTTTTATGGCAAATCAGAAAGAACTGCAAGTTTAAAGATACATTTCAATATGTTTTTCCCACACAATACTAATGATTCATTTCGACTAAACTTCAAGTTTCTTCACTGTTAAATGTCAAAGATCGCTCCGTTCGAATATGGCAAAAAACCAGCACTTATTTTGTTCTCACTGGAATAAAAAAATCGAGATTTTAAGGTAAAAATAATCAGCAACCACAGTTAAGCATACAATATAACAAGCTATAATTTGGTGTAACTCGCATTCATGTGGGTACCACGGCTCATTTTTAATCAAAGTCCAAACTCGAGTCTACATAATTTTTGCACTGACAGTAGAGTTTTCAATAAATTGCCTGCAGAAATGGAAAAAATACCGAGTGCTAGCCTCCTCAAGGCTAAACTTTAGGAGTTTTTATTGAAAAAACTGTTTCACTCAGTGACTGCGGTCATGAGATCTCTCCAGAATTTTAAAGAGTTTATTTTCGTATGCCTTTAATTCCATGTATGTAAATTTTTCTGTGATTTGGTATGGATATATCATATTATTTAAATTTTTAAACTGATATGGGTAGTGCTTTATTCATGCAAAATTTTGATGAAAATATTATTGTTTGTTACTGCATTGACTATTCCTACTATGTAGGTAAAATTTTTCTGACTATGTAGTATGTACTTACCTGTTAAACCTGTAGTATGCATCTTTTTTGACGTGCTATATATCAGTTATAGCTATTTTTTACTGTATCTGATCTAACATGGCAAATAAACTGTTATTATTATTATCTGTATCAATAATAACCAATGTGAGAGTTAAAATTAATGACTAAAAAGCAAGGTATTACCTTTATCCATGTGAAGTAAAAGAAATGTTATTATGTTTGCAAATTATCTAACGCTTCAGTTCCAGGGCATATCTACAACTACTAGCAGAGTGTGAAAATTTCATCGTACAACAGTGGCTTTTTTTGAGCACTGAATCATTAAGGTTAGAGATCTTTCCACAGCCATTAAAACAGAGCCAAGTTGTACCCATGTATTAAGAACAAGGACCTCAAGGATGATGTAGCTAATTACAGGCCAATTTCACTTTAGCCTTAACTTTCAAAAGTATTTGAATGCACATATATTACAATAGAACACACACAATTCTATCCAATTGCCAATGGGGTCACCATAAAGGCTGATCTATAGAGGACGCTTTTCTTTCAAACTTCTCGGATAGTGGACACCAGACCTTAGCATCATTTCTTCATTTTTCCCAGGCTTTTGATATGGTCGACCATTCAGTACTCTTAAACAAATGTTACCAAAACGGAGTTAGAGTAGTAGCACTTGAATGGTTAAAATCCTACCTTAGCCATATGACATAATGAGTGGAAATGAGATTTGAAGAGACACTATTTGAATCTATCCAAAGGAAGATAACTTCAGGTGTTCCACAAGGTAGTATCCTAGGACCTCTGCTCTTCCTAATATTCATTAATCGCCTACCTTTAATCAGTTATAGCATATGAGTATAACCAGCCCTCTTTGCAGATGACACTAATTTCTTAATACCAGGAAGTGAACTGGTGCATTTTCTAATATTTAATTCTAACTCCCACTCCTGGCATCACGAATGAACGTTGCTAAGATCCGATGACAGAGCTTAAAAATCTGCATCTTTGCTCACTTCACAGCAGGTAACTATATCGTCTGTGAATAATCATCATTTCCACGACCACTGAGACTGGAAAAAATAAACAGAGGGGGGAAAGAATGGGATGAGAAGTGGTTTAATCCCTTTGTCTGCGGCACCAGCTGAGCCTCCTGCCCTCCCCAGTGTACCATGCAGTGGCTTGTGGAATGTTACAAAGAGAGATACACTGCCGAGCAGATAGGTACAAAAACTTGTTCTTTCCGCAAACAATAAGCGACCACAATAGAAACTGAGCTCCATTAAATACACTCCTATAGTTCATGTCAACATTTCATCAACACAAAAAACTTACTTTTTTACACAGCCAGGGCTACTGATATCCAATTTTTAAATTCCCTGACTTATCCCTGATGGATTTACCACTCTCCCTGACCAATCGCCAAAAGGTCACTTATTAATGGAATATTTTCTTGTGTTGAATCAAATTTTCTACGGCAGCTTTAAATTTTCTAATCATCGTCTCGTATTTTTATAACTGCAAGCATGTATTTACTATAAACAAGTGTGCTCCAGCTACCACTCGACCTGAGTCTCGTAAGTTAAAAAAAAAATGTGATTTAAGATTTTTCTAACAACAGAGCCTCGGATTCCTTGTGATGAGCGTAATACAATGCGATCTTGATTTTTAACACAAGTAGGCAAATATCACAATATGGATATACAAAAGGGATAAATTGTAAGTCTGATTCACAACTTAATAACTAAGATTCACAACTAAACTCTCCACGAATTGATGGAGCTTATTCCATGCACATCAGTGACGGACTTTAGTTTCAGTCGGTGAAATAAAGGGTGGGAAAGAATGGCCGATAAGCGTAATGGTAGAAAAATAACGAGGATTCCTATTCCCTTTTTTCCCTGACAATCCCCACCCAGCTCACAGACTCATTTGAAAGGCATTCTAACGGTGGCTAACAAGCTATTTCATGCATGTAGACGCTAGAATACCTAGTATTCAAGATGCACTTGGCATGTTCCCAGGAAACGAGTTTCTTCTCCTCTTTCAAGCTCCATAATTAAAACATAGACACGGTAGTGGGGCAGGTGTTCATACTGATATCCAATTTTAAAATTCCCTGACTTTTCCCTAATGGATTTACCAATTTCCTGGACTGATCACGAAAAGGTCGCCTATTAATAGAATATTTTGTTCGGCCGAATTGAATTTTCTACGGCAGCTTCAAATTTTCTCAACATCGTCCCATATTTTTAGAGCTGCAAGCATATGTTTACTATAAGCTAGTCTGCTCCAGCTACTTCTCGACCTGAGTTTCGGAAGTTAAAATGAAAAACGAGAGGTTAAATTTTCTAAACAACATAGCCTGGGATTCCATGTGATGAGCGTTATACATTGTGATCATGATTTTAAACACAACCAGGAAAATATTGCAATAAGGATATACAAAAGGGATACATTGTACGTCTGATTCACTACTAAATAACTATGAATCTCAACCAATAAGATTCACAACAGAATATTTCCCGAATTGATGGTGCTTATTCCATGCACGTCAGCGACTGACATTAGTTTTTGTTGGTGAAATACGGTCTAGGAAAGGCTGGCCGATAAACATAATAGTAGAAAAAAATAATGTGGATTCCTATTCCAGTTTCTCCCCAACTGTAACAAGAATAGCCTGGCTTTACCAGAAATTCCAAATTCCCAGACAATTTTCCAGAAATTCCAATTCCCAGACAAATTACAAGTTTTCCCTGACAATGGCCACCCAGCTCACAGACTCAAAGATATTTGAAAAGGATTCTAGCGGTGGCTAACACTCTATTTCATGCATGTAGACGTTAGAATACTTTCAAGATCCACCTTGCAAGTTCTCGTGAGACGCATTTCTTTTCTTCTTTCACGTCCATAATTAAAATATAGACACGGTAGTGGGGCAGGTGTTCATACTGATATCCAATGTTTAAATTTCCTGACTTTTCCCTGATGGATTTACCAATTTCCCTGACCGATCGCCAGGTCACCTATTAATGGAATATTTTTTTCTGATGAATCAAATTATCTACGGCAGCTTTAAATTTTCTAATCATCGTCTCGTATTTTTAGAACTGCAAACATGTATTTACTAAAAGCTAGTGTGCTCCAGCAGCTACCTCTCGTCCTGAGTTTTGAGAGTAAAAAAAAAAGTGATTTAAAATTTTCCAAACAACAGCGCCTCAGATTCCTTGTGATGAGCGTAAAACATTGTGATCATGATTTTAAACACAATTAGGCAAATATCGCAATATGGATGTACAATAGGGATACATTATTTGTCTGATTCACAACTAAACAATTTTAATTCTCAACCAATAAGATTCACAACTGAATATTTCCCGAATTGATGGTGCTTATTCCATGCACGTCAGCGACTGACATTAGTTTTTGTTGGTGAAATAAGGTCTAGGAAAGGCTGGCCGATAAACGTACTATTAGAAAAAATAATGAGGATTCCTATTCCAGTTTCTCCCCAACTGTAACAAGAATAGCCTGACTTTACCAGAAAATCAAAATTCCTTGACAATTCCAAGTTTTCCCTGACAATCGCCACCCAGCTCACAGCCTCAATGTTATTTGAAAAGGATTCTAACGGTGGCTAACACGCTATTTCATGCATGTACACGCTACAATACATCGTATTCAAGATGCACCTGGCATGATCCCAGGAGACTAGTTTCTTCTCCTCTTTCAAGCTCCATAATTTAAACAGACAGCGATGCTACTGGTATCCAATTTTTGAATTCTCTGATGGATTTACCAATTTTCCCGACCGATTGGCAAAAGGTCACCTATTATTGGAATATTTTTTTCCGATGAATTGAATTTTCTAGAGCAGCTTTAAATTAGCTAAATTTTCCATTCATCGTCTCGTATTTTTAGAACTGCAAGCATGTATTTCCCATGAACTAATGTGCTCCTGATACCTCTCAGCCCGAGTTTCAGAAATTAAAATAAAAAATGCAAGGTTAAACTTCCGAACAACATAGCCTTGGATTCCTTGTGATGAGCGTAATATATTGTGATTAGTGATGGGTTGTTCATGATCGATTCGTTCAAAATGATTGAATCACCAAGTGACTTATGATTCATTTCGGGAAAATGATTCAATCAATTCAATCATTTTGTGTTTCCGTCTGCCGTGTGATTGAATGTGATATTAAGTGGAAAAACACATTCACATGTACATTATCCGTTATGTCTAGTCATGAAATTTCAGAGAGATATCTTCATGGGCATAAATCCATTAATATTTGGTCAGTGAGTTTATGTTTGGATAGCATAGTTAGAGACAAGGCGCTCATTTTAAAAACGATGAAATTAACCCTTGTTACAATACCAGCGCACCATTACAGTTGGTAAACTTGGTAATAATTTGAATTACCTGCTCAGTTGAAAGCTCCTAATTGAATGGAATTCAACACAGCAGATCAGAAAACATTCATGCGCATTAATTTGCACAGTCTGAGCTGGTGATTTAATTTTCAAGTACATAGTTTGACGTTATTCTTCTTGAATTCAGGGTCTGTGACAGTTTACCCTCTTTAAATATTCTCGTGACTATAGTACTTGAAAATCTCCAATTTAATGCGGATAGAAAATTTGTGGAATCTGTAAATCAATCAGCCTTCCTAAATTTCTAAGCACGATAGTAATTATTCAAAATCAATTATTCAAATAGATTGATGGCATCAATCAGCATCATTCAAGTGTTTGAGTCTCTTCGATCTCGATTCATTCTAGTCTTTCGATTCACGTGACTCTCGTGATTCATCTAATCAATCTGACTTACGAGTCATAATGAATCAAATGATTGAATCAGTAGATTGTATCATTTAAGTGACTCGAATCAAAATGATTGAATCACTAAAATGATTGACTTAGCCCATCACTAATTGTGAACATGATTTTTAACACAACTAGGCAAATATCCCAATAAGGATATACAAATGGGATACATAGTACATCTGATTCACAACCAAATGACTAAGATTCACAACTGAATACTTCACGAATTGATGGAGCTTATTCCATGCACGTCAGTGAAGGACTTAAGTTTTAGCTGGTGAAATAAAGAGAGGGAAAGACTGGCCGATGAATGTAATGGTAGAAAAATAATGAGGATTTATATCCCAGTTTCTCCCTGACTGTAACAAGAATTCCCTGACTTTACCTGAAATTCAAAATTCCCTGACAATTCCAGGTATTCCAGGATGATCAACACCCTGATAGGCCACTCTTCAGTCACGTTATTCACCTCTCCTTACGGATTTGGACGTGCTTACAACAGGGTTGCAATTTTGTCAAACTGCACTGCCCTCTTCGACAAAATGAAATACCTTCATAACATGATTATGTCTGCTTCGTAATCATAATTATGCAAAGGTACCAATTGCTCTAGGCCCCATCTCACAAAACCCTAACGAACAGGAGGGGAAAGAACGACAACAAACAATGCAGAGAATAAATCACGAATTGATGGTGCTTATTCCATGCACATCAGCGACGGACGTTAGTTTCAGTCAGTGAAATATAGGGCAGGAAAGACTGGCCAATAAACGTGATAGTAGAAAAATAATGAGGATTGCTATTCCCTGTTTTCCCTGACAATCGCCACCCAGCTCACAGCCTCTAAGATATTTGAAAAGGATTCTAGAGGTGGCTAACAAGCTATTTCATGCATGTAGACGCTAGAATACCTCGTATTCAAGATGCACCTGGCAAGTTCCCGAGAGATGCATATCTTCTCTCCTTTCAAGCTCCGTAATTAAAACATAGGGAGGCTACTGGTATCCAATTTTTAAATTCCCTGATTGGTTTAACAATTTTCCTGACCAACGGGCAAAAGGTCACCTATTATAGGAATATTTTTTTCTGCTGAACTGAATTTTCTACGGCAGCTTTAAATTTTCTAATCATTGTCTCGTATATTTAGAACTGCAAGCATGTATTTACTATGTGCCAATATGCTCCAGCTAATTCTCAACCTGAGTCTCGGATGTTAAAATAAACAATGCAAGAAAAGATTTTCCGAACAACATAGCCTCGGATTCCTTGTGATGAGCATAATACATTGTGATCATGATTTTAAACACAACTAGGCAAATATCGCAATATGGATATACAAAAGGGATACATTGTAAGTCTGATTCACAACCAAATAGCTAAGAATCACAACTAAACACTCCACGAATTGATGGTGTTTATTCCATGCACGGCAGCGACAGACGTTAGTTTCAGTTGGTGAAATAAAGTGCAAAAAAGATGCTGATTAACATAATGGGAGAAAAATAATGAGGATTTATATCCCAGTTTCTCCCCGACTGTTACAAGAATTCCCTGACAATTCCAGGTATTCCCAGTTTTCCTTGATTATCAACACTCTGATAGGCCACTCTTCAGTAACTTTCTTTACTTCCCCTTACGGTATTGGACGTGCTTACAACAGGGCTGCAATTTTGTCCAACTGCACTGCCGTCTCAGACAAACTAAAATACCTTCATAACATGATTATACCTCCTTTGTAATCATAATTATGCAAATGTACCAATTGCTCTAGGCCCCATCTCACAAAACCCTAACGAACAGGAGGGGAAAGAACGACGACATACAACGCAGAGAATAAATCACCATACTTCTCATTTATTGACCACGGTGCATACAAAACAACATTAGCATCCGAGATGTCCCTCAATCTTCAAAGATGACGCAGCCTACTCATCGTCCTCCTCTGCGGCCGCTCCACCAGCACCCTTGCGCATGTTCTTCCTCTTGACGCGCCCAGGCCGTCCACCGCCAAACGGAGACTTGAGCGAGAAGTCTATGTGCTTCTGCGAGTCCAAGCGCACGATGAAGCTGGGGATGTTCACCACCTGCTTGCGTACCCTGCGTCACACACGCAATGGGAGGAGAAAGAAAGTGAAGTTAGAGAGAGAGGGTTGATATGTAAAAGAAATAAAACCCTACAAACTAGGGATAGACCAATACGAAAGATTTCCAATATCGGTACGAATTCCGATACCAATTCTCCTCCCCTGGCTATCATTACTACTTCGTTCTAGGTATAAAACAAACTCAAAGATAAAAGAGAGCCAGAAGTTACCAGCATCCATCTCCTCAGCCTAATAACGTAATTGTATTCTACCAGACTTTATTTGACGGCAAACCTTACAGTTGATAGTCCTTCAAAAATGAGACACTTAAATTTAGTGGGGATAAAATTGTGGGCCAATTTCTGCTCGAATACAATCTCATAAGTTATTTTTCATTAAAAAGCTAAGGATGAATCAAATCCAAATGTCGATTCTCGATTCTACCGATTCACAGGATTAGAATCGGTACCGAGAATCGAACGCCTAAAGTCTTATATAATTCCATCGATTCCAGATGGATAAATACTCAAATCAAACTTCATTTATCACATCACATTTGTCTCTATAATTTTGGTTGAAGGCTATCAATATGTACTTTTTATGTACATACCTCAATAAGCTGAGGATATATTTGCTATTTGTTAATAAATATACTTTTCGAGAGACTTAGTTGTCTATGTTATTTCATTTCAGCCAATGCTTGAATTTTAATAATAACCATACCCCACTGGTATATCAATGTCCCACTGTCTGTTATTAGGAATACGAATCGATGGAATCAGAATTGAGAATCGATTTGAAAGAATGGGAATCAGAAAAAAGTGGAATTCCACTCATCCCTACTTATTATCTAAGCTCTTTTCTCTTATTTAAGACTTTAAGATCCCAATCATTCGACTCCAATAAGTCTACTCAATTTTCTCTCCTCTAACACGTAACTAGAACACAAAACAATTTCTATATTCAGCGACAAAAACATGAACAGATAGATAAAAGAGAAAAGATGCAAAAATAGTTATTTGTACTTTCCATGTAATACCTCATTATCAATTTGTACTTTCTATGTACTACCTCAATAAGCTGAGGATATATTTGCTATTTGTTAATAAATATACTTTTCGAGAGACTTAGATTGTTAGTTGGGGGAGCCTTCGTCAGGAGCTCGGGCACCTAGACCTTTAGTGGTCCTTTGTGCCAACCCCATTTTTAACCTGCCTGCCACATGCAGACAGGGGACAAGAGCGCCACGGTGAAGGTATGAATGGTCAGCCATCCATCCCTCATCTGGGCCCAACATTGCTTAACTTCAGTGATCTTATGGGAACTGGTGTGTCAATGAGGCTGGGCCCTTGCCCGAGAAGTCGTTTCTGATTCCATCGTTCCAGATAGATAAATATTCAAATCAAATTTCATTTATAACATCATAGTTTTCTCAGTAATTTCGGGTGTAGGCTATCAATTTGTACTTTTTATCTACCACCTCAATAAGCTGATGATATATTTGCTATTATTTGTTATAAACATACTTTTTGAACGATTTAGATTGTTAGTTGGGGGAGCCTTCGACAGGAGCTTGGGCACCTAGACCTTGAATGGTCCATTGTGCCAACCCCTTTTTAACCTGCCTGCCACATGCAGAGAGGGGACAAGAGCGCCACGGTGAATGAATATGAATGGTAACCCATCCATACCTCGTCCAGGCCCATCATTGCTTAACTTCAGTGATCTTACGGGAACTGGTGTTTCAATGAGGCTAGGCCCTTGCCCTTTCGAGAGACTTAGTTGTCTACGTTATTTTATCTCAGCCAATACTTGAATTTAAATATTAGTTGCATGCTACTGGTATATCAACATCCCCACCAGTTTATTAGGAACAAGAATCAATGGAATTGGAATCAAGAATCAGGAATCAATTTGAAAGAAACGGAATCAAAAAAAGTGGAAACAACTCATCCCTAACAAAAACCATACACAACTTAACCTACTAGCATTAACTTACGTCACCAGCCAACGACAGACTCAGGAGGCAACAATCACCACTGCCTTCCACGAGAAGGACTCTCTAATGGCTCAGAGCATGTGTAACTGACGTGCTACAAAACAAAACGCACAGACGTTGAGGATCAGGCTCAAACAGAGTCTGACTGCCTCAAGTGGTCTGTAGGAAACAGACAGCAGCGGGCACAGAGCTGAAAAGATTCACCAACCCAGCATCAAGCACAGTCATTCGCTAGCAGAGTAAAAATCATGAACATATAACATACTCCCAGAATGAGGGCAACCTGCACATTATACCCCTCTCAAGAATGTACGTTGAAGGTCTAAAGAACTACCCAGAAATACAGATTCTTAATCTATATATATAAAAACGAATGCATGTCTGTGTGTCCTGTATGCATTACTACACTGTTGATCCGATCACCAAGAAACTTGTGTTGAAACATGTGAAACAAGTTGTTGAGTACACTCTTGCAAAGGTTTTAGGTATAAAAATTTTTTTAATATTGAGGCCCTCTTAATCTTTCGAATACTTTTCATGCAACACCGCCCGACGGGTAAGTTAATAATCCTAACCTCAGTTTTAATCTTATCGTGCTGAAATTTTGGCGAGTAATAGTTCAAGGCAGGAGGAAAGTTGTAGGCTACTTTAAAATGATCCCAGGGCCCTTAAAAGTCCCAAAAAGGGGTGGTTCGCGGTAGATATCGGGTTTTGTGCAGTGGTTTCATTTTATACTTTTTTAAATTATTTCCGCTCGAGATAGAGAGTTGGAATTTTTTTAATAAATGTCTGAAAGAATGAAGTTTTTAATTCTTTCAATTAATTATCCTTTTCACTTCGTAATTGACTGAAAATTGTGTTTTTAGCTGCAGAAACACATATTTTCCTGTGAAATCAACAATACCATATTCGCTTGACAACCAGATTTCGGTCATTGCTGTTGGAATTCATATTGATTAGTTGAGCCGATTAGGAATGCTAAGCATTTGGATTTGTGCAGCGGAAAATTATTTTGCTTTTTAAAACAACTTTAACTAAAGATAGAGAGTTGAAATTCATTTTATCGCATACCCGAAAGCATGATACTACTAAAATTAGTGGTATCATGCCCGAAAGAATGAAGTTTCTCCCTTTTTCAATCTATTTTCTTTTACGCATTTTCCTTGACAACCAAATAAACAAACAAAAATAAACATTAAATCAAATCTTAATTAACGAAAATGAAATTCTGAATAGCTACTCAACAAGTAAGTACTCAAATTATGTACTTAACTATAATGTTCTTTTAGCCTGGCTGTGCAGGTAGTATGATTACAGTAAAGGGTTTCAAAAAATTGTCTCTCTATATTAAACAAGTTTTACAAATTTCATTTTTTTTAATTTACCATGTTATTTTTTTATCATTCTGTCAATTTTTCAGTTATTTGACTTATAATTATTATTGTTCATGGGAGATATTATCACATTGTTTACTTACTATTGCCTCACAATTGTGCAGATGCTCTGCAGAAGAAAATATTAATTTAATAAAACAATTACTTGAAATGTAGTCTGTTATCACAACTACTTACTAACTCCTCACCTCTTATATAAAGAGTTTTGAAGGAAGTATGATCCCGAGCAATGTGGGGTAATTCAGCTAGTTCATGAATAAAACAACTTAGTTTCAATCCACACAATATTATTATAAACGACCCGGGTCATCTGATGATGGCACGAAGTTGCTGAAACCCGGGTCGTTTATGATAAAATTGTGTGGATTGAAACTAAGTTGTTTTTATCATGAATATAATTCACTTCCACAAAGTTAAGCAGGAAATGATAACGGATTCTTAACTAAAAAACCTTGAAATCAGCACCAACAGCTAATTAAGTAATACTGACTGACAGAAAATTCAGTCCGATCTAAAAAAAGATGGCATTTTGAATGTAACAATTTCACACACAGCATGCTCCACTTATTTTTAATTAGTTACGCCTTGAATTGATAGGCAGCTACAATATAATCAAAACCTCGAAGGAGATAGATGTATTAAGGCTGCCTCCTAGGGAATTTGAAGAGAGACATCATTTGTACACAATGTAATGCTGCGTAGAGCTAACGGAAAACTGCTCAATGATAGGAAATAACACCAGGAACAGTGAGAAGGAGTACATCTACATCTATGTGATACCCTGCGAACCACCACGAGGGTGTGAAGATCACCAAACATGCACTATTGCCATGAAACTACCTACCCATTGTTAAATTTCTGGCACTCTCTATTAGAAGTTAATCATCATTTTTATAACGTCTACAGGCTAATGGCATATGGCATATATTTTTTAGCATAAATCCCGAAACTTATATCTGAAGCTGATATTTTTGGAACAATAACAAGACAAGATTTTTTTGTAATAGTTAGAATGAAGTCATACAACTTTATGCAAAATTATATCACTCCTAAGCTACCCAAAAGGTTCTCTTAAGTCTGAATGTTTCCCGGACTACTGTCGGCGCAGAAATTATGTGCACTCGAGTTTGGGTACAAATAAAAGGTTAACGAAAAGACTTACAGAAAAGATAATGACACCGTCATTTTTCTCATTCATTTCTACAATATGTAATGGCAAATTTTAATTTTTTTGATGAATATTTATATTTTTTACCACAGTTATAACGTAAAAAGTACCGGTTATTTACGGCGCGCGGGAAAAGCTCTGACTTTGATACCTTGTAACTCAAACACAATTTCTTCAATGACAACTATATTTCTTTAAATGAAGGATAGATATGTTTTCTATAGATTGTGCGAGTTTCAGCTTTGCATGTTTCATAGAAATAAATTTATTATTAATTTTTTTTAAATTATTGCATTTCAAAACTGAGGCATCGTAAGATTTCGATCTTGGTCTCGTTGCAATTGGCATGCCGTGAATAATTTAAATTTAATTTACATTAATAATAAATTTATTTCTATGCAACACGCAAAGCTGACTCTCACACAATCTATAGAAAATATATCTATCCTGCATTTAAAGAAATATAGTTGCCATTGAAGAACTTGTGTTTGAGTCACAAGGTATCAAAGTCAGAGCTTTTCCCACGCGACATAAATAACCGGTACTTTTTACGTTATAACTGTGATAAAAAATATAAATATTCATCTAAAAATTAAAGTTTACCATAATATAACGTAGAAATGAATGAGAAAAATGATAGTGTCATTATCTTTTCTGTAAGTCTTTTCGTTAACTTTTTATTTGTACCCAAACTCGAGTGCACATAATTTCTGCGCCGACAGTAAGGAGGGACATCCACTGGGCGATATTTTACTCATTCTGGATTTTGGCTCAACTTTCATGGATATTAACCGGACTGACACTTGTTCCATGTTATAGCGGGATTCTTTCGCTCCTCGCTCATAGATTAGACAGACAATTCTCTTGTGATAACCATCAATGAAATACTTCAAATTGTTCCACCCCAGCACCCTTTGCTTTCACCCCTGAAGCCTTGCTCGCCACAAATTAACCCCACATGACTTGGCTCAATCTTGCTTCGAATGCAAGCCTTTCCACAAACTTTTGAACCAATCACAAACAGCGAATCCAATGGCCACTGATGGCAGTACTTTCGTAAAACTTTTGTAAGCAGAAAGGTGATCAAATGCAACCGGCTATAAGGGATACAATGTAACGTCCGTCTTCTCAAAATTACATTTGATTGCCACATGAAACATTTTAATATTCCGATTTTGTATCCTCTATTTTAATGAAAAAGTACCAAATACAAGTCATTATTAGACATCAAACTTAAGAGCATGAATATATACTATGGATTAGGATGTTTGGAATTGTTGTCTAGGCTACGTGTTGCCTAAATTTCCACTTTTCGTTCAACCAGTCCTTGGCGCCACTTCGATTAGTCTTTTCAGTTGCTATCGTAAATAGACGTAGTTAATTGTTGCTAACGTGAGACTGTGGTGAATACTCAATAACGATACAGGAGATATTAATTAATTGATGCTTTGAGTAATACCTTGCTATTTTTTGTGACCTAAAAGTTACTTTGTAAATTCGATTCGATCCATATGCAATATGCGACTAACTTCATGTTTCTATGCCTCGTAGTTTTCTCACCAGATGTCTTTGAACACGAAAATTAGTTTAAAATTTCCCATTTTTTTCGGTTTCTTGTGCTCCAGCGTCTAAACGGTTGATCTGGTCTCAAAATGGAGGGATTGGGGTTTTTTGTAGGGAGCTAAACGGTCTAAACAAAGACTCAAATTGTTTGCTTCTTCATTCCTTAGTTACAGAGTTAGTTGGTGTTAAAGTTGGAATTTGCCAGATTTTTGAAATTTTCAAATGTTTCGAGCTGTTACGTCTCCAATAGCAGAGATATAACCTTAATATTTGGGAGATGTATGGTACATTATACGTTCCTTATGGATATTTAGTTAAAACACTGTCTTTTTATTAACAAAGTGGTGAAAATAATATTTTTTAAAATGGTTGATTTTTCCCTCAGTGGTGGTGTAGGTCTCAGGTTTTCAGTGTGTTGTATCTGAATGGTAATGACATTATACCGATGTTATGAATTGTTCTTGTAGCTTATTAAATGTCGGTACGGAGGCTCCCGCGGTAATTTAATGACCATATTCTGTCCGGGTTTTTTCCGTGTTGATCCATTTTTTGGTGGACAACAGTTTCGCCTGGCTTCCAGCTTTAGGACCTGACGAAGCCAGCTGGAAGGCAGGCAAAACTGTTGTCCAACAAAAAATGGATCAACACGGAAAAAACCCGGACAGAATACGCTTATTAAATGTTGTTTTACAGGATGCAATTAGTTCAACTGTTCAAACATGTTTTGAGCCGTTACGTGTCCAATAGAAGAGATATAACCTTAATATTTGGGAGATGTATGGTACATTATATGTTCCTTATGGATATTTAGTTAAAATACTGTCTTTTTATTAACAAAGTGGTGAAAATAATATTTAAAAAAATGGTTGATTTCTCCCTCAGTGGTGGTGTAGG
The DNA here is from genome assembly GCA_963169105.1 of Ceriagrion tenellum. Taxonomy (NCBI): domain Eukaryota; kingdom Metazoa; phylum Arthropoda; class Insecta; order Odonata; family Coenagrionidae; genus Ceriagrion; species Ceriagrion tenellum. The sequence continues at coordinate 10,039,533 of OY720645.1, forward strand.
TCTCAGGTTTTCAGTGTGTTGTATCTGAATGGTAAAGACATTATACCGGTGTAATGAATAGTTTTTGAAGCTTATTTAATGTCGTTTAACAGGGTGCAATTAGTTTATTCTGATGACTCATGGATTTTTCACAGCAATCTCCTAAAAATCTGACTATGAGTAACATTAAAATGATCGTTCTGAAACACTTAATATGCAAATTTATTCATAACCCCCTCTGCCCCCTGCCAGACAGCTTTGAACAGGACCGGACTTGTTCGAGGTCATCCCACCCCACTAGCCAGACAAGGTCGATGTGCGAGACTCCTTGAAAGGATCTCCAGACCTCCCCTCCTACTTACTCCCCCTCCTATGCGAGTGGTACATAAACGGGAGTCAAGCGAAGTAAGAGCACATTGCGAACCATCACACACCAAGCAGTTGAGAAAATGTCATCTAAAATCGCCAGCTTTCAACAGATCCCAAGAGCATGCTTGGGCAGGGCTGCAAGCGGTCCTACCAGTTGGTTTTAATGGAAAAATGACATTTTTGCCCAAATAATGACCAAATAGTGACCTAAATATGACCAAAAATTGACCAAATACAACCAAGATCTTACTGAAACCGGCCAAACATACTTGAGTATAACAATACTTGTCCTATTCGACTTCAGTAAGGCCTTTGACAGAGTTGACCATGCCTGCCTTCTCAGTAAAATGAAGCTGCTCGACTTCTCCGCTTCTGCTCTTAACTGGTTTCTCTCGTATTTGACTGGGCGGCAACAGGCAGTTCGGGACTCTCAGGGTAATCTATCTTCCTGGCTACCTACCGTGAAAGGTGTCCCCCAGGGATCCGTCCTTGGTCCCCTGTTGTTTGCTATCTACGTATTAGATCTCCCTAAAGTAATTAAAAATTGTAAGTATATGCTATATGCGGACGACTTGCAAATTTATTATCACTGTCATCTGCAAGACCTAAATGAAGGGATCGCTCAAATTAACAGGGACGTTGACGCCGTGGCAAACTGGGCCAAAGCGAACTTTCTTACCCTAAACTGTGAGAAAACCAAAGCAATCATTATTGGTACAGCGAGGATTATAAATAAAATAAATTTTGGTGAAGTCCCCAATGTCATTCTAGACAACCTTGCTGTTCCATATTCCAACGTCGTTCGGAACCTGGGAATATTAATGAACACGAACCTCACTTGGCACGACCATGTACTACAAATTTCAAATAGAATCAATAGCACAGTCTATCGACTTAAACTTTTCAAGCACCTACTACCTTTTCACACTAAAAAGTTACTTATTACCACACTCGCTTTTCCGCACTTTGACTATTGCTCATTAGTCTTCACTGACCTGACTAATGAACAAAAAGAGAGACTCCAGCGGTTGCAGAACTCCTGCATTCGATTCATTTATAATATTCGCCGTGCCGAGCACATCACTCCATATAGAGCACAACTAGCCTGGCTCAATATAGAAAACAGACGCCAATACATGCTCTGCACATTTCTTTACGTGCTATTTTCCCGGAGAGAACCTCGGTACATTTACGACCTATTTAGTAGACCTCCACTATCTCGGAGCATGTCTACCAGGAGTGACCCTGCCAATCTGTACTGCCCCGCGCATCGTACCTCAAAATATCACCTATCTTTTGTAGTCAGCGCCACGGCAACATGGAACTCTCTACCGTACCATATAAAATACAGTCAGACTCTCTCTACCTTTAAATCCAAAACATATCATTACCTGCTTGCAAAGTAATTCCAAACTTGGTACTTTGGACTTCTCACGGTTGATATCTAATAAGTTTGTCTTATATATTTTACTCTCTTTGTGGTACTTAATGCTTGGTTTATTGTACATTGTCTTTGGTTCCGAACCTTTTACTTTTTACCATGGATTTCTCACTGATAAACATTGAATGAGTTTTTCTCACACCTTCTTCACTCTCTGTGGTTCTTAAATGCTTATTTTGTTGTATATCGTTTTTTATGCTTATATTGTTGTATATTGTATATTGTGAGAGCTGAAAATCCCATTGTTCTTGATAATTTTTTTTGATAATTGTTTTTGATAACTTTTGTTTTAGATAACTTTTGTAATGCTCTTAGGGGTGATGTACCCAGAGCAAATAAAGCATTCTTATTCTTATATGTTTCCTAGAGTCCTGCATTCTCCGCCAACTTGCAGAAAATCTGTATAATGCACGATTCGAACACATATCTTGTACTCGCACGTCTTCAATTCGCACCTTGCAAGGGATTTTTAGGGTCCAGTCGGCCGCCAGTTGGGGAGTTGGCAGAGAATGCAGGGCTCTGATGTTTCCTGGTACATATAGTGCCTTAGAAGAGGGAAAGTAATTGAACGACATATTAATAAATGTGTCAAATAAAACTTTAGTCACAAGAAAGTAATGCAAAATTAAAAAAACTCTTACTTTCCAAAAAAATAACTCGCACGCACTTCCTAACTAGAAACGTACGGTAACAAAATAGTCAAATAAAATATTTACTTCGTTGAGTGATAAATATAATGTGATTACATCAGATATACATTACACTTGCCCTGTTGTAGAGAGTTGGAATTTTTTTATTAAATGTCTGAAAGAATGAAGTTTTTCATTCTTTCAATTAATTATCCTTTTCACTTTGTAATTGACTGAAAATTGCGTTTTTAGCTGCAGAGACACATATTTTTCTGTGAAATCAACAATACCATATTCGCTTGACAACCAGATTTCGGTCATTGCTGTTGGAATTCATATTGATTAGTTGAGCCGATTAGGAATGCTAAGCATTTGGATTTGTGCAGCGGAAAATTATTTTGCTTTTTAAAACAACTTTAACTAAAGATAGAGAGTTGAAATTCATTTTATCGCATACCCGAAAGCATGATACTACTAAAATTAGTGGTATCATGCCCGAAAGAATGAAGTTTCTCTCTTTTTCAATCTATTTTCTTTTACGCATTTTCCTTGACAACCAAATAAACAAACAAAAATAAACATTAAATCAAATCTTAATTAACGAAAATGAAATTCTAAATAGCTACTCAACAAGTAAGTACTCAAATTATGTACTTAACTATAATGTTCTTTTAGCCTGGCTGTGCAGGTAGTATGATTACAGTAAAGGGTTTCAAAAAATTTGTTTCATTCGTAGCACTGATGTGAGGTTTGTCACGTTTTGGACCTTTCCTATTAGGTATAATAATGACTTTTAGTGAATTTTTAGCATAATAATGACTTTTAACGACCAAGATCAGAAATAATGACCAATAATGGTGACCAACTTGCAGCCCTGCGCTTGGGTGATGCATATTTGCGAGTGGAGAGACAGGACGTTGGGTCTACCTACAAAATATTTATCCCCAAAGACCTTATGAAGGAGGAATATACGGATTTCATGTTGACAGTGAAGTTTAACACGTCATACTACTGTGTGTTTAGACATCAAAAACGAGAGTTTGCGGTGGTCACGCAGAATGTGACATTCTCCAGCTTCCCTGATGGAAACGGGACAGAGGAGAGATTCAACATAACCCTGACGTCTGATATAACCGATCCAGAAAAACTTCTCAAGGCTGAGGAGCAGCTTCCTATCATCTCGGTGGATGTGAATGAGGCCTACAAGGCAGCTCCACAACCCTACGGAGGACGTGTTCCAGAGAGAACTGAAGTCGATGGAAGGACCAGGGTTATTTGCAAAGGTGGATGTGAGATCTTGATATCAAAAGGCAGTAGTGAGATGGCGAAGGTCGACGGAAAGAAGCCAGTGTGCTACACGGACCATAAAGAATCTCGAGTGAGATATGGTAGCACTGATGATGCATCAAAGGGGCTCGTTTGCGAGTAATCAAATTTGTGCTTGCCACAGAGGATAAATTGACTATATTTTGAAAGAAGTATTCAATAATACCACTGTAATGCTTATATAACTGTTCTATAAATAAAAAATATAAACTAATATTGCCTTGTTAATTATTACTCATTTCCATATTTTTTATCTAGATGAGTAATGACTTTAGAAGATAACCAAAAATATGATCTGTTAGCCAAGTCATGACTCTTTCCAAGAAATGCTTTATTATTGTGCTTGAATCGTAAATTTGAGAGAAAATAATTGTTTCGTATAAATTTCCCTTCAATTCAAGTTATTTTGAGCCTCTTGACGCTGTTTACTAGTGGTTATCTAGCTTACTAATGACTATAGAAGATAAAACATGATTTGTTAGCCAATCAATGACTCTTAACGAGAAGTGCTTTACTTCCTCGCTAGAGACCTAAATTTGAGAGAAAATAATTTTTAATATGACCTGTTAGCCAAGTCATGACTCTTTCCAAGAAATGCTTTACTTTTGCGCTTGAATCGTAAATTTGAGAGAAAACAATTGTTTCGTATAAATTTCCCTTCAATTCAAGTTATTTTTTGAGCCTCTTGACGCTGTTTTCTTGTTATGTAGCTTACTAATGGGTACAGAAGTTAACAAAACATATGATTTGTTAGCCAATCAATGACTCTTAACGAGAAGTGCTTTACTTCCTCGCTAGAGACCTAAATTTGAGAGAAAATAATTTAAAAAAAAACCATTTAGTACATAAACGACACAAATTCAAATTTTCCCTCCAAAAATTGGATGCAAATTGGCAACTATGGAACTTTGAGCGTTGGACTCTAAGAGGGGAGCTAGGGACTTAAGGGGAAGTTGGGCGTCGGCTCCCACTCAGAATCGTATAAATACGCACGTTTGCATTGGCTTAAGCATCAGTTCGTATAAACTGTGGTCTGGGCGCCCTCTAAACCCCCCAAAAGATTTGGAGATGGTATTGAATATTAGTGCTTTTGTCAAAATTTCGATAGCTTTAATAGTTTAGGCTAGGGAGGCTAAAACGTTAGCTGAGTTATTAGGACCGCATAACATGTGAGCAGGTGGCGTTGTAGGAAAAACTTTAATAACACCGCTGTTTGAAGAGATAGGGATATAGTTTAAATTACAAAGTTGCTTAGCTATTTCATTCCCATCTAATGCAAACATCAGATTTAAGGAAATACGTCAGGGTTCAGGGTCAGGGTATTGATTTACCCTTAATTTGTGAGTAAGCGTTTTGGTGTTTATTATGAAAGTGTTGTTATTTAGTCGTTATACACGAATCGATGATTGGTTTCTATGATTTTACTCCGCAAGCCCCCCAAAAAAAAATAAATTCCACACTTGGAAATTTCATCATGTTGGGAAGTTGCCCCCAAATGTGCTAATAACACCACTGTTTGAAGAGATAGGGATATAGTTTAAATTACAAAGTTGCTTAGCTATTTAATTCCCATCTAATGCAAACATCAGATTTAAGGAAATACGTCAGGGTTCAGGGTCAGGGTATTGATTTACCCTTAATTTGTGAGCAAGCGTTTTGGTGTTTATTATGAAAGTGTTATTTAGTCGTTATACACGAAACGATGATTAGTTTCTATGATTTTACTCCGCAAGCCCCCCAAAAAAAAATAAATTCCACACTTGGAAATTTCATCATGTTGGGAAGTTGCCCCCAAATGTGCTAATAACACCACTGTTTGAAGAGATAGGGATATAGTTTAAATTACAAAGTTGCTTAGCTATTTAATTCCCATCTAATGGAAACATCAGATTTAAGGAAATACGTCAGGGTTCAGGGTCAGGGTATTGATTTACCCTTAATTTGTGAGCAAGCGTTTTGGTGTTTATTATGAAAGTGTTGTTATTTAGTCGTTATACACGAATCGATGATTAGTTTCTATGATTTTACTCCGCAAGCCCCCCAAAAAAAAATAAATTCCACACTTGGAAATTTCATCATGTTGGGAAGTTGCCCCCAAATGTGCTAATAACACCACTGTTTGAAGAGATAGGGATATAGTTTAAATTACAAAGTTGCTTAGCTATTTAATTCCCATCTAATGGAAACATCAGATTTAAGGAAATACGTCAGGGTTCAGGGTCAGGGTATTGATTTACCCTTAATTTGTGAGCAAGCGTTTTGGTGTTTATTATGAAAGTGTTGTTATTTAGTCGTTATACACGAATCGATGATTAGTTTCTATGATTTTACTCCGCAAGCCCCCCAAAAAAAAATAAATTCCACACTTGGAAATTTCATCATGTTGGGAAGTTGCCCCCAAATGTGCTAATAACACCACTGTTTGAAGAGATAGGGATATATCTTTGAAGGCTTCCGCGACTCTTATAATTATTAATGTTGCTCTTTTCAGGTATTTCCGTCGCGTGTTTGGTTTTTTCGACAACAGTTTCTCCCCTCTTCCTGGGGGCGTCTTCAGGTCCGTTGGACATTTTTGTAAACAAAAATTACAAAAATGTCCAACGGACCTGAAGACGCCCCCAGGAAGAGGGGAGAAACTGTTGTCGAAAAAACCAAACACGCGACGGAAATACCTGAAAAGAGCAACATTAATAGATAGGGATATAGTTTAAATTACAAAGTTGCTTAGCTATTTAATTCCCATCTAATGGAAACATCAGATTTAAGGAAATACGTCAGGGTATTGATTTACCCTTAATTTGTGAGCAAGCGTTTTGGTGTTTATTATGAAAGTGTTGTTATTTAGTCGTTATACACGAAACGATGATTAGTTTCTATGATTTTACTCTGCAAGCCCCCCAAAAAAAAATAAATTCCACACTTGGAAATTTCATCATGTTGGGAAGTTGCCCCCAAATGTGCTAATAACACCACTGTTTGAATAGATAGGGATATAGTTTAAATTACAAAGTTGCTTATTTATTTAATACACATCTGATGCAAGAATAATATTCAAGGTAATACGTATGGGTTCAGGGTAGACAATAAAAGACCAGGTTTTTTATTCGATTTTTATTAGATTTTTGTGTATGTACACAGAATATTTCGAATCACCATAGTTATACATAAGGATCTCCGCCCCCGACAAGTCGAAATACTTAGGGAGGAAGAGTTTCCTCTTCCTCCCATTCACCATCACTCCCGCCACAAAATTCCCGGTTCGCGTGGTAACCCTTTCCAAGGTCTCCATGCGGTAGCGCGTCTCATCCCGAAGGTCCTCCTTCTTTAGGAAGGCCGCCTCCTTCTGCTCCACCAACAGTTTATTATAATTGCGGTAGAGGTGGTGGTGGTGGATGAACCTTCGACGGCGGCTGCTGCTGCTGTATTCTTTGAATTCATTCTATATATAAGGTATGCAAGAAAATACTAATTAGTGCACAGGTTCTCACACTACTTAAAGAGAGATTGAAAGAGACTACCAAATTAATTCTTCTGCACTCCACGAACTAGCGTTACGACAGAGTTCATATTACATTAGGTATCAAAATGATACGGAAATGGAGATTAAAATTATACATACTCACATGATACTGGTTGTAGTTGGTCTACGACAGAGCAGGATGTGTTGTTGTTGGTGGTGGATGGTCCAACGGGGGTGGATGGTCCTCCCGCAAGATGCAAGGTCTAACGGGGACGGATGGTCCCACAGATGCTTCGGCGGCGGCTGCTGACTTAGCGTTCATTCTATCTAAGGTGTGCAAGAAAATACTAATTACTTAGTGCGCACGTTCTCACACTACCTGAAGAGAGATTGAGAGAGAGACTACCAAAGAGAAAACAAACTACTGAGCATACACTACGAAACACCGTCTTTTGAGGAATTTGGAGGTGCTCCAATCTTGCGCGTTATCGATGATTTGATGCGTGAAGGGGCTTATAGTGAAGACGTGTTGGTCATAGGCGAAGACGTAACGTATACTTCACTTCCAGGCGAGTATGATTCGTTTAGGGATTTGTTCGTTCAAACGCTTTCTGCATTCAATATATCCAGTCAAAATTGTTTCCCTAGACTGAGGAGCGTGTTCAATTGACACATTGATGGACATTTAAAAAACCCACGGCCAGCAAGGCTTACGACTACAGAAAAACTCAGGAAGGTAAAGGTCAATTGCTCCTAACCATGAGGAGGCAGGTAAGGAATTCACATCGTGTAAGAAAGTATCAAAGAGAAGTATTGTATACCCGTTTCACATTTACGTGTACACCGACATTATTAAGCCCCAGTTTGTGGGTGATTCCTTGAGCCGCTGTTTACGAAAAATTAATACCAGAGTTGGAGGGTATAAAGTATTCAGTCCGATTTTCTATTACCCCATCGAGAAGAACAACATTGAAAGCATTGAGATTATAATAATCGATGAACTCAGCGAATGGTCCCGTGGATGCTTCAGCGGCGGCTGCTGACTTAGCGTTCATTCTATCTAAGGTGTGCAAGAAAATACTAATTACTTAGTGCGCACGTTCTCACACTACCTGAAGAGAGATTGAGAGAGAGACTACCAAAGACAAAACGCAAACTACTGAGCATACACTACGAAATTCCGTCTTTTGAGGAATTTGGAGGTGCTCCAATCTTGCGCGTTATCGATGATTTGATGAGTGAAGGGGCTTTTAGTGAAGACGTGTGCAAACTGTTCACGAGAGGGAGTCAGCATTTTAACATATCAGTGTTTCTAATTACGCAGAATATTTTCTACCAAAGCGCGCAATCGAGGAACATTTCGCTGAATGCAAAGTACAAAGTATCGTTTAAAATACCGCAAGATCAATTACAATTCGGTCATTTGGCACGACAGGTGTATCCGAAAAAAATCGCAGGATTTGGAAAGGGTTTATAAGGAATCGACGGGAGATCCATTCGGTTATTTGGTCCTGGACCTCGGGCAGGACACTGACGACAGATTTATTTCCGAACGAGCATATTCCCCTACGACTACAACGTCATCATAACCGTAGTCTACATGCCAGTGGACGATGAAAAGATTGAAGAGTAATAAGCATTTGCTCCACGCGTTAAAGTCTGCAAAAGCGAAACTGTGCTCTGCGACACTGAAATCTTCAGACGACGGATTAATTAAAGCAATCTGCGACTGCTGTCTGAATACCATAAACGGGAATCATAAGATAGATAAACGGTTAAAACAAAAACTAGCCAAACATTGTAATATGTTGAGAAAGTTAGCAATGCGGGGAACGGGTGTTAAGAGAATACGCATGCTTCTCGTACAGAAAGGTGGTTTCTTACCAATGTTACTCGGATTAATTTTAAGCGGTGCCATAGGCAGCCCACTAGGGAAATGTGTGTGTAAGATGCTCGTAGGAAGCCCTAAGCCAGCATAACATATATTTATATACAAACTGCGCCCATATTCCAGTTTTTGTCTGTTTTTTAATTTATTTTTTGTAATTTTAATTTATTCGACCATATATCCACCGGGACAGTGGCTTTGTAAGCACGACTTCGTCTCACGTGCCACAATGTAGACTTGAGGCGTGAACATCCAGTTCGCATAAACCCCCCTCCTCGAAATTCGCCTTGAAGGAAGATGGCTTTGCGGTGTAACTGGCTAACACACCTGACCGGCAATTGGGAGATCCGGGTTCGAATCCCGGTCAAGTCAAACGATTGTTTCATGGCGAATTTCAACCCAAGTGTATGTGCACCTGTGCGAGTGACTTCGTACAATATAATTCGTTAAATATAATGTTTGGAAATTAGTCAATTTTGTCGTTTTAATAACGAAAATGTTGGGTTTATTCCCTATGACAGTGGCTTTGTAAGCACGACTTCGTCTCATGTGCTACAATGTAGACTTGAGGCGTGAACATCTAGTTCACATAAACCCCCCTCCTCGAAATTCGCCTTGAAGGACGATGGCTTGGTGGTGTAACTGGCTAACACACCTGACTGGCAATTGAGAGATCCGGGTTCAAATCCCAGTCAAGTCAAACAATTTATTCATAAAGAATTTCAACCCTGGTGTACATATGCACCCTTGTAAGTGACTTCGTACCACATCATTCGTTAAATGCAATGTTTGGAAATTTGTCAATTTCGTCGTTTTAATAACGACAATATGTTTGGTTTATCCACCGGGACAGTGGCTTTGTAAGCACGACTTCGTCTCACGTGCCACAATGTAGACTTGAGGCCTGAACATGTAATTCGCATAAACCCCCCTCGAAATTCGCCATTGAAGGAAGATGGCTTGGTGGTGTCACTGGCCAACGCACCTGACCGCCAATTGGGAGATCCGGGTTCGAATCCCAGTCAAGTCAAATGATTTTTTTCATAGCGAATTTCCACCCTGGTGTACATATGCACACGTGCGAGTGACTTCGTACCACATCATTCGTTAAATACAATGTTTGAAATTTATATATTTACAATTACGAATAAGTCCTTTCCACTTCCCGTTCTAAAATATCTCTGATCCGGCGCAATTTGCGAAAATTAACCAGGAATTTTCTGCCATAAACACTGTGATATTCCTGTTTCTAAGCTTTTTTGAATTTCTCACAAAGTAATTCAGTCCTCCCTGTCGAAGAGTGACGAAACCATTAAGGAAATCCCTTGGAGTGTCGACTTCAGATGGGGCATTTTCCTTCCGGGATACAAATAATAGGCCATTCCGAGCCAGCGATCAGATGGGTGTTCGCTCCCTTGCTTGCTTGTATGGTGGAAGGAAAAACGTCACCAAAGTTGCCGTCTCCCACGGTATTACCGGGAAGAAGCAAGCGCAAAATAAACAAGAAATACTTGGATTGGATATTAGGGGAGGCGACCGACGGCTAAGGGCATTTGCGCCATAGGGGACACAGGTAAGGAAGGAAGGGTGGACAGAGCGACGCTGAGAATACTATCACTATATTTAGAGGGAATAAGGTGGGAGCCCCTAGAGAGACTCGGAAGCTACATGCTGAGCTTGGCTTGCCTGAATAAAACATAGAACTGATATTTCTCAGAGCGACGCTGAGAATACTATCACTATATTTAGAGGGAATAAGGTGGGAGCCCCTAGAGAGACTCGGAGGCTGCAAGCTAGGCTTAGCTTGCTTGAATGTAATGTTATGTGAATGTAATGTTAATGATTTAATGAACGTATATTATACATTAATCGCTCCTTACCATGAGGAGGCAGGTAAGAAATTCACATTGGGTAAGAAAGTATCAAAAAGAAGTACTGTATACCCGTTTCACATTTACGTGTACACCGACATTATTAAGCCCCAGTTTGTGGGTGATTCCTTTGAGCCGCTGTTTACGGAAAACTAATACCAGAGTTGGAGGGTATAAAGTATTCAATCCGATTTTCTCTTGCCCCGTCGAGAAGAACAACATTGAAAGCGTTGAGATTTTTAATAATCGATAAACTCTGTGAACATATTCTAATTCATAGTGGGATACAATCTTCAATAGTGGTGTTACACTTTATAAAAAAGAAGTAATTTAGATTACTTCGTCATTAAGCAATGAGATGGCTCTGGTAGCGGATCGTTATTATGCATACTATGCAAGACAGGTGGGGGGAGAGGTGGGACCAATATATAGAGCTTCATATTGCGTGCAAAAAGCGAGGGATATTGAGAGTTATCTCGCAGGTCTGTGGCAATTTGCGAAACCATTATTATTTAGCGGACTTAAGAGCATCAAACCGGTTAATGAGATATTACGCAATAGATTAAACAAGGCAGGACAGAATTTGAAGCGTAAGGCCGAGGAAAAGTTGTTTAAAGGGGGGAGATTGGGGGTAGCAAAATGTATTCGCTTGATTAACATAAAACCACGAGGTGGTAGGAAAAAACAGCATTCAACGAGAGGGCGAAGAGCGAAGAAGGTCGCGTCGTCAGATATTTTTTCATAATGGCTGAGTATATGCTACGTTCGTTGGATTTATTCCAACCTAATCCACCCATACAGACCAACATTCTATCTAAACGCTTGGTGCCTTACAAACCCATATCTTCGTTGGACAATCGATCGGTCATTGAATTTTCAATTAAAGATTCTGGCGACTCGTACAGTTAAAGGCCGTTTATGATAATTGTATAAGTGTTACGAGCTTAATAGAAGAACTAGGATGGGAATTACTATTAGAACGCATGGTTAAAATTTAGGTTAAACCTTTTAAGTAAATTCGAAACAGAGTTGTTCACAGACGACATTAGATATATATACTGAGAACCCCTGCGTATTATGCTAGGTTTGATCAGATTAACAAGATTAGAGAGATAGATTGTCGTACCAATAGATTTAAAATGTCATTTTTCCCGCGTACCATAAGAGAGAACAATAGGCAGCGTAGCAAAGGGATAGGTAGGTGAAATATAGTTAAGAGTAATCTGTAGTGCATGATGCATGTAATAACAACGAATAATCCCATTCTTATTATGTATATAACAAACCATCTATCTGCATGTGACCTTATTATCCAGCATGTCCCCGTTTAATATCCTGATCGCATGTCAATGGTGCATGTTTGGTGATCTTCACCCCCTGCCACACAACCTCGTGGTGGCTCGCAGGGTATCACGTAGATGTCGATGTAGATGTACAGAGATTTAAATAGTATATACCTCAAGCTCAAAGTGAAGATTTGCAAGAAAAATTTAAGTGATTATACTGATGCAGATACTAATCAGCCAGGCGTTGTCAACAATATTCTACACTCACTATTCGAGCAATGTGACGTTTATTTCAATGGGACTCTTGTCACACCTTCCGAGGATAATTATCACTCTAGAAATTAATTGGAAAACGTTCTTAACTATGGATCTGACGCTAGTAGAATGCCCTTGCGTAATGTTGGTTGGGAATTGGACACGGGGAATGATGTTAACGACACCGATAGCAACAATGTTGGGTACACGAAACGAAAATCGTGGTTCAAGAATAGTGCCGAGGTTGAATTGTATGGTAAATTACACGTGGACGTATTTAATCAAACACAGCTGCTATTCAATGGCGTAGACATTAATATTAGATTAATGCTCTCGAAACCTGCTTTCCATCTAAACACAGGATTTTTGTCACACGCCCACGGAAGGGCTAAATAAATAGTTTGTAAAAAGCCTAATTTCCATGTTTTAATGCCTAAAAATACCCACCTTCCAATTCTCTGTGCATAAATCAGATGTTATTGCTAGACCATGGTCACCTACAACTTTGTACATTGAATTACAAAAAATTGTCCACCCTACTGGTCAATCCGAACACATCTATGAAAAAAAATATTATAAACATTGAACCATTCACCAATTTCAAGTCTGTGCACAGACAATGCTCCAATACTATAATGTGGATGGTGTCTTTATATATATTGTAACGATAGGCTCGTTAGATCCCTCCCAGTCGCGCGTTGTTCGATGGTCGCTTTTTGCACGTCGTTCGCATTGAGCAGGCACTAGGCAAGTAGTTGGTGGCCCTCCGTAACTACAAAGGCAGTTTTGTATGTGTTACGTTTTTGGTGGGGTATAAAAAGGGGCTGTGGTTCGTGAAGAAGAAGGGAAGAAAGGCAGAAGGCTGACAGTCAAGGTAGTCAGTTGACGGAGAGAGGCAATCGGAGAGGCAAATGGAGAGGAACGAGAGATTGGAGAGATAGCCGCATGCTTGAAAAGCTGCCCACCGCTGATACGAAGGTGACTGCTCGTACATCCATTGTGAGAAGAATCCACTCTTGGAAGGAGGTTGGAGACAACGCTGTTCTTCATCCATTCCCGAGCAACGTCAACGAGTACCAAGGACTGCGACAGGAGAGAGGATCCTGTAATCAACCGCTTCACACCTTGAATAAGGCCGTTTTCGAACTTGGCAAACGCCTAGTTAACTTGGTATCAAGTTAACTTGATCCCAAGACCGCCAAGACCGACCGGGTAGAATCTTGACTTGACACTTTCTTAAGCCATTTTACGGTGGAAGAGACACCATGCGGCCTTCATTTCGTAAAACATACGAAAAGCGCTATCCGTGTCCATAATTATTGTGGGTGATGGACGTGGATTACTTCTTTAAAATGCTTCCCAACCTTATACGGCAAAGTAACAGAGAATATTATTTTTAAAATCTTATTGCTTATGAATAAAATAATTCTCATATACCATAATATGGTGATTAACTAATATGCTTCGATTACTTGGGGCTGCGAAAGTGGACGACATATTGCTCACTGTATTTCACCATTAACAATGTCTTTATGCAAAAAAAGGCATCATAATATTTTTTGCCTGTATGAAAAAACACGTTACAATATATTAATGCATTACACTCCGAACTATCTACCTATGATCTCTGACTGTTGACTGATAAATACGCGCGTTGTAACTGACATAATTAAGCTGAAAACAAATTATATTTACTCTAAAGGTTATTGTCCCATTTCTTTGATGAATGCTGTGAAAACCTCTCCAAAGTTAACGTTATTAACAATTATTATGTTTGTTAGCTAAAAAAAATGCTGCCAATGAAATTATGGCTACCTTTGAGTACTTTCCATCGGACCATAATTCTTTCATATAATTTCTTTCATCCTTATTTCATTTCTTTTCCTTCCACAGTAATGAAGATAGATTTTGTAGGTTCAATGAAGTAAACAAGGACGGTACATTTACAATGTATGGAATTATTCACACAACTATTAGGTCTTACTACAACACACATAAACAACTATCTTTTATCAGTATATTCACATTTGAAAAGCCTTTAAATATAACGAATTCATCAATTTTTCCGCAAAAAAATTAATAAATATCACACAAGTATACGTAGCAATGATAAAATAGTATCCATTTGAAAGTTTCTTCACTTCTATCTTCCGTACAAGCCCATATTATCACACCCCGAGTTCGAACTTAAAACCTAGCAAGCATAACAAGTCTCCTGTTTCGTTGACTTGGTATCTTTCCTCGATAGCTAGTGAACAAGCGCTTGGTGATGACGCGTCCAAGACATCATAGCTTTCGATGCGTACTAGGTTTCAAGGCAAGATGCTAGATTTGCCAAGTTCGGAAACGGCCTAAGTACTCACGAATCTCCCTATTCCCGGAGTTCGTCCTAATCAGTAGTCCCTTCCCTCATCTCTTAACTGAATCTTCCCGTATGCGTCTCTCAAACACGAACGAGTCTCCGTTACGTGTTACACTCATCTATGACGAGAAAGTCATATTTGCCTCATTTTTTATCACAATTCTCCCGTTCTGTTTCTCAAAGACTTTTAAGATACCATGAACGAGGAGCTTGTAACTATCTTATTGCTGTCTGCCACGTTATATTTGCATTTGGTTCATGTTGTAATATTTTGTGAAATATTCTTGTTCATTCCATCATATCATTCACCCACTAACCAGACATTTCATCCCTCATTAGATTTAGACATATTTTGGGGCAATTTAAGGGTTAACTTGTCTCGTAATCTGCATTATTTGAAAATAAATGGTCAAATGTTATAAATGTACAAAAACGTGGTCACTCAAATTATTGAATGGTGCCTGTCCAACCTGTTCGACGCCTAACGCAAAAGTGAGTGTCGTTAGCAATTCGCGATCCTATCCAACGCCCTTAGATGAGTTCTGTTCTCGCTCTACTGACTGCTGAGCTAGCTGCAGGGATTAAAATTGGCCTTGGTGGCCCCCTTTTGGAATCAAATTTAAAATCTAGGGCCCAAAAAACAACATCCCTCTGGGAACTGCAAGGAGGTAATCTCGTCTGGGCATCTAACCACTGAGAAGGTGAGTGCGGCGGGGATTTTTAGCAAAAATCTAGCCACGCGGTACTAAATCGGTTACCACGTGTGCGTTCCGTCACAATATATAGCTACAAAACTGACTGACTGACTCATCAAAACTCTTAGGGCATTTCTAAACGAGCTAGGTGGGTGAAATTTTCATGATAGAGTTGGAATCATGTGTCGAGTTGGGAAAAAATCTAAAAGTTAAAAAAGTCGATTGGGCTTCGATTTATTGCAATCGATAACTTTACATGGGATTATATGGGAAAAACGAAAAATTTTAGTGTAGACCTTTTTTCTTTCATTCATTAAAATATGAAATAATTGAGCTACAAGACTGATTCTTTCACAAATATGAGACTGAATGTTTGAAGAACATTATTCTTGCACTCGATTCTTTCCTACATACCGTTAAACTGATATTTATACACTTATATCTGGGATTTTAGAAATTTTTTCACTTTCGTTGCTATGGATTTATTACTCCATTGTTCCCACAAGGCATAGAGCGAGAGAGGTGTAGCAGGTTATCGCCATCTGGTTCAGAGAGGCAAAACTTAGCAGGCAATCACGTGGTAATGAGAAATTCCGATATCAGCGGTTGGAGTTCGGCTTGGCATTACTAAATGAACACCAATTTCAAAAGAGTAAATCATTTTGATGGATCGCAGTGCCTAAAAAACAAAAAAAAAACCATTTCCGGCAATGCAAGCCCACGTCAGACAACGGACGAGAAGGAACTTAGCCCACGCTCGCAGGACTTCCACTACGACAAACTAATGGTTGAAACATATGCGTTACCTTCAGCCGTCTTAAAACACCTATTTTGAACAGTTTCGGCTATTGGCTCAGAAATAAATACTTTAGGAAAATGAATAGACATAAATACCTACTTTTACTGGCTAAACACGGAAAAAATAGAAAAAGGAAAGAGCACAGAGCACGTAGGGTTTGGCCGCACTTACTAGAGGCCCGAGAAGTGACCATGACGAAGGTCAGGGAGTGACTGAATTGCCGAGGTTACAAGCCACGCCCACTGCCCTCTGGTTGGTTCCACGAGAGACACATTGAGTCACATGACGACAAACCCCACCTCCCTCCCTTCCCTCAGCCACTCCCCCGTTTAAGCCCATGTGGCGCACGTCATTTGAAATAATACATACAAGAATCACTTACAAGAATTGGTTGAGACAGGTAATTGGGGGACCCTGTTTTCCGCCGGGAGGGACAGGGCAGGTGGAAGACCTTTGACCCTCCAGACCCTTTCCGCAGAAAGGGCCCCACCCGCTGAGGGGCGCATTCGTGGAACGTCAGTCAATTTTGTAAATGTTTTGAATCGGCATAAATCTACAGAACAAGTATTATATGAAGTTTGTCCGTTATTTTCTGTTACATTTGATACCAAACACCAAGGAAATCCGTTGATATTTACCCAAATGGGTTATATCAGCTCTCGATATGGTGCAGAGAGCGAGCGTATGACAACTACTGGTAAGATAGCATTGAGAGGATAATAGTAAGAAAGGTTAGAAGCTCATGGCGAAGGAATTCAGCCGCTAAAGAGTGAGGTAGGGACTCGTTTGGGTAGGAAAGGAGGAATGCCAATTGTCCTCTAGGAAGGAGTTTGGGCCATAAAGATAAGAAGGGACTCGGACGGCAAGGGCTACCCATCCGTCCTGCGTGGCACATCACCTAACTCCCTCCCCCTCCTCCTTTCCCACTGCGGTGCGCTGCAAAAATCCCAAAATCCTACTTCGGAGTAAATTTTTGGTTTCGTCTTTTTCAAACAATGAATGTGGGAATTGCGATGTGGGGACCGTGATTTGGAAACGATCGAAGCGGGAAAACGATACTTTGGGGAACGATGGATGTGGGAATTCTTAACGTGGAACTACATTCGGGACCAAAGACGGCGAACGATAGATGCGGGAAAACGATCAATGCGAGAACGATAGATCGAGGTTCTACTGTAGTATTTAACGGTTTTTAAAGTTTGTCACCGATTCCCTCATTGATGTAATGTATTTGTTTTTCAATGTTGCCATGGTGCAGGACATGCTTGCCTCAAATCAATGCTGAAGGGCACTAAAGCGTAGCAACTGAGACTTTTCTGTGCATCAGTGGTCAGAAGAAGTGATGGGAACTTGGGTTCATTGTTTCTCTGCGCGGAATCAAATGAAATTTCCAGATAAACATGTGTTGACGTGACAAAACCTTGGTTGAATAAGCTTTATGTGCAAAATCAAGCAAACAATTATTACATATAATGTGTATTAATAATGTTATTTACTATGCGCCAGTTAGCTCCAGCTGATTCTCAACCTGAGTCTCGGATGTTAAATTAAACAATGCAAGAAAAGATTTTCCAAACAACATAGCCTCGGATTCCTTGTGATGAGCATAATACATTGTGATCATGATTTTTAATCCAACTAGGCAAATATCGCAATAAGGACATAGAAAAGGGATACATTGCATGTCTGATTCACAACTAAATAACTAAGATTCACAAATGAACACTCCACGAATTGATGGTGCTTGTTCTATGCATGTCAACGACGGACGTTAGTTTTAGTTGGCGAAATGAAGGGCAGGAAAGACTGGCCGATAAACGTATTTGGAAGAAAATTAACGAGGATTCCTACTCCAGTTTCTCCCAAACTATTATAAGAATTCCCTACTTTTCCAAAAATGTATCAAATTATCACTACAAGTCAGAACAAATTGAGGCAATACAAAAAGACATATAGGAAATATGATCTATTAAGTAGAGGCCAACCATCAAAATGACAGGTTCGCTTCTTCTAGTGTTAAATCTTCAGAGACATACCAGGGTGGCTACTGATATCCAATTCTCAAATTCCCTGACCCTTCCCTAGTGGATTTACCAATTTCCCTGACTGAATGCCAAAAGATCATCTATTATTGGAATATGTTTTTCTGCTGAATTAAGCTTTCTGCGGCAGCTTTAAATTATCTGATCATCGTCTCGTATTTTTAGAACTGCAAGCATGTATTTACTATGAGCTAGTGTGCTCCAGATACATCGACCTGAGTCTTGGATTTTAAAGTACACAATGCAATAAAAGATTTTCCGAAATACATTGCCTCGGATTCCTTATACATAGCATAATACATTGTGTTCATGATTTTTAACACAACTTGGCAAATATCGCAATAAAGATATACAAAAGGGATACATTGTAAGTCTGATTCACAACTAAATAACTAAGATTCACAACTGAACACTCCACGAATTGATGGTGCTTATTCCATGCATGGCAGCGACAGACGTTCGTTTCAGTTGGTGACATAAAGTGCAGGAAAAACGCTGATTAACATAATGGCACAAAAATAACGAGGATTCCTACTCCAGTTTCTCCCTGACTTACCAAAATTCCCTGACTTTTTCAGAAATTTAAAATTCCCTGACAATCCCAGGTTTCCTTGACGATCGCCACCCTGACATATGCATTTTTGCCAAACCATGTCTTCAATAAGACGTCTCAAGGAGAAAAAGGGTAGTGTAAGCGAGACTTCTGAGTGAACTGAGACCATGGCTGGGCGATTACCATTTGTGAACTCTTGTCAGTTTTGTAGTCCTCTCATAGACTATCCAAATTTTTTGTCAGGGCTTTGCGAGAAGATAGGAGATTTACAACGAGGTATTTAACTAGAGATATCATCACAAAAGTTTGCAAAAAACTGTGAATTTTGAACATTATTTTCGGATTCTGATTTCAATTTGCTCCTTTTTTTAAACTTTCAGGAGGTTGTGTGCGATTTCTGGGTTAAAATCTCTTGCGTGCTTATTTCCGAGCTAATGCTGGGCAAATTGACAAGCAGAATCCAAATTAATGAAACTTCTGGTGTGTTCTTTAATGCGTGACATGAAATTTCAACCAGTTTGACCTACGTAAGATGCATTACAGCTATTGAATTTAGTTTAGTAGTACCAGACTTGAATTATCTAGCCTGATGGTCTACTCTGTTTACTGGACATTTCAAAGGAAATATTTGCAAAATCTCCAGTTATTATGAGGACAATGGAACATCATGCTTGCCGGGGACTTGGAGAGTTATGTTACTACAGAAACTAATATGATTGTTGTGTAAATTGCGTTAAATATGGATTGTTTTGAGCACTAATAATGTTCCGATGCACCAGAGTAAATAATTGATTTAACAAGGAATGGTCATCAGCAGAGCAAAATATGTGTGTTAAGCTAGGAAACTCATAAATACAGAAGACAAATAATGAGAGAATTATATATCTGTAAGTGAGGCTACTGAGTGAACTGAGACCATGGCTGGGCTGAGCCATTCCATTAGATTTATCTGCTAATTTGCTCCCCAAGGAAGGAATGACATGAGGTCATTTAGATGAGCTCAGTGGGTTCCTCGGGTCATGGTGTGGGTGCTCATCTATGGAGGCTGTTATCTAGTTTTTAATATTGCTGAGCTCACTGGGCCTCATTTAGATAGGGGTCTTGGAGCCCTCTTTGACAGTATACAGTTGGTGACAAATGAGATGGACAAAGGATGGTCACATGGGGACGCCAAGCTGTGGTTTCTGGGTCACGAGGAAGACGAAGAAGCAGATGAGCGGGAGTCTTGAGAAGGTAAGTTGGAGATGAGGTTGTGAAGGGAGTAATTGTGAATGAGAGAAGAATTCATGCCTTTTTTCCGAAGAAGTGCCATTCCCTTAAATGATCCTCGACGGACCCTGAAGGTGGCCGCTTACAAATTTCATATAAATTTAGCCTTAAAAACCAGGAACTATATGCTTCACTTTAATATTTTAACTTAAGTAAAAGACCCTGTAATAAAATAGTATGTGCACGCATTTTTTTTATAACTGAGACATAATATTTACAGAATATTTTCAGTACTGCTTGCGGATATGAACTACGGTCTTGAAAGTGAAAATACAGGCAAGAAAAAATTCTTAATAATAATGAATATTTACGAAGTGTTTTAACCATAATGTAAGTGAGACTTCTAAGTGAACTGAGACCATGGCTGGGCTGAGCCATTCCAATAGATTTATCTGCTAATTTGCTCCCCAAGGAAGGAATGGCATGAGGTCATTTAGATTAGTGAAATGAGCTCAGTGGGTTCCTCGGGCCATGGTGTGGCCGCTCATCTATGGAGGCTGTTATCTAGTTTTTAATATTGCTGAGCTCACTGGGCTTCATTTAGATAGGGGTCTTGGAGCAATATGCAGTTGGTGACCAATGAGATGAACACAGGATGGTCACATGGGGACGCCAAGCCATGGTTTCTAGGTCACGAGGAAGAAGAAGAAGCAGATGAGCGGTGAAGGTGGTAATTGTGAATAAGGGAAGAATAAACACCTTTTTTCCGAAGAAGTGTCATTCCCTTAGTTGATCCTCGACGGACCCTGAAGGTGACCGCTTGCAGAAGCAATCAATTGCTGCCATCTATCGATAGCAAGGCAAGTCACATTCTCGACTGGAATTAAGAGTAAGTTGAGTTGAAATCAATTCCAACCTACACTAAGTCGAATTACGCCACATTAAGTCATCGTGAAGTTACGATTCAATTTATAACGACTCACTTCAAGCAGGTAAATGACACTGATCAAAGATGGATTTCACTTTAACAGCAAATGAACTCTTTTCTGGTAAATGACATCCTATCAATCATGCTCAATATTTACATGGAACATATCAAATCATTTGTCTTCACTATTCCAGGGACATTACTAGACGAAAGTGGAAACTGAACTAAAACTTCTCAAAACTGAACTCTTTTTTTATGACGCCTAATCATATATCCAGCAATAAATTGAAATCAGACAAAGCCATCAACATGTAATGGATGTTGATAACGCCTACCATGATGCATGTTTGAGTTATGTGGGTCATTCTTGCAAAGACATACAAAAGTTGTGTCATGGACAATTTTCAGAAAATATACATCAACATCTACATACTACCCCGCAAGCCACCTCAAAAGGCGTGTGGCAGGGGGTGTTAGGACACCAGCCGTTTAAAAAAAAATAAAAATAAACATTTAAAAAAAAACAAAGTTCCTCCTAGCAGTTATTAAAGTCCTTAATTGTTCAGGGGAAAAACAAATTCCCATACCTATCCGTTCGGCAAAATATCTCTCTTAATTTATCGATTCTGTCGGACCTGGAAATATAATGTGGTTCCAATATGATGTTCTTCATGTCGCTCTGAAAGATATTCATTCTCAATTGCTCAAGCAATCTAAGCCTAGCACGTAGCCTCCGAGTCTCCAGCGGCTCCCACCCTAAACCGTTCAAAATCTGTGTAACGCTTTCTGTTCGGCCGTAGCAGTTTTTGACGAATCGCACAGCTTTCCTTTGTATTTTATCAAGTCCATGGACTAGGTCTTTCTCCGCCGGATCCAATACCTATTGGAATGGTGCACCTGATAGTGTTAGGGGGCTGCCCCACTAAGGCATCCGACGACATGGTAGCCTAAGAAGTAGATATACACAATACACTGGTTGCACTGAGATTTAGTGTTTCAGAATTTAAATAATAAACGTTCTAGACAAATGTGTATCACTATTAATCTTAAAAACTATCAATTCAAAAGGAACCTTGATATCCCATGAAATGAGGGCAATCCTTGCAACTGGAAGTTTATCCTTCAGAGCAGGAATGTCCTAATGCAATATTAGATGGAAGAAAATAAATTCATCGCCATGCTTGCCAGAGAATACCAGCAAAAATGAGTTGACTGATGACAACTCCATCTACACCATTTCCATGCCTCTCATGTAAAAACATTCGTAGTCTTTTCAAAGAACCTAACTCTGGCGGAGGTAAAATTTCACTTCCTTCCTACCATTAAATTTCTATGATGGAAAGATCTTCACCTTTAAAATAATATCAAACGCACAACTTTCAATTTTTTTGCGAAGAATCCTCAAGCGCGTAACTTGGGAAATCACACGAGTTGCAATCCCGAGGGCGGTAAATGTCCGCTTCCGTCACACACCTTTCAAACACTTATTCCCAGAAATTGGTGATATTAAGGATAATGAATGTGACATAGTTTAGTTCTTGAAGAATCACAGTACAAAACAAAAGATACAGCAAAGTTTTTAAGCCACAGGTTTTTTAGATATTCATGTTAGAAAATGACCAATTTTCGTCATTTTTCCGACGCCATTTTCTCAGTTTCGCGAAAGCTCCGACAGAGGGATATTTGTAACTTCACCTCAACATTAAACGTCACTTCATGCCTACATCTATTTCCACCCTTCTAATCACAAACCGTCTCGAAGGAGATTTTTTTCTAGAAAATATACGTCTCTACATGCCTACACCTATTTCCACCCTACAAATCACCAACCGTCTCGAGGGAGATTTTTTCCTAGAAAATACGTCTCATTAATATGGAACGGCAGATGTTAGTGTGTAAACGCAACTCAGCGACTGTCGCGCCACGCTGCGGTCAAAAGTGGAAACTGTGCAATAGCGGCCGGGAAAAACGTCACCTCAAGCTTTGAAAATTTCCTATTTATCGTAAATTACTTATTCCCCCAAAATAAAATTATCACTAGATACCGGCATCTTTCTAGTTTTTGTCACAAAAATGTCGCGGTGATACGCTATGTGGAAAGGGTCGAAAACAATTTTTGAAATGTGTATGACGGAAGCGGATATTTACCCCGAGGGCGAGCCAAGGCAGACTTGAAAAATTTCGCTCACATCCCACACCACGTGCCAAAAAGAACATCTACTTAAACCCGGCAAGACACCTCTGGGGTTTATTCATGAATAAAATCTAAGATGTTCTCTCTACTTACCTAATGTGCCTTTGTCTAATAAGTACTCGGGCATGATGTATTGACTTCGCCAGACCTAGTTTAAACACCTGCGTCTGCAACCTTCGCTCCAAGAAATCTTCTATCTTCAACCCCAGGACGTAATCAAGTTTCATTCGACCTTCGTCCAACACGCCAACTCGGACAAGCCGTCGAAGCAGAGCATTACCTGAAATTCAAATAATTCCCTTTGGGTCATATTCTAACTTCGAAAAATTAATTCAATATTACCAAGCAAATGGAATGATTAGTAATAATGCAATCCCACACTTCAGGCAATAAAATTAGTTCACACGTCAGCTTATGTCAGACAAGAGGTGTCAGAAAACAGAAATCATCACGAGCAGGGTGCAAAACAAACCGCATTCTCCATGCAATGAAATAAGCAAAAGAAAATACAAACCCTCAAACAATCGCCGTTGATCTTTCTCCTCCAAGGTTAAAAGCTCTCGAGCCGCCTTCCGAATTTTAGCCAGCGTATACTTCACCCTCCACACTTCACGCTTGTTCCTCAATCCATATTCACCAATTATTTTTAACTCCTGATCGAGACGAACTTTCTCGAAAGGCCTCCTAGGGGTTACGTAGGTTTTACTGTGGACCGATGGGACTCTGCTATTAACCATCTTGACCTGCAAAAATGTACATCGTCTAAATGTTTCGAAGAAAGTATCAACACATATAAAAAAGAATATAACCTAGAGTAGAATAAAAACACATTTATGAACGAATTTCACCCTGTCGCAAAGAAAACTCAATATCGAATTGCAACGTGTGCAATTTTAAATGCTAAGCGGTGGACGTGGAAGCGCTGCGAATCAGTCGAAAACATCAAGCGTTATAAGCACCGAGAGAATAAATAACCCAAGAAAGCATAAGTAAACCATGAACATTAACAAATGTCTTACAACTAATTATTTCCAACCTTTCGATACCGCCAACAGTCACAACCGTCACAACGATGTCGAGTGAAAACTCAGGTGAACTCAGGTAACCTACACAAACGTGAACGGTAACATCCACGACAACGGAAATGAACGGAAGTTACGAGAAGCGCGAGAAGCTCGCGAACGACGAGAAGGAATCAAGTAACTCCACCTATTCGAGTGCCTGAGATATAAGTATTTTAAGGAACGCTAAAATGGTTATATGACTGTAATAGATATGATTAAATTTTTTTAAGGCTAATGAATTAGTACATTGCTTTTACTTCATTAATGATTGGTAATTTTACATTGACAACCCTGCCCTCACTATGAGAAACTTATTGCATGAGAATTTTCAGTGTAGGACTGACACAGTTCGCGAGTCGTGTCGAAAAAAAGGAGGTCTATTTAATTGTTGAGGGCCTGTATGGTCTTTAACGAATTAATTCCAGTGATGACTCTTCTTAAAGAAAATGCGTCTCGCCTTCAAATTTTTAGATTGTGCTTTGGGCTTAAGAATTCCTTCGTAGATATTTTTGAAACGGTGGTATTTCTATAAGGTTGCCTTTTGTTGAATAAACTCAGTGTAGTCGAAATAAGTTGGTTGACGTTTCTAAAACCTAAGCGGTTATTCAGTGTTAACACATTGATTACATTTGTGATTTGATGGCAGAGAGTTTTCCATTCATATCAAATGCGCGTTGTTCCTCCCAAGTTTATTTCCGTGTTAGAATTGTTTCTGAACATCGTAAAATATTATTCTAGCTTTGTGTTTGCAGTACTGGCTGTTTAAACGCCCATGTAATTGATTTAATTGGGTTTTAGAAATTTTAATTTTAACGGAATCAACTTCGCCCGACATCTTTTAACCCACGGACATAAAAGTGATTTTACCATGACACCTCTCCATTTTACAAATGACAGACGCAAGCTGAATGCTTTAGAACAGCTAGAGATTTTTAAAAACCAAGTTGACTGTGATAAATTCCTTGTTAATGAATGTATGCTCCCTGCCTATTCCCCCATTCTCAATGCTTTAACCCCCTCCTCTTCGTCCTCCTAGTCTCCCTCCCCCACCTGCGACCACCCTCCTCCTGTATTGACTTCTCCTTCCCCCCCTTTCTCCTCACCTGGTAATGTTTAATATATAAGGCCTGCACTTCAGCCTTCATTTACCTGAATATGATGTGAATGCACATAAAAACCTGGGTCGTTTTTTAATAAAACTAGTGGTTTTAGTAAAAGTTGTCCTCTTCATTGGACATTAATGCTTTGCTTATATAGTCGCCCGTTCCTTAGGATACATGCCCGAGGAAGATCTGTGAACCTGTGATTAGTCTTTTGACGACAACTCCTTCCCCTGGCAGTTGTTATATTTATGGTGGCAATGATGTTATGCTGCATTGTAACATGGTTGCTTGCTATATTCCCTGACTGGATTGCACATTATAGTTGGGCCCTACAGCTTACTAGGCGATAGATACAAAAGAAAGCAGCAAGCTTTGTGAAAAATTGCTATGAGCGTACATATAGTCTCTCACAACTTATGGAAGGACTAAGGTGGGAGCCCTTAGAGACTCGGAGGCTACATGCTAGTAGGTTGATTGATAAATTCAGAACTAGTGTGTTTCAGAGCGACACAAAGAATATTATCGTGAAGCCTCACTAAATCTCTAGGTCTGACGGAAGTGATAAAATAAGAGAGATTCATTACCGAATATATTAGGTGCAAAAACTTGCATTAAAACATATAACAGGAAGGTCCTCGGATGAAAAAGTCAAAGAGAGATGCTATACTTCGCTCTGGTTAGGCCACACCTTGAATATGCCATGAGCATTTGGGACCCTGGTCAAATAGATTTAACCATAAAAGTATTAAAATACAAAGGAAAGCAGTGCGCTTTGCTAAAAACTGCTGCGAGCGTATATATAGTCTGTCACAACTTGTAGAGGAATTAACCCTTTGTTTACTGAATTATGATTTTTTGTATCTAACTTTTGCAGAATAGTTTGTGTCTGTGTTTCTGTATCAAGAATATGATATCGAATCGAATCAATAATTTTTTACAGAAATTTTCAAAATTGTTGTCATTATTGCAAAGATTATGTCAAGGGACTAAAAAAAATCCCATCGGGGCTGAAAAGCAGATTTTCAATAGAAGGTAGCGAAATGATGAAATTCTTTCTTTCAAATCTCTTTTTTATTTGAAAGTACTCAAAAATCAAACCATAATATTACACAAAAACAAAGAAATTTGATTTTCGTCCTTTTATACACTATTTTTCCATAAAAATCAAGAGAATTAATTGTCCGAGCTATTAAACATTTAGCTTCATCATCAATAAAACACCAGATAAATGATTAAACTCCTGTTACCAATTTCACCAGTTCATTTTAATTCCATAGTAAGAATTAAATACCACATTCAATTATGCATGGTGGTACTTGAAAAAAAAACAGTTTTTCTCCTCATTAACACGAAGAAAAACTTTGCACTCAAGTTGCCTTTTGTAATGCGACCTTGAATCTACTTTGTCCTTTGCACAGAACTCGCATCTTCCTCTCGTGGATGCAATTTAGGGCAGTGCGCTCCCCTGTTTTGGAGCCGAATGTCATTCAAAACGGAATATCATACTCTTGAATCAATATACTTTGTCAACAATAGCAATTCTTTATTGTGGGACTTTAAAGTCCCGTCAGTAAACAAAGGGTTAAGGTAGAAGCCCCTAGAGAATCTGAGGCAACATGCTAGGCTTAGCTTGCTTGATAAATTCAGAAGTGACATTTTTCAGAGCGACATAGAGAATATATTAACATGACTCCACACTACATCTCCAGGTCTGACAAATGGGACAATATGAGAGAGATAAACTGCCGAACAGATAGGTACAGAAACTCGTTGTTTCCGCGAACAACAAGCGATAATTTGAACTCAAAAGTGTACTCTTGAAAACAACACTCTTCAAAATTATTATTTTTCAAACTTTTCTCCGCCAAATAAATTCCACTGCGACCGCATGCACGCAAGTAAGATACACATTGAGCAAGATGGTGAATCTTAAAAAGTAACATAAACCCCGCTGTATAAAATATTATTTTTATTTATTTGAGGTCTGGTGCCGACAGAGCATACACGCCCGAGTGAATTGCCCTGAAAAAAAGGCAGTTAAGCTCAAATTATGTCATTAAAATTACATCACCAGCATCAGTAAAATTACATCTATTATATGCGTGAATTTCGCATTTATAGATTTAATGTTTTTGAGAAAAAAAACTGTTGTTAGAACTCTCTTTCTTGGTTATTTAACGGTGCTAGGGAGCAAGACTTTGTTCTTGTCTTGTCTTTGTTTGTTTGCACTGACTGAAGACGCTGAAGAACATGAATTGATTACTGTTTAATCGCTCTCTTTATCTGATTACTTTTAAAAAGTTGACGAGAGAGGCATAATTATCCCAGTCAATAGTTGATGGTAACCCAATCCCATGCCATCTTAATATTACACCTCACTAATAATACATTAATAACTTAATTAACTTAATATTACATTAATACTCCTCACTACATCTCTACACCTGATAGATGCGATAAAATAAGAGATATTACATTCCCATCAACAGATAGGTACAAAAACTTGTTCTTTCCACAAACAATAGGCGACCACAATAAAAACTGAGCTTCACTAAATACACTCCTACAACACATGTCACCCTTTCATCTCCAAAAAACTTACACATTTAAACAGCTGGTGACCTAACACCGCCGGCCACACACCCATGCGGCAGCTTGCGGGGTATCACGTGGATGTAGACTATAGTTTATTTTGGAGTTTTACTCCCATGTAATCTATAATATTCTTTTCTTGAGTTCTTCACCAAAGGCTAGTGTTATATTTAAAATACAGAAAAGAATTGTTCGACTTATGTGTAATGTACCCTTCAATGCATCATGTCGCCCTCTTTTTAAAAAACTTTGCATCCTGCCTCTTCCATGTGTCTATATATATGCTGCAATCACCTGTGCTAAACTGAATCTCTGTAGTTATAGCCGAAATGACGTTTATCACAGTTATAACACCAGGAGTGCTGCAAACCTTCATCAAACTTATGTCAGGACTAGACATGCTTCACTAGGACCGAAAAATATGGGCCTAATACTATTTAACAAGTTACCATTTGACATAAAAAACTAACAATAAAAACATTAAATATACTTACAGTTGAGGAGTTGTAGCATACATACTGTTATTTCAAATTGTTTAAAAATAAATATTTTCTATTTTGATACAGATGTCGTCAGGATACACAATCCAGCTGCCATGGATGAAGATGTATCGGCAGTAATAAAAGTATGGCTGGGAAATGCCAAAACAAGGCTTTTAAAAAAACAACTTTAATAAAATATCTATTGTACAATTGTATCTCAAGCATGTATTTTAATAATTTTTTAACAAAATATCTAATGTATTTAGAATTCTACATATTTTACATTAAAATTGGACCATTATTTCGAACACATTGTAGATATCTAGAAGACATTTCACAATGTCTACAAAATATCTAAGGATGATGACTAGAGGACATTAAAAAATGGGACATTCAAATATCTACTAAGTGTCTAGAAAATGTCTACAAGGTAAGATCTTGTCTTCCTTAAGCGTTGAAAGTTTTCTCGATCCTGATGTGTCTCCAAGGGAGAAGAAACCCATTGCAAGAGCTTGTCTGCCTTATGTTTCAACCGTCGCCGGGAAAATCTCTAGGATTCTGGCCAAACGGAATATATAAACCATCCACAAACCACCGAAAAAACTGCGTGGGGATTTAGTGCATGTGAAGGACGAATTGGGACTCAGAACACCTGGAGTTTACCGTATCCCATGTCAATGCGGGAAAGTATATATTGGAGAGACCGGACGCACGATAGAGACCCGAATAAAAGAGCACAGGAGGTGCATTAGACTTTTCCACCCAGAGAAATCTGCCCTGGCTGAGCATAGCTTGTCAGAAGATCATATCATCTCCTCTGATGAAGCTCAAGTGGTCTCTAAGACACATATGTATTGGGAACGTCTCCTTAAAGAAGCCATTGAGATCAGGCTGGAGAAGAACAACTTAAATCGCGACTCTGGGTACATACTAAGCAGGGAATGCAGACCGTTAATTCAAAAAATAACGGAAAGAAGGAGACAACAATGCCCCCCAGATTAAGCGGCTATATATACGCAGGAAGGAAGGCCTGCATCTCATTACTGCTCTGAGGATGATGGAAGTGTTATCCGTCGAAACGTTAGCAACAAAAAATCTTCCTCGGCTAGAAGCCCGGGAATTTTTTATTCAATGTCTACAAGATTTTTGTAGACATTTTCAAGATATTAGGTGTAGACATGGAAGTGATTTTGTAGATATCTTGCAGATATTCTGTGCTATGTGGGTATGTATGTATGAATATGACGTGCCCTATATCTTTTTCATATCGATGTTTCAGATCTTTGGGCAAATAAAGATATTATTATTATTATTCCTCTCGTTCACGCGAACCTCTCCTTGTCCAAGGCGGCCCACAAATTATAAGGTCCTCTGCTTCCGCAGCCACAGTCCGCTCCTCACGGCAAATCCCGTCTTATTCCTCGGTACGGGATATAATAACTCCCTTTTCCTCTTGCACACACTGCGTGTGTCTGCTCCCAACGGCAGCTTCCTTCTTACTCCCTTTCCTATTGTTAACCCCGTACCTTCCATTGGCGTCCCTGGCGACGGCCCTTGTTACCTTCTCACGTCCCGCTTTTCCCTATTGTTAATTGTTTACATTGGATTGGCGTCCCTAGTGACGGCCCCCCATGTCAATATTGTTATGACCCAGAGTTGACCTTGGTCTATAATAATAATAATAATATTTTAATTGGCTCCAGGACATGCAGTTAACATGTATAGAACAGGTCAATTCATACAAAAAAATAAAATAACAGCTACTAAAATTCACATAAAAATACAAAGTATTGTTCAGGAACCCAAATTCAATGACAAAAATTCATCGACGCAATAGAAGGATTTGCTAGCAAGATATTGGAACAGTTGAAATTTAAACCTTGAAAAAGGACAAGTTTCCCTAATTTTTTGGGGCAAGCAGTTTAACCTTTATCTTCCGAGCGTGTCTCTCCGGCACAAAAGTATGTCCCTAGACTGCCGAGCGTGTTCGTTTGGCACATTGATGGACATTTAAAAAACGCTGGACATTTAAAAAACAACGGCCAACAAGGCTTACGACTACGGAAAAACTCAGGAAGGTAAAGGTTAACAATCTCACACCAGCATAAACAGGGATTTTGCTGAATAGGGTGAGACTATGTGAGACCACCCTAAAATCCTTAAGAGGCTCTAGTCTTATGATCATGCACATCTGCATTAATTTCAATACCAAAGAAGCTTTTATTTTGACAGACTAAAATGACAGTTGAATAAATATAAAGACAAGGTAATGTGAGAATTCCAAGGGATTTAAAATGTGTCTGGCAGCTACTTCTCCCTGGAACGTTTTTTTAGTATCCTAATGGCCCATTTTTGAAGTTTAAAAAGCCTCTTAGCATGGTGAGAATGACCCCAAACCACAATCCCATATCTCAGTCGACTATGAACATGGGCATGGTAGCCTGACAGGGCTGTGTTGGTATCTGTGAGACCCTTAATTCTTCTTAATAGATAACACCCAGTTGCCACTTTGGTGCAAAGGTTATCAATATGCACTTCCCAGGATAGCGCTTCATGCACATATAGACCTAGATATTTTGTTACAGCTGAAGAACATAAGATTTTACCATTTAGTCTAAGAAGAGGAGTGGACATAATTTTCCTTTGAGGGGTATGAAACTTTATAAATGTTGACATTTTGTCATTGACAAGTACCAGGTTATCATCACACCATTTATTTATACCACACCATTATATTTACAATGTTACACTATCTTATAGTAAATGCAAGCTTGCAGTTCTAAAAATATGAGGCAATGATTAGATAATGTAAACGTGCTGTAGAAGTGTTAATTCAGCAGAAAAAATATTCCAATAATAGGCGATCTTTTGGGGATCGGTCAGGGAAGTTAGTAAATGCATCAGGGAAAGGTCAGGGAATTTGAATATTGGATATCAGTAGCCATCCTGTATGAAGAGGTTGGTCAGGTTAATTACAAAGAAAAACCCTTACATACAAAGCAAACCTTCCATTTTATTTCTAAATACACCATCCACATTATAGTATTGGAGCATTGTCTGTGCACAGACTTGAAATTAGTGAATGGTTCAATGTTTATAGTATTTTTTTCATAGATGTGTTCGGATTGACCCGTAAGGTGGACAATTTTTTGTAATTCAATGTACAAAGTTGTAGGTGACCATGGTCTAGCAATAACACCTGATTTATGCACAGAGAATAGGAAGGTGGGTATTTTTCGGCATTAAAACAAGGAAATTAGACTTTTTACAAACTATTTATTTAGCCCTTCCGTGGGCGTGTGACAAAAATCCTGTGTTTAGATAGAAAGCAGGTTTCGAGAGCATTAATCTAATATTAATGTCTACGCCATTGAATAGCAGCTGTGTTTGATTAAATACGTCCACGTGTAATTTACCATACAATTCAACCTCGGCACTATTCTTGAACCATGATTTTCGTTTCGTGTACCCAACATTGTTGCTATCGGTCTCGTGAACATCATTCCCCGTGTCCAATTCCCAACCAACATTACGCAAGTGCATTCTACTAGCGTCAGATCCATAGTTAAGAACGTTTTCCAATTAATTTCTAGAGTGATAATTATCCTCGGAAGGTGTGACAAGAGTCCCATTGAAATAAACGTCACATTGCTCGAATAGTGAGTGTAGAATATTGTTGACAACGCCTGGCTGATTAGTATCTGCATCGGTATAATCACTTAAATTTTTCTTGCAAATCTTCACTTTGAGCTTGAGGTATATACTATTTAAATCTCTGTACATCTACATCGACATCTACGTGATACCCTGCGAGCCACCACGAGGTTGTGTGGCAGGGGGTGAAGATCACCAAACATGCACCATTGACATGCGATCAGGATATTAAACGGGGACATGCTGGATAATAAGTTCACATGCAGATAGATGGTTTGTTATATACATAATAAGAATGGGATTATTCGTTGTTATTACATGCATCATGCACTACAGATTACTCTTAACTATATTTCACCTACCTATCCCTTTGCTACGCTGCCTATTGTTGTGTCTTATGGTACGCGGGAAAAATGACATTTTAAATCTATCGGTACGACAATCTATCTCTCTAATCTTGTTAATCTGATCAAACCTAGCATAATACGCAGGGGTTCTCAATATATATGTCCAACGTCATCTGTGAACAAATCAGTTTCTAATTTACTTGAAAGGTTTAACCTAAATTTTAATTTGCGTTCTGATAGTAATTCCCATCCTAGTTCTTCTATTAAGCTCGTAACACTTATACAATTATCATAAACAGCCTTTAACTGTACGAGTCGCCAGAATCTTTAATTGAAAATTCAATAACCGATCGATTGTCCAACGAAGATATGGGTTTGTAAGGCACCAAGCGTTTAGATAGAATGTTGGTCTGTATGGTTGTAGGCTCGCGGCACTCCGAATCTCTGGCCTCTCGTCCTTCCTCTGGTTCAGGCGAACCTTTCCTTGCTCACAGCAGGGCACAAACCATAACATCCTGTGCTTCCGCAGCCGCAGTCTGCTCCACACGGCAGATCCCTTTTCACTCTCCGATACAGGATATAAAAACTATCATGCCTCTCGCATATGCTGCGTGCATCCACTCCCAACCGCAGGTCCCTTCTTACTCCCTTTCCTATTGTTAACCCTCCTCCCCATTGGCGTCCCTAGCAACGGCCCTTGTTACCGTCTTGCATCCCCTTTTCCCTATTGTTAATTGTTTACATTGGATTGGCGTCCCTAGCTACGG
The DNA here is from genome assembly GCA_963169105.1 of Ceriagrion tenellum. Classification (NCBI taxonomy): domain Eukaryota; kingdom Metazoa; phylum Arthropoda; class Insecta; order Odonata; family Coenagrionidae; genus Ceriagrion; species Ceriagrion tenellum. The sequence continues at coordinate 10,072,828 of OY720645.1, forward strand.
CCCCCCATGTCGATATTGTTATGACCCAGAGTTGACCTTGAGTCTACAATATTTACAATGTTACAATATCAATAGATTGTCCTCACATTTGGCCCTGGTGGAGGCAGGGTAAAGTCCTGGCCAGTCGCGGATTCGAGTCCCGCCTGGGTAGAATATTATCTGCCCAGGACATGGGTGTCTGTGTCTTGTCCGTTGTTACTGTTGTTCACCCAGTGTAAAATGACCTATTGTGCTGTATTCGGGGCAGTGAAAATAAATAAATATCTGTAATATCCAAATATAATATCCAAGCAATATCCAATTTTCATCCAAGAATATTAATAATAATTTTATTTGTCTAAAGATCATGTGTCCAAGAGATCAATGCATAAATATAAGACACGTCAAAGTTATTGAACAAAGAATTACATGTTTCCATCAATATACAAGATACACTGCACTCAAAATTGATGACAAAAACAACAAACTATTGAGATAGAACAATACAAAATACAATGATAGTACAAAACAGCAACTAAACTTTGTTATAAAACTCATGTACGCTGTAATAACATTTATTTACAAGATATTTTTTTAGTTCAGCCATGAACTTTTTTTCTGGGGTAGTAGGTACATCTTAAATATGGGGGGAGTGAATTAAACATTTTAGTGCCAACAGCAATGGGGGCTCCTAGAGGCTATTTTTGGTTTATGGTGGGTGAAATGTAAACTTGAATGGGATCTTGTGAAGTGATTATGAATATCACTATTAACCTGTAATTTGTGAAGGTTAACCTTAATTAAAACACATAATTTATAAATATATAGGCATTGCACTGTGAGGAGCTTCAATTCCACAAATAGTGGTCTACAGGAGTATGTTTTTGATTTCCCCATAATGATTCTTATTGCCCTCTTTTGTATAAGAAATACTTTGTTAAGGAGTGTTTTGGCCGATCCCCAGAATTCAATTGCGTAGTTGGCTTTGTTCACAAAGATACAGTGATATAAAGTCAATAGTCCATCTTGAGATACTGTGTCTCTGAGAAATCTCATACCATACAGAGCTACAGATAGCTTTCCAGTTAAATTGATGTGTTATCCATGATATGATAATCCATGTTTCTTTTGTTTTGTTCTGAGCATTGGCAGTTCGCCGATCATTGTACGTTTTTTTTCGCATGCTTTAGAAGTCTACGATATGCTTTTATCAGCTTAAGAAATTCTGAATATTCTTATTTAATTTAATGTCATTTCTATCGCCTCCCCTTTTATTTGATAAATGAATATGCACACTTTTGTTGTTGTTAATTTTTACTTAGTTACAACTCAACCGACGACGAATTTGGTCAAGGTCTTTTTGGAGCGTGGTCTCATTATTTCTATTTTTTATTTTACGATAGATAATGCTGTCATCAGCAAATTGTCTCATGCTTGAGTTAATTGATACTGCCAAATCATTAATAAATATTAGGAATAACAAGGGGCCTACCACACTACCCTGAGGGACTCCTGAGGTGACTTTTGCTTCCTCGAAGAAATCTTTGCCAATTTTGACTGTTTGTGTTCTGCATGCCAAAAAGTCCTCAACCTATTCTACCACTGTATGATTGATAGTAGTTTTTATAAGTTTATTTAGCAGAAAATCATGAGGCATTGTATCGAAGGCTCTAGCAAAATTGATCACAACTGCGTCAACTATGTCACCTTCATTGATTGCCTCTGCAATGTCCTGACATAAGGTCTTATAGTTGGCTTTGTTCACAAAGTTACAGTGATATAAAGTCAAGAGTCCATCTTGAGATACTGTGTCTCTGAGAAATCTCATACCATACAAGACTACAGATAGCTTTCCAGTTAAATTGGAGACATATGTTGACCAGTTTCCTGAATTTTCAATTATTAGACCTGAGAATCTACTGTTATCAGCTGGAATGAGACTGTCATTCTTAAGGGTTTATTGACCAAAACTTTGTGAGGAATCATGATTAAACAATAATATTTGTGTTTTTTCAGCGTTTAACTTTAATTTGTAGATATCCAACAATATCTGAAGTTGCCACCAAATGCCATCCATGTAATATCCAACTTGGATATTACCAAATATCTAATTTTCATCAAGTAATGTAGTATGGGTATCCAAACAATATCCAAAGTTGTCATCCGTATAAGATCTATACTGGACATTAATTAGGAAGGAGTGCCCCTCCTCCTCTTAGGTGAATTTGCAATCAGGACTCAACCATACTAAATTCGCCTCTAATGGCTGTACCTAATCTTTCAAGTCTAATGCCTGAATCACACGATCATTTTTTCCGTCCCTTTTAAGGGATAGCTCCATAAGGAACAATCTTAGGTATGCAGTAAACCCTTGCGACCCAGCTTAGGGACAGCCCAGAACCTTTCCTAGGCAAGTGAGCTTGACCCTCCACATCATTAGCAGCAGCCCTTCTTGCTGCATGAGTCCTTGGTTAATTTTTTTATATCAGCAATGGTTTTTTGAGGCAATTATTTTTTGCACTAAATAATTTTTAACTTAGGGATGAATCATTTGCTTCTTACTGAGCCTTAGCAAATTTCAAACGAAATTCTAGCATTGATACTAACGGAGTTCTTATGCAGAACTAATTAAATTAAATTTGTTAATATTAACGCAAGAATTTCATTTAAAATTGTAAAATGCTCAGAATAACATTAGGAATTCATATAAAAGTACACATTTTTGGAGTACATCAGCAAAGGATTATTTAAAAAAAAAAACAACGTTAATGCAACAAACTTAAGCCTGTATCACACGATCATTTTTTCCGTCCCTTGTAAGGGATAGCTCAAATGATCGCTCGAAAATGATTGTGTGACTCGAACAAAGTCAGGGATGGCTCGAGCGATAGGAATCCCTATAGCAGCTTTTTCCATCACTGGGCACGTCCCTTATTCCGTCCCTGGAGGCATTGCTGACTCCACCATTTAGCCAGTCATAGTGCTCGGCCGCAAATAGCGACTCTAACGCCACGTTCGCCTTTCAATGGAATGAGAGTAGTTAACATAGAAATGATGCGAAAAGGGACGGCCAAAGTGACCGTGTGATTCAGAAAATGACAGCTCAAGCTATCATTGTCATGGTCCCTGAAAAGCTATCGTTGGAGCTATCCCTTGAGAGGGACGGAAAAATTGATCGTGTGATTCAGGCTTGAGATAATGAATTTTCATTATAAAGAAATACAGAAAGAAGAAATGCAAGTGAAGAAAAAGTGACATTGCCTGATTATTAAAATTATGTACGTGAAATTGGGTGTTGAATTAAGATCAGAAAACGCTAAATATGAGTAGGAAGTGGCTGATGGGTGATAAAGAGACCACAGACGGAGGAAAAATTACTGTCTTTTCCACAGATAGTAATTTACAATTAGATCGCTTGCCTGTGATCCATTATCAAAGATCTTCCTTCTCCTCAAGCCAAGCCAGCAGCATTGCATATAGCTGAAAAGCTATATCAAATGCTGCAATTGGATATAGCTGGGAAGCTATATCCAATACATCACTCACACCAAAGTCGCAAAGAGATTTAAAATGAAGTTTGGTTGATCTTTCTCACATGTAAGTCCATTCCGACCAACAACCTACCCTCATCCACTTACCAACTCATACCTGCCAGGAGATCTCACTTCTTCAAATATTTTATTGACTTCTTCCTCAAGATCTTCATTCAACGGAAGCAATGAGGTAGAGCAATCATTTTTCCAAGAAATAATCACTTCACATCTCTCCAAGGATAACTTAAGTTTCAATATTGTGGTTGATGGACAATAGAAGACAGAATGAACCAATGGGATATCTCTTGAGGATATAACACTGTCCGTATTTATCTTTGGACGTAAGTAAGCAGAGCACCTCATCTCCAGACAGAAAACCACTGTTCACCCGTCTCGCCAGGAAGTTGTGGAGACTCCAAAATGAAAATTTCACTGATGACTCCCTCTCCACTAAGCCATCAAAACTGTTAAACAGCCATTTTTTCTTTTCTTCAATGGTATACATCAGTTCACCCGCTAACTCCCAGATGTATTCAATCACTGCAGAGTCCTCATTACACGCTGATCGGAGCAAGGAATTGCATTCGGAGTCATCTTTCCACTCAAGATAATTTCGCAGGTGAGTTTTATCCTTTTCCAAACCATCCTCGATGAAGCCCCAAAACTTCTCCGTCTCCTTGAGATCTAATTTCCAAGCAGTGTTAATCCATACACTTGAAACGAAACCTTCTTTCATGAGCAAACTCTTGAGCTGTCTTTTATTGTAAAGGGCTTCCACCACTGAATGAAATAGGTGAGGGTAAAATGTCAATATTCTATGAAAGATTGTGCAAGAGAAGGTATTTGAGTGATTTGAAGGTACTAGGGCCATCCACTCCCTCAAAATATCACCAAATATGTCCTCATTTACCAACAAGAAATTTAATACTTCCTGATTATGCGTCAAATATACGCCGGAGTCCTTGAAGTAAAATGGCAGGAGAAATAAAGCATTTACACCATCAGTCAGTAAATGTTGTTTGATTTCATGCAGCATTTTGTTCTCCTTTACCAAGTCCAGCATCTTTTTTATAAAATTCACATAGTCCTTGGATTCTTTCGCTTTTGAGAAGCAGAATGCAGCAAAAATGATGGCATTGAAATAGCAAACTCTCCTATTCCAGTATACGGAACAATACTCTCCACACCGCGATGTAATGTCTTTGAGGGATTCACAGCAATAACTAGAATCAAACTTCTCAACAATCACTTTTGCTACATTTTTTCCAAGTGGTTCTGCTAAATATACCAGCGTATACATACTGCACTCCCTGACAATGCAATAGATTGAATTCTGTAGTTCTGACGGGTTTATTAACACTGATTTATCCAATGCAGCCTTCTCCAGCATCAAAAAATCTTCAGTACTTCCTGTTTCCTGAGAATCCATGGAGCCTTCAGACAAAAGGTGAAGTATGTCCTCCATGAACTTCCTAACCCTAGCAAAGCGTTCATCCACAAAAATACATTCAATCCAAAGCTTAGTCACGTCACTCCTGTTGGCCTCTTTCAGCATCCACCTCGCAAAGAAAAACTCGGTGAAAGTCCTGTGGATGAACTGTAGGTCTTCTCCCTTCTGACTCAACAAGCCCACGTTAAAGGCACTTCTAATTTCTCTATCCTTCACTTTCAATGAAAGTCCAACCTCCATCAAGTTGATGGACAACTTTTCCAGGATCTCAGTCACTTTTTCTTGAGCCATCAACAAACTGCTTTCTGCTTGAACATTATCAGAACCAACAGCCTTCTCTCGGAATTGTATTTTCACCTTCACGTTGAAAAACCTCTGGTAAAGATGACCAATGTTCATTGTCTGCTTTAAATTGAAGGAATCATGGAAAATTAGGAAAGCAACCATTTGAAGGTTCAAAGGTGTCTCCATGAATTCACCCGGGACTGCGACTAATGTATCCAAGCTGAGCAAAACTCTACTTGCTATCGTTTTAAGATCGATTCTCTTTCTAACAGGTTTGTTTTTCTTCCTAGAGTCAGAAAGCATTCCCGTCATCGCAGATATTACTTGACAGATGTCATCGTCATTATTTTCTTCCACCCAACTCTCAAAGTAGAAAATGGAACTGCTGATTTTTTCTTGCCAATCGGAAAGCGACAAGACATTCAACAGCTCATTCCAGTAGCTACTTAAGAAGTCCAATTGGTTTCCCTGACTGAATGCAAGAAGCTCAAAAGATATTACACCCAACTCCTCTTCCAGGTCAAGCTTCTCATGAATCCGCGTGGAGATGAGCAGCTTGATGTTGTTCTTGACTTTCTGAAGGGTAACAATAAATGAAGTAACGATGGATTTGTAATTGGGGCAGATTTCATCAAAACCATCGAAAATGATGACGATTTTATTTTCCTTCTCACCGAATTCATTGAAAATCTTTCTCTCCAGTGGCAAGTCCTTTTCCCCACTTCCGACCAACTGGAATAACAAGTCAAGAGCTTCTTCTTGGGAAAATGACAATTTGTTTTTAACAGTCAAAAGGTGTTTCTGCTGTGCTGGGGCCCCAAGGTTGACAAAGGAGACCCATCTATCTGGATGAGTGCCCTTGATCTCTTCGGCAACTGAATGCAGATATGTACTCTTACCAGTTCCTGGGTTTTCTGCTAACAGAAAAGGATCAGACGACTGGAAGGCTGATGTTTCCAGAAGTCTTTCAACTTTATCAGAAGATAACAAACCTACAACTTCACCTGCCGCATCGTTCATCTCGTTTTGAATGTCTACAGATCTTACATGAGCAAATACTCCTTGCCTGTATTTCAAATAGTGCATCATTTTAGCCTGCTTTGTCCTGCAAAGTCGATCCAGGATCTCCTTGATGATAGACTCCTCATTCTTCCCATGAGACACTGGATGCAGGACAAAGCACTGTGCTGAACTATCTGTAGTCTCACCTTCCCAATGCTTCATGTAGCCCTCACTAATGCCAAGATCCCGTAAGCATGAAATTTCAACGTTGCCCACACAAAAGACATCATCTTTGAATCTCCTGAGCAAATCTTCATTGAATACCACATAACTACGGGTTAACACACGGGGAATGAATGTCTTGGGTTGTTGCAAGACCTTGTTATCCACTCCATCACTGTGAAGCCAGTCTGATTTCCCAATTACCATGTCCCTTCCATCCAAGATCAATTTTATGTCCTTTGAATCCAAATGGTCCCTGTAGAATTCATCCACCGAATCTCCCTCACCAGAGATCAAAGTTTTCAATTTCACAAGCCTTCCATTGAATTTAATTTCTCTCTCCTTGATTATATTCTTCGTTTCTGTAGCAAGGTCATCCCAGGAATATTCCAGAGACTTGATTCTCATCGGAACTTTCCACTCTGAACTGAACAGAATGAATATTTTGTCCTCAAAATTACCAATGAAACAACGCAAGCAGTTACCCCTACAATGATTATATTTACAGAATGATGGAGTTGTTTTTTTATCCCAGATGATGGCAAGTGTGTCAATCTCACCTGATGTAAAGCATTTTTCGATAAAGTCACGGCATTCAAGGTAAAATGACCAATCGACAAAGAATGGAGCAGGCTTGCCTTTCTTCATCAGGGACAATTTCAGGTGGCTCTGAGCAATCCTCAAATTAGATACTTTGGCCACTTTCAAACCATTGTGTTCTCCAATGAAATCCATGATGTCTTTCTCTGTACTGTCAGACACCTGAATCTCATCAGCTTGTAAGAAAAGCTCCTGATATTCAATCAGTCCTCTTCCCATAATCCTCTGACTTGTGGAAAAGCCTTCAACGTACTCCTCTAAATCAGGCTGTATGTGCTCTTCGTAGAAGTCCAATAAGGCTTCAGCCTGTACCTCCAAACGGTTTGAGCCATCAGGTACACTTCCCTGGTACTTTGATATTATTTCAGGTACGCGAACAATCAGTTCCATACCTTGCTGACCTGTAGGGTATTTCCACACATTGCTGATTATTTCATCACAGCCTTCTGAGCACCTGACTTTGTCCATCACTGCTTCATATAATTTTTTCCGATCTTCGTCATCTGCTTTGTATGGAAGGCCATTATTTTTATAGATGATTACCATCACCAAATGGCAAAGTTCATGGACGATGTTGCTAACTATTTCCGGAAAGCCATATTGCTCATTTTTCTTGGCAGCGACAGATATCTTGAAACGATCAATTTCTGTTATGCCACGGGCACCCTTGCATTGGAAAGATCGTATTTTATCAATGCTTGTGTTTTCGAAATCAAATGCTATATGAAACCCTGGAACGTCTTGCACAACCTCCATCAACGTCTTTGTAATCCTATGGCCATTCATGTGCTTAAAGTAATCCAGGACAACGTTGTTCCGTTTCTTCCAGTGCTTCATGCTCCGTGGATTGTAAGACTTTGCAGCAAGTTTAATTAGATGGCAGTCTTCAAGTGGAACGAGTGTATCTGCCAAGGCACGATTACACTCTTTCTCATAGTACATTTCATATTGTTTCTCCGTCAAAGTGACATATTCCATGCCTAGATCCAACAAATTCGCCCAGGCACAAAACTCCTTGTTCTTCAGAGTCGAGTATAAGAGAGACTGACCCTGGCTGTTCACATAATACTTTCCTCGCATAATGGCCGTTTTCATTTCAGAACGGACAGAATTCAAATCAAAAGAGTCCCGCCCCTTTATTGATTCATGATCCTTATCTCTTGCCAAGAATAATTCCCTAAGTTTACAACAATCCTTTGAAATGAGGTCTTTCATTGTCTTGAATTTCTCTTCACCGACCGAGAATTTTGAATCATGCTCAAACAATAAAAAGAGTATGTTTGGGTCATTTGTGAGGTCTACGGCTGCAGTGCGGTATTCCGTGTAGTAATTAACATCGGCACCAAAGGTCAAAAGCAGTTGAACCATTTCACATTGATGAAGTATCACTGCTTTCATCAGTGGCGTCATTCCTTCGTCATCACACACACTGTTAATTCGCACATGCTGACCGTATGATATTGCTGTGATACACTCGTCTATCGGATATCGAAGGCCGAGCAGCAGGGCTAGCACGTCGACACCTGCCCTCTCTATGGCAGTGTTTATTATGTTGCCCTCATGGCCATCCATGGTGACTAGGTCTATCCCTTCATGTTCATTCAGTATTCTCTCCACTTCACTCTTATTACCCTTGATGACTTCCCCTCTAAGCAGCTCGAGCACATCCCTGGACGCCATGTTTCATTTGAACCCTCGACGATGTTATGCCGACATTCCACGTTTTCAGTCTTTGCATTCAACCTCTCTCTGTCCGCATCAGCTCCAGCCATTAATGTCCAATCTAAGATGCGTGGCACTGTTGAATTCTGTAAATCATTCCTGAAGGAGAAATAGAGAACATGGAAGATAGAGAAGATGACATTTCACGGAGACAGGGAAGTTAGAAAACTTCCCACCAGATGGCATTGTAATTTTAATTGCTTTGAATATTCTGTATTAGGAATACAGAACAGAATTGGTAATAAAAAACATTATATTGCTTCCGTATATAGGTGGAAATCATTATATTAGTTCATTTGTGGACTTAAGGAGAGTGAGTTCAGCATTTGGATCTCCATGATGGCCGACACCACAAACTATACACAGAACACACTATGGAACATGAACTTGGCAATGAGTGAATCATTTGAAAATTCCACAAGAATAAAATTTATTTAGTATTTTAGCTATTCATGGAATATATGAGTAACATATGAAAACTTTATCACTGACGAAGGATCCCATTAAAATGTAACAACCGCTCTTCAGTGATATGCAATGTCATCTTGAAGTTTCGTTATAAAATTACGTTGTAACACCATTTATTGTGACTCAATTAAGATGAAACCAAATGAACATACTATCTTGATTTGTAAGATTTATTAATAACTACCATTTAGAGCTCATCCAATTAGAAATACGGTGAAATAAACTTGTCTTGTGATGTTAGGTTTACCGGATAACCTGCATTCGCTTGGCATCTTTTAAGGTATGTCGTGACATTAAATAACTTTTCCTCTCATGTTCAATCATTTATATAAACCCAAAAACTTTGCAATAACTTTGAAATGGGAAATACTGCAAGGTGCACGCCCAAAATTTATCGTAATCGTCACAATATTAGTTCTGTTTGGTATTGATTAGGACCACCATTTTTTTGGGAATAGCACAAGTGTTTGGTTAGTTATACCCAAGACTGCGACGCTCCCCTTCCCTCAACGTTAATGCTTTACTAGCAGAGCCCTGTAGCGGTCAGGCGCTCCCCAACCACGATAACCCAGCCAAATTCAAACCGAAGCACTGAAACTTTGAGCGATAGCTTACAAAATGACCTCTGCATTCATCCGATATTGGTCCAAATGATGAAAATTCACGAGGCCTCCTGGTATTTGACATTGTTTCTCAGGTTTGGTACATAATTTCCAATGCAAAGAAACCAAATGGAATTCACACAAACTTTATTGTGAATAATGATACTGAAGACACAATTTACATTATTACAAAAACTTCAACATAACATTTGAAACAATGAAGTGGAATTCATTTTCAAACTTTGCATAAAATCACATAAATCCTTGCACAGCCATACTGTAGGACTCTAGGCCAAATTAATTAATTAGATGTCAATACAAAAGTAAGAGCAGGCTTCGGTCATAACTGTAAAACATCTAACCATCTTATTCACGCCATACTTACCTCGCTAAGTCACTCGGGATGTTGAAAAATGCAATTTTTTTGTCTAATCTGCAGCCAGAAAAATTATTGCACCAACTGGCTGAGCAATGATGCCGCCCGGGTCGCTTCTCACATTCACGACTTGCCGCCATGTATGTTATTTTGATACGGACCATGCAGGCCATGTGACTTTTTCCTAATGAAATCATAACATAGTTTTTCGTTAAAATTCACTGAGCATAAACAATTAAAATAATTATTAATAAATTAATAACCTATTATCGTGTTATTTAAAGATCTTTTTTAATTTGCACCTGAAGTAGATGATGCTAAAGTCACTACATACGATATATTGCAGCAAGCGACGTAGCCTAGAGTTATACCTAAGTAACCATCCGACTTGTGAAAGTGGTCAAGTGACTTGTAACTTGTAGCTTTGAGAAACAGCCCCCAGGTTGCAATTCTGGCAAAAAGTATGGATGCTATTCCATTAACTCTTAAACAGGGAAGTTATTTCTCGGAGGGAATTTTTGTTTTTTAGTTAAAATCTGCTTTCTTACTACCCAAGTGTTCAGAAAAACACTTAATTTTAAAATTCTCTTGACCCGTTCTCGCGTGAGGGGGTGTGCCCATATGGGAACGCTAGCCGTTTGGGCATCGGTCTGAAATCTGCAGAAATTTCGCCGATACCGGCATAATTTTAATTTTTATTGCGTTAAACGTATATTTTTATGCATTTACGCAAGAGACTTAATTAATTTCTTAGGAGCAGGTATGTTTCAATCATTCTACACAATTTGTTTAGGTTAAAAATATTTATTGAATTGTCAATAAACACAACAGTATAAAACACATTTTGAAAACAGTTATGGAGTGACAAAATACAGAATACATGAAGATATTGAAAAAATGAGTCTCGTACTATTACAGGAGTCAAAGAAATATAAATTTGGTCCACTAGTGGTGGGTGTGAAAATCAAAATTGCACTGTAGGCAATGACCTACATCACACTTCACACATTTTGAGCACGGACGGGAGGAGCATTCTACGTAGGCACATCAACGTCTCTCAGATGGTATAAGAAGATGATCCCTACCATCATACCATATCTCATTAGTACTCTATGGTCGGTTGCACTGGACAACCAATGTCGAACACGACCACTAGGTTTCGGAAAGTTAGACTTTCGTTTCAAGTAAACCTGTGCGATCTCACGCCTAAATGCAAGCTGCAGTATGTCTGAACCCGCATTTCCACAGGGATCCAGGCATTTACAATAACAGCATCAAGAAGGTAACTAACTCCACATGGACCATCACCACTTTTTTCCATTAGCCATGGTTTGCTGCGCACTTTGATCTTGCTTCTGCTCTGTACATTTATCTGCCAACCTCAATCCTTAAAGCTGGCTCACAAAATGCAGAATTACATATTTTCTCTGTAAAGTACGTGATTTCATTTACAAGATTCATCGAGAAAACATTTTTTTATTAATAATACCTTCGTACTAGACATTTTTATACACCAGGCTCTAGGAAAACTACATAAACGGGAATTACTTGCACTAATAGGGTGTTGGGGTGAAGACAATGAGAATATTTGCCGATGGATTTGACTGCCGATTGACCAAAAAGAAAAAATGGTCAGAAAATTAGTCATAATTTTATGAGATTGAAGGTGTTATTAAAAAAACACAGCATTTTAAGAGTTTAAGGTGCTTGCCTCTAGATTATACAGAGGCGTGTCTTATTAAAAAAATATTTAATAATCACATTGATTTCAAATGGTTGAGAACTTGACTCAGATACCAGCTTGGAAGAGATAGAAACCCTGTACCTGTTGATATTTTCATCCATGAGGTCAGTTCCGTCCATGTACTTATTGTAATATGATAACACTGCGGGTTGCCTTACTTGCACCAGTTTCGAGAAATCACGCGAGAATCTCGTTACGTTTGTTAGTGGCTGTACACCATGGCAAGATGGCCGGACAGTCACCACCAAATTGTCATCTTAAGACAACAATGTTCTCATTTTCCTCTCGTGCGAATGCATGGGAGCCACGGGGCTGCTTAACTAGCTGTTACTTTTTGATCAAGGGGATACCTTTGGGTAATCTACTTTCCTCAACAGTCACAGCACCCTCATAACCTCGGGATTTCAATTCCCTTATAAGGGGAAGCTAGTAAATAGATTGTCATAGTAAATGGAAAAGGTAAGGTTTATTGCTTGCTCTGGTAAATTGTCCAACATGACGAGCAAAGGGGAAGAGGATTTCCCTACCAATTTATCGTGATTATTTTTGTCTTCAAAGCTTCGTCCCTGGTATATGTCAAAGCCCACCAAGTACTCTTGAGGGGTATTCAAACACCAGACTTTAAAACCAAAGCGTATAGGTTTACCCCATATAAACTGTTTGCAGCCATGTCTACCAAAATATTTGATCGTGGATTCATCGTAATTTAATTCGAGTGTTGGCACAAACGCACTTTATCATATTTGTGAGTGGCCTAAGTTCGTACATTATGTCACTCCTATCTTGGTCATTATTATCTGCACAGTGAAAAATTCTAAATGTTAAAAAATACACTTTTAACAATTCCAACCTTTAATACGCGGTACGAAGCGTTACACCGCCTAGCAGTATCATCACCGTAATCCTCTATTCCTTCCCCTTCCACCCTGATTGTTGTCTACGTATACCTGTGGTAGAAAAAAACCCTAATTTTCTTCATGGTTTATCATGCTGCCAAGGTGAAACGCGTAGCACCACGCATAAAAGTGTGGAATAGTACAAAGTGTATTTTTTATATATTAAAAATGATTGGAAAGATACAAAAAATACAACAAAATATATTTATTTCACTAAAATCTGAGGACAGAAAGAAAATCAAATGAATTTTTGACACCAACTAAGCGTTTGACATCGTAACTATGAGATAAGAGAACCCATAACAACATTTTTAGCAATAAATATCCGATAAATGAGGCCCCCCCGGCTACAGTGCCCAAACGGGCACACGCAAAGCCTACTTAAAATTTCTTGTCCTATACAAAAGATATCAAAATTCAGGCAAATCACACCGAATGTGGCGACATTCATAATAAGGATAAATGTATAACAGAATGTCCAAAATGAAAAGGAAAAAATGCCTTCTTACCGAAGACAGTTTGCCATTGTTCTCCTTATTCGCCGCCTTGGACACAATGAGTTTGGATACCTATCGTGCTACTGTCGACAGATGGTAAAATTGTTGGCCGTAGACACTCGTAATGAATAAAGTGATACATTATAAACACTTCCGGCGGGGACAGCAAGTGCTGCAATATTTGGTAAGTAATTTATACTCGTTTCTTTAGGCCATTGCAATTGTGCCTATATGGGCACGCCACCCGTTGAAGGGTTAAGAATAAAGCTCCAAGTTTAATTTCCTGTTCCTTTACATCAGTCTCCTCTTTACCCTCATCATTTCATCTGTTTCCTCGTTCTCTCTTGATCTTGATCCATGCCCTCTTCAACAGTTAACTGACGGAGTTGTATCTTGCTTTCTGAAGAGTCCAAATCCTCCTCCATTCAGCCAATATCTCCTTCAAATCCACAAGTGACTTAGGCTTGTTGTGCCTGCGAAATGTTTCATTTGGATTGGTTACTCCAGCATCTTTACCAAGAAGTGCGCCCACCACATCGTTCAACTTATTCCATTCAGCAACACAATGTCTATCACTATTCATATAAGCAATTTTAAACACTGTCCATCCACCTCCATTAGGTTGAAACAGTAGATCAAGGAAATCATTTGTGGAAAGGGACTCCATCAGTATGCTGGAGGCATAGCCCAGGCAGAGTGTGGGCATTGAGGCGACCAACATGTGTAAAATATTCTGATTTTGACTGTGAAATAGCGGTGACAATTGAAAGCACTTAACAAGTCCACCTTCTTCGACAAGGTACTTGCAGAAATGGACCTGTTTGAAGAAAGCCGCAACAAAGAACTTAAGCCTATCTTGGTGAATCTTTCCTCTGAGAAACCAAACGCCAACCAAGTGCCCACTCTCGTCCACTTGCAGTTGATCTGTCAACTCGTACTTGTCATGAGATTTCACTTCTTCAAATATTGAATCAACCTCATCCATCACCTCTTTATTCAATGGAAGGAACGAGTTGTGATCCAACCAACTTTTTAAATGGTGAAAGAAGCTCAAATTATGCATCTCCTCCAATAAAGGTCTCATGCCAATGTGGTGGTCGATAGGTAATAGATGAGAAAATAAACCAAAAGGATATCCTCGGAGGATGTAATATTCTCCCCGGTAATCTTTGGACTTCAGCAAGCGGAACATCTCATCTTCAGAGAGAAAGCCACTATTGATCAGTCTCACAAGAAACTTGTGGAAGCTCCAACCCAAATACAATGTATCTGATCTCGGACAAAGTTCACAGTCAAAACTATCAAACAGCCACTTTTTCTTCTCGTGATCATTCATCAATTCACCAGATAACTCCCAGATGAATTCAATCACTTCAGTGTCCTCATTATAAGCGGAGCTGGACAAGGAATTGAATCTATGGTCTTCTTTCCACAGTAGATAATCCTGTAATTGATTAGGAATGCCTCTCAAACTGCCCTCGATGACATCCCAAACCTGCCTTATCCCTCCAATTCCCAGTCTCCCAGCAGTATCAATCCATACCCTTTTGATCGATGACGTCAAAGGCCCTTTGTCCTCAATACCGTCAATTTCCACATTTTCCTGAAATAACAGTCTTATTAATACCAGTTGGATCTCATCTTCCTTAACATCTTTTTTTATACCAATGATATTCTGCAATTCAAGTCCCCTCTCCCAATGGTTCATGTTCATTCCATGAAAGTGTGAATAATATAAACCAGAATACATTATTGAAACACAATTTTCACCATAAATTGCCCTGATTACCTGATGCAACTTTTTTGTGTATTCATAGTCAAAAAACAAATTTACTTTGCATTTACCTTGTACTTTAGGATTGTCAACGTAGGACTCAGTATCTTCACAAAAGTTTCTCATTGTATATGGTTCTAACAGGAGAGCAAGGAAATGACCCCGGGGAAGACAGTCAATCAATACACTGGAGACATAGCCGAGGCACAGAATTGGAAGAAAGTGGATGACCATACATAAAATATTAGGCGTATGAGCAATTGGTGCCTTCAAGCACTTGAAAAGACCATCTTCCTTGAAGCTGTCTCTGAAGAACTCAACATGTTTGAAGAAAGCCACAACAAAGAACTTAAACCTATCTTGGTGAATCTTCTTTTCGAGAAACTCAATGTCAACCAAGTGCCCACTCTCGACCACTTGTAGATGATCTGTCAACTTGTACTTGTCATGAGATTTCACTTCTTCAAATATTGAATCAACCTCATCCATCAGCTCTTTATTCAATGGAAGATTCGAGTTGTGATCCAACCAACATTTTAAAGGGCGAAAGAATCTCAAATTACGCATCTTCTCCACTAAAGGCCAAATGTTGATACAGTGGCTGATGGGTAATAAGTGAGAAAATAAGCCATAAGGATATCCTTGGAGGATATAACGCTTTCCCCTAGTATCTTTGGATTTAAGCAAGGAGACCATCTCATCTCCGGACAGAAAGCTACTATTGATCAGTTTCACAAGAAACTTATGGAAACTCCAGCCCAAATACATTGTACTTGATGTCAGACAAACTCCACAGTCAAAACTATTTAGCAGCCACTTTTTCTTCTCGTGATCATTCATCAATTGACCGGCTAAGTCCCAGATGAATTCAATCACTTCAGGGTTCTCGTTGTATGCGGAACTGAACAAAGAATTGAAATTATATACATCTTTCCACAAAAGATAGTTCCGCAAGTTAGTCACATCCGTTTCCAAACCATCCTTGATGAAGTTCCAAACATGTTCTGTTTTACGAAGACTATATTTCCCAGTGACACTGATCCAAAATCCTGAAATGAACCCGTTTTCTGTAAGCATACTCTTGAGCTGGGTTTCATTGTAAAGTGCATTAACTACTAAAAGAAGCAAGTCAAAGTTTGTGGTTAATATTCTCAGAAAGGACATTCCTGTGCATTGTTTAGAATATATGTCCATCCATTCCCTGAAAACATATCTGAATATTTCCTTATGTTCCAACAAGAAAATTAACACTTCTTTAACATACATCATAGAACCAGCACTGCTCTCATAATGAACAGGAGTCATCGGAATAAAACTTTTTACCCTGTTAACCTGCAAAAGTTTTTTAATTACATCCAACATTTTGTATTGCTTAAAAATGTCAAACATCTTTCGCACTAAATTTGCATAACGAGTTGATACCCTCACGTCCGAGAAGCAGGATGCCGCAAAAATGAACAAATTGTCAAAAATGATTATCTCTTTGTCATTATAGTCTTTCATCCATGATCTTGACATTGGGTCTACTATGGCTCTAGAGCATAGAACAACCGAAGAAGCCTCCTCAATAAGCACTTGTGCTATTTTTTTCCCAAAAGAGTCTGCAAAATACTGCAGAGTATGCACACTGCATTCCTCAACAATGGAGTACATGGGATAGATCAGATCAATGGGATATTCTAAGACTGATTGATCCAAGTAAGCCTTTTTGAGCATCAAGAAATCCTCTGGTCTTTTTGAATTAATTGACCCTCCTGACAATAGATACAGCATATCTTCCATGAATCTCCTCACATTGGCAAACTGTTCTTTATTAAAAAGTCTGTTCAGCCACAGCTTTGTCACCACACTCCTATCAGCCTCTCCTAGGATCTTCCTAGCAAAAAAGAACTCTGCAAAGGTCCTGTGGATAAACTGATAGTCTTCACCCATCCGGCTCACCAAACCAACGTTACAGACACACCTCCTATCATCATCCGTTATCTCACATGAATATTCTTCCCACAGCAACTTGGCCGATAGATCTTCTAACATCTTGGTGATTGCCTTTTGAATCATCCTGGTCGCTTCCTGTGACTGGACGTTTCCAGAACTATGACCCTTCTCCTGATTGTATAATTTTATCTTCATGTCAAAAAATAGCTGGTATAGATGTCCAAGGTTTGCAATTCGACTCATTTGGAAAGAATCTTCAAAAATGACAGTCGCAACCATTTGCACATGCAATGGAAGCTCAGTGAGTTTATCCAGGACATTGAATACCGACTCCTGGTCCAACAAAATTCTCCTAGCCACTGGTTTGAAATTGAGTTTTCCCACCGTTTTCATGGATTTCCCTTTCCTCAGGATGTCTTCCATACTAGTTATAAGTTTGCTGATGCCATCATCCAGCTGTTCATCAACCCATCCATGGAAGCTTATAATAGAGCGCTCAAGTTTCTCCTGATGTACGGAAGGAGACAACCCACTCAAGAGCTCATTCCAGTAATCATTCAGGAAGGTTATTTGGTCATCCTCACTAAATGGGATTAGCTGGTGAGATATGACACCAAAGGCCTCCTCCAGGTCAAGCCTCTCGTGAAGACGAGTTGACACAGCCATCTTGATATTAGCATTAATTCTCCGAAGATCCACCATGAACGAACTGGCCACTGATTTGTAATTCGGGCAGATTTCATCAAAGGCATCAAAAATAACCATGATTTTGTTCTTTTTCTTGCATAAATAATTAAAAATCTTCTCCTCCAGTGAATTATTCTTCCCACTTCCAACCATTAGGAACAATCTGTCCAGTATCTCTTCTTCGGTAGATGGCTTCTTTTCTTCCATTGTCGCCAGATGTTTCTGCTGTGACTGTTGGCTAAGGTCAACAATGGAAACCCATTTCTTTGGATGAGAATTCCTGATCTTCTTTGCAAGGGCGTGTAAGAAAGTAGTCTTGCCAGCACCTGCATCATCCGCTATCAGCAGTGGATCGGAGCCGGCCAAGTCTGAATCTCCAAGCTTTCTCTTGGGCGTCTGAGATATTAAACCTTCTACCTTCTCCAAATAATGTCTTGCTTCATTGTGAATACTGATGGATTTAATGTGAGAAAATGTGCCTTGTCTTAGTTTCAAATGGTGTAACGTTTTCACTCGTCCATCAGGAGAGCCTCTCAGATGATTCAATACTTCCTGGAAGACTGAGTCCTCTTTCTTACCACTGGGCAATGGATGGAGCACATAGCAGCGTGCAGTCCCATTGTTAGAGCTCTCATTCCACTGTCTGATGTCACTCGTACTTATTCCAAGGTTGCAAAGATCTTCAATAACTACATTGCTCACAAAAAAGGCATCTTTTTCGAATCTCCTGAGCATGTGTACATCAAATGTTACAACATTTTGCGTCAATTCTCGGGTAATAAAAACTTCGGGATGTTGCAAGACCATGTTATAGCCTTGATCATCCTTAAAGAAGTTTGTTTTACCCAAATCAATGTCCCCACCACCTAAAAGAAAGCTAATGTCATTCTCATCCACACATTTCTTCATGAAATTCTCAAAATAATCCCCATCTTCAGGGTCTGAGATTAAACTCTTCAGCTTCACTGAAACTCCACCAATGTTGACCTCCCTCTCCTGGATCATTTTCTTGGTGTCTGGAGACAGGTCATCCCACTTGTAGTTGTTAGACTGAATGTTATTGAGAACTTTCCATTTTGTACTGATGAGTAAGTAAATGCAATCTGTATAGTCTCTATAGTATTTACCTGGGCAAAAATTGGTACAGCCTCCTTTTGTGCAGAATTTTGGACTTGCGTCAATGTCCCAGGACAATACAAGCGTCTTGATCTCACCTGTGATTAGACATTTTTTGATACCATCTGGGCTGCTTGTGGTGTTTGTCCTAATGTCTTCGTACAGTGACCAGGCACAAAAGAATGGATCATCCTTGCCTTCCTTTTTGAAGAATAATTTCAAGTGGCTTTGAGCCAGCTTGATATCAGATGCTCTCAGAACATGGAGATGATTATGCTTGCCAATAATTGGGTCGCCAATGCCCTCATTCACCTGAATTCTCTCGACCGGAGAGAGAAGATTCACATGGTCCATCAGACGTCTACACAAAATCCTACCACTTGTGTGACTGCTCTCAATATATTTCCTGAGATCAGGTTCAACTTCTTTCTCATAAAAGGACACTAATGCCTTCTCTTGCTCATTTAAATGGTTGTTGACATCAGATCCACTTAGTCCATGCAAGGCGATCATTTCTGGTACCCGAACTATCAATTCCCGGCTGTACTCTCCCACCGTGTAGTTCACCCAAATCTGAGAGGTTATCTGTTGACATCCTACTGATCCTTTCATGTTATTCATCACCTCCTCATATTTACCTTCCCTCTCTGTATCTCCTTTTCTGTAGGGAAGGCCATTATTTTCAAAGACCACATCCATAGCTGAATGGCACAGCTCATGGGCCAAGTTGCTCGATATCACATGTATGCCATGAACTTCATCTCTCTTGGCTGCAACGCATATCTTCAACAACTGGAAATCCGCTATACCTCGTTGCTCATTTGAACTGCATGGTCGTAGCCGTTCAATGCTCGTGCTCTCCAAGTCAAAGGCTATCTGCAATCCTGGGATGTCTTGTACAACCTCCATCAATGTTTTTGTTATCTCAAAGTCATTCAAATAGTTGAGATACTCTGAAATGATCTTCATCCCAGGACCAACACTCGGGGGAATAACACATTTGGACAAGATTTTCGCCAAATGGCAGTCTTCAAGAGGAATTAGGAGTTCTGATGACGCTCGCTCGCACATCTGCACATTACCTTCCTCTTTTCTCTTTTCCTCTCCAGTGGCGTAACAAAGGCCCCATTTCAATAATAAATTTGCCCAGGCATCAAATTTCTTGTTCTCGATAGCCGTGTACAAGAGGGAATTGCCCTTGCTATTCACAAAATACTTTATTCGCTTATCGTGCATGATTAAATACGAGTTTAAAGATTTCACGCCCTCCATGCCTCCCTTCTTTATCGATTCATGCACTTCATCCCTTTTTTTGAAGAAATCATTCAGTTCTTGATCTTCAGAGATGAGTTTTCTCAGCTCCTCAGATTTCTTTGCATCAATGGGAAACTTAGAATCATTCTCAAACAAGAGTATGAGTATCTTTGAGTCAGTTGCAAGGTCAATGGCTGACTTCCCGTCTTGTGAGCAGTAGTTAACTTCTGCACCAGATAGACACAGCATAGAGACCATCTCCACTTTGCCACATTGCACAGCTTTCAAGAGAGGAGTGTTTCCTTCCAAATCACACACACTGTTAATTAGATGACGTTTAGCATCTGAAATTGTGTTTAAACGTTCATACAGGGGACCTCGAACACCAAGCAGAAGCGCCAACATTTCAGCATCGGCCGTCTCGATGGTGACATTGATCAGATTATCCTCGTCGCCACTTTTCCTGAATAAATCTATGTCTGTGTATTCATTCATAATCTTCCTCACCTCGTCCTCGTCACCCTCCATGACTGCTGTCCTGAGATTTTTGTAGGTCACCTCAGAAGCCATGATGATTGGTCGACGTCCAGTTTCCTCTGATCCATGCAGTGTTCTTCGTCAAATTCAACAGGTTTCCCCTGAAGCAAAATGAGAGCATGAGAGATGATCAGGGTAATGTTTCTTGGATACAGAAAATACAAGCATCTTCTACGAGATGGAACTAAAGCAGTGGTTGGGGATTTTCAGAGATGACTGAATAGGTTACCTCATTCTGATTGGAGTATCACTGTTTTCCACTTGCATGCAGAAAATACAAGGGAATTGTTATGATCATGAAAATGACAAATGAAATGGTGTTATAGACGTATGCTTAAAATTAAGTGGACAGATAGAATATCAAACGAAGAAATACTAAATGAAATGAAGGAGGAAAGAAGCTTATGGCAATCGATCGTCGACAGAAGAGTCCAACTTAAAGGGCATATAATGAGACATGGGGGGATCCTATTGACAATCCTGGAGGGACATGTTAACGGAAAAAGGCCCAGAGGAAGACCACGGCTCCAGTTGATGGACCAGATAATGAAGGATGCCAGATAAAAGAGCTACGAGAAAATGAAAAGGAAGGTGGAGAGACGTGAGGAATGGAGAGTGTCAACCAATCTTCGAATTGACTACCAGAGGAGGAGGAGAGAATTCAGTAGCATCTTAGGTTTTCCTATATATAATGATCATTCTCATCGTACAAACAGTATAAGATCGTCACAGACTGTTTTCAATAAAAGAATAGCTATGTACTAGTGATGGGCAGTAAGGATTTTTGCATAAGGAATAATATTAAAGAATGCATGTAAAGAAATTTTAAACGATATCGTAAAATTGGAAATTATGTTGTCGATTGACTGTGATCCGTCAAGTTCGTGGACTGTCAAACCAGTTATTCTTCCCCTTACACTGATGACAAGAAAGTTTTGGCATTATTTCCCTAGTAAATACTATGCCAAATAACTGATCGAAGTGATTGAAATGCAGCTGATCAGTTTTATATAACGCTAAAGCTTTGTTATTTAGAGAAATTTATCAGTTTACTGATGACATATAACAAAATTAGGAAAGAGTTTATCTGCAATGGCTGTAATCACTGGCAACAATCATCAAAAGAAAATAAATATTAACTGTGTTAAAAGATTTAAGTTTCTCCTGGGGAATAGTATTAATAAACTCTTCTCGGGCTCTGCACCAGGTGATTGGCTTCATGTTTGCCGACGTTTCGGATAACGACTTGCTTTCCATTTTCAAGGCGTATTACTCTGTCCGTGTCAGATTGTAAACAGAATTGAATTGACCGTTGGTCGGGCCCAACAATTGAGCTCAGGTGCCATCTGATTGGCTGAGGTTTGAATTTTGCCCTTGAAATATTTTCTGATTTTTGCTTATGTTTTTAATGCAATCTATTACAGGTGTCCACGTATTGCTCAGATGAAAGCCAGAGTCACGATTGAAATTTATTGGATTAAGGCATATTTCAATGGCTTCCTTAACACTAGGACGCCCGGACTTTTCAACATCATTCAACGCCCAAAGCGTGTCATTTTCACCCGCTGTAATTAATGAAATTAATCCTCACTTTGCGCTATTAAGTTTACATTTTTACAGTTTTTACTACAAACTGTCACTCTTTCTCTTCACATTCATTGATTATTTCACTCTATAACTTTCATAACTTTGACAATATCGATGATTTATTGATATATAAACTTACGACAATTGTGTCAATTTATCGTTTTTTCCATTTTATTCCATTTTTCTTGCTTATTGTGTCATAGCTCAATATACTACAAAGACTTTCCACATTATTTAATACGTATCTATTATTTTTCAATGTTTGGTTGCAATAACTAAGTTCAAAATATTATTTTTCGGTCGAAGTAGGAATTTTCCCGAAAATCTACCTAGTAACTAACTTTGGGATTCTTATTATTTCAGTGATGCACATGTATAAATCTGATAATCTGATAACAGTCCATAGTCAGTAAGGAGCAATATTGTATTCTCTGCTCTCTAAAATAGTAATACGGTTCACTGTGCACTGCCAACAAATTAATTACTAAATATGCCATGAATCGACCGGACGAAAAATGAGAAGGGTGGAGATACGAAGTGGAAGGAAGGAATATGAGAATATTTTTGAAAGGTGATCCAGGCATGGGAGGTAACCGAATGAGGAAGATAGGACAAAGTGAGATGGACAACATATGCAGCAGAATAACTGATAAAAACTAATAAAAAAGAAGTTTTGGTGATGATACAAAGTGCAAATACATATCTGGGTCAAAATGACCCGTATGGGCGTTCTAGGTAAATTCTAAAAAAAACTAATGTAATGACTACTCCAGGAAGCTGAAATTTTTTGGATATAAAGCCATGTTAAAATGAATAAAAGTCACGAGAGGAAATCCTGCTTTCAATCAAAATGAAATAAAAAAATGAATTTAAAATCACGTTTGGGTCAAAATGACCCGCCTGGGCGTTAGTCTAGTGTTAATTATGCAGTCCCAGTAGCGTGCTGAGCGGCACAAAATTTTTGCATCTCCCCATTGAATGGCATGATCTTCATCGATGCTGTGTTCCGCCACTGCGGACTTCTGTGGTTGCGCTAATCTAAAGTTTAATAAATTGCATTAAAAACTTAAGGAAAAATCAGAAAATAATTCAAGGGCAAAATTCAATTCGTAAAGGGAAAAACAGCTGTTTTT
This sequence comes from Ceriagrion tenellum, assembly GCA_963169105.1. NCBI lineage: Eukaryota > Metazoa > Arthropoda > Insecta > Odonata > Coenagrionidae > Ceriagrion > Ceriagrion tenellum. The sequence continues at coordinate 10,096,227 of OY720645.1, forward strand.
TTGGACACATTTACACTCATCTATGGACACTGTTAAGGAATGGGACAGGAGAGATTAGATAATGAAACATTTATATTCTTTGAGATTGGTAAAACCATTGGCCATTATTATCCTTGCTTTAAAACATTCATGAAGAAGAAATTGTAAAAGAATGATATTGGAATCAAAGTTTGAGTCCAGACAATAAAGTCTGTATGATTCACAAACGACAATGCATTAGTGAATCATTGAAGGAATACCATATATACTCGCATATAGGAGGACTTCGAATATAGAACGAGGTAGGATTTTAGAGACAAAGAATAAAAAATTGGACTTCCTTACTCGTTAATTAACGTATAAACTCCGTAAGTATTATGGAAGACGTTTTGGGGGAGAGTGGGGGGTTGGGATTATCTTACATTGTCTTACGTACGAGGGTCTGGAACCATATTGCGTAAGATTCTTGTCTGTATTGTAACATTGTATGGTTCCCGAATGAAATTTAGTAGTGGCGGGTGGAGCATTCGCTCGTTACTTTCGTACATCCTGTAATCTCACCCCTACAACAATGCTACTCATCTGTCGCCTGACTGCCTGGCTACATTACCTTCATGGTCAACCAAAGCAGGCTGTATGCAGGAGTTCCTTCCAACGATCGACTCCACTGCATTGTTGTGAAAGACGTAACAAAGATGCTAGTCAGAAATTGTCGATGGATATCAGATATTTGCGCCTGGATATCAGACGACACGGCCACCGCGCCGGGCTCATCTATGCGTTTGCTTCCAAAGCACATGTAACATGGCGTCGTCTGCCACAACAGAGTCAAAAATAGCGACAAGTCACCCATCATACAATGTTATTATCGCACCATCCAACAAAGGTGACTTTGATTTCGACCTTGACACTAACCCAAAAAAAACAGCAAAGAATCCTTTGCTCGCGCACATAGGACGACCCCGATTTTTTAAGCGGGTTCAAGTGACAAAAAATCTCGTCCCATATGCAAGTAAATATGGTAACAGGATTTAGTACTTGCATGCATCAGAATATCACAGTAGGAAATACGGAACAAAGATAAATCATACGACAGCAAAAGGAATGAGATTATCTCCGACAAAATTGGTGAGGAGGACGTGAATTGTTGTCATCTTGTCAACAATTTATGTTTCTGCCATACTATCTATTGTTTTGGAAATATGGCCAGTAGGTTAGCATTTAAAGTTTCATTAAAAGTTATGGTTTATATCTCGCGCACAACATAAACTTACATGAAGATAATAGCTTTGAGGTAATGCAAACAAATGTTCACTTCAAAATTTTACAATAACACCAATGCGTTGCGAAGGAGGGAATCATTTGACTCATCTTCTCATTAAGTAACCATGGTTAATTATTGACAGCATTCATGTCCTTTGAACAGTGTCCTTCATACACAAGAACAGTACGCCTTTTGAAAAAAACTCATATTTTCTAAGCTACAACACCAGATCAAATGAACTTATCCATCTAAAAAGCCACAGAACAGCTAAAAGACTGCAAAGCCTAACTCATCAGGGATTCAACCGTTATAACAAACGGTCATCAGCAATAAATACCTGGAACACCAAAAAATTAAAATATCTGTTGAAAATATCCTAAAAAAACATTTATTTTATGACGTATAAGAATATATGAAGTGTCGTTTTTGATGTTCTGCTTTGTTTACTATTCTTAACATAGATGTACTGTTCCATATTTGTTTTTTGTATATGTAACTGATTTGACAAAGTTGTATTTTTGTAACTGAATGTATGTAATTGACTTGACCAATGTATGTAATTGTACCTTTCTTTTTGAACCATCCTTTTTGACAACTTCATGCAATTGCATTTGCCTACGGATAATAAAATTTGTTATTATTAATATTATAATTATTTTCTTGTTACTGCTGTAACTTTCCCCTCAGAGTCCCCGGCTAACATCAGGTTTCGTTGCCGTCATAATGGCCGAGAACTCGAGAGGGGCGTTGCAGAGTTTGTAGCCACTTCCGATTAACCCATCGGATCAGTGGCTACCCTGCGTTAGGTCGTGCGCACGAAGCAGACGGAGCGACACCAAGAGGACGGCCTTCTGAATGCGGGCTGCAAGTGATTCCGCCTGTGCCACGCAAGCAGGAATACACTTGATGCTCTGTATCAGCGAGCCCTTGATTCCACCAAGCACACATATTAGTTTTACAGAGTGTCCCGGGTACATCTGCCAAAGTTCGAACAGCAGGTCTTGATATTTTGTCCGTTTTTCCGCCTCTTTCGAGTCCAAGTTCGTATCGGCCGGAGCTGAAAACTCAATTACGAACATGGAACGAGATTGGCAGTCGAGGAGAACGATGTCAGGCTTGTTCGCCTCCAACTGCCTGGTGGTGGGGAATGAGTTATTCCACCAGATTTATATTTTGTCGTTCTCCACGACGGACTCAAAATCTCCAGGGGCAAAGGGCAGCACATGTACTTCGTAGATGCCGTAATGATGTCGGAGGTGGAAATACAACAATATTATTATTATTATTATTATTAAAATGAACAATGCTCATTCTTTCAGCCGATCATGAATGTTACATCTTGCCCATTGTTTCGGGATGAAGCAGCCTCACCAATTTCAAAATAGAGCAATCATTTCCTTCAAGTCCACAATTAATAATAATAATAATAATTTATTGATCCAAAAGACACTGTACAGAATAAAGTATTAAGTAAGCGTATCGGACACGTCAGAAAAAAGAATGTGGTATAAAAAATTAAGGTGTACTGCTTACGTCACATGCATCATGAGACATTCATTAACACTGTAAAAACACCTCGTGACCAGGAAGTTTAATAACTTTCTCTTAAATACACTGAGTCTGTCCTCTTCTTTTATATTAGCTGGTAAATTGTTATAAAGTTTTCTGCACATATTTCTAGGACTCCTTAGATGTTTAGGGGAGCACGATGACATCACATGCATATCATATTTTACAAACTTCATTTGGATTATGAAAACACTATTTAAAAACGACGTTGATCCCCACAAGACTATTCCATAGGATATATGTGGGTAAAATAGTCAGTAGTAAAGGGTTTTCATAATATCTAAATTAATTATTAATTAAAAATTAACTTACGTATTTGAATAAATACAGAGTAATGTACTGAGTGGAATAAGCTTACTGGCAAACAAATCACATTAAATAAAACCTTTTAAATTTACCTTTTAAACTGTAAAGAGGGAAAGCAGAGGATGAAACAGCAAATGAGGAGTACACGAGCAGGTGCAGATTGTGACTATGATAGCAGACAGGTCTTCAGAAGTTTATGTGCACCACAAAAGTCACAACTTCTACATCCAACAATCACCGTGAAATAACTGCTGATCTCAACACATGCTCTGAAGCTCGAGATGGATTGCCGGCACTGAAAATAGATTTAAGGAAGAAAATGTAAATGTACTGGGATTTCTGATCTTCTTTCAAATTCTGCCCAAGTAGTTCCTGTGTAGGAGGAATCCTGCTTGGAGGAGAAAAGACTAGCCAAACTTTGGTCCGAATCCCACTATATGTTACTTATTTTCCTTTCACAGAATGTACCTTTAGATTTATCTAAGAATATGTTTTGCTTCTACTAGTTGGTGCCAATTGAATGTAACTCTCAACTCTTTAAAATGACCGAAATATAGTCAGTGAGTGCCGACATATAGACCCTCGCTGCCAGCGTGAAAATGCCTACTTTTAAGTAGCGATTGTTACTCCTAACTACATATTTGTAATTTTTTTAAAAATCAAATCAGTGATGCTATACCAATACATCCACCATAATCATAATTGCTAAATATTCAATATTTAGCTACATACGTACTTCATTAACTAAATTTAAGCCTTAAAAATAATCAAATGAAAATATATTTGCAAACAAAATTTGAAAAAAATTAAATTTTTGCGTGGCCCACTTAAATTTACCTGACAGTAGAAGGGTTTAAAATCATAAATCAACAATCCACATCATTTGAATTTCATAATATTATACGTACAAGACTTAAATTCTCATTCGTTGGTCTCACATAGAGTATCCTTTGTGATTGTTTCATAGACATTTAATATTTTGGTATTAATGAACATTGACTCTGGATTTGGATGATAGGACAAAGGAAGGCGAGGACAGGGAAATGGATGCAACAATACACTGAAATGGTGAGATTGTGAGAGACAAAAGCAATAACACGGAATATTTTTGAAGAATTAACTCACAATAATGGGACAGACAATGAGAGCACATCTCTCTAATTGGTTTGAAAGAACGTCAGTATGTAAAGGAACATTGGATATAATAATGTGGTAACAGTAGAGATACTGAAGAAGAAAAAGACTGCAGGCATAGATGAGGTATTGCGCAAGATCCTGACATGTAAGTGTAATAACTAAACCAGAGCAGCTGATGTGATTAAATAATCACTTCTTACAAGCCTGTTTTTTCTAAGGATTGATTTAATTTGTAAATGGTTAAAAATTGAACAAAGGGAAGAGTGAGATGACCAAATGTTAAAATTATGAAGCTATTAGTTCAATTATTATTCTGCAAAAGTGTCCTTTAAAATATATCAATCAAAAGAAACAGACCCAGTGAGAGAATAGTGTATAATATAATACAGGAAGAAGCTGCATACTGAGTGAAATATTCGACAGGTAGAAGAACAGGAAGAAAGAAGGAAGAAATATTTAAAAGGTAGAAGAACAGGAAGAAAGAAGGAATTGACAGGAAGAAGCTGCATACTGTGCCAAATATTCAACAGGTAGAAGAACAGGAAGAAAGAAGGAAGAAACAGGTAGAAGCCGCATAATGTGCACAATATTCGACAGGCAGAAGAACAGACAAAAGTAGGAAGAAACAGGAGGAATAATACTGTGCGAAATGTTCGCACAGGTCAGCTAGTAATGTTATAAAGGTATTACAGAGATTCATGAAGGGATAATGTCAGCATAATGGCTGGAGATACACTTATGGAAACGTTGGTTATGTAATAAATGATGTTATGCACATATGAGCACAAACGTAAACGAAGAAGAAATAAACATGTACAGCTTTACAGGTGATATCCCAGTCATAGCTGGAAATTGTGATGATCTTCAAAGGTTACTTAATGTAATGGACAAAGTTCTCCAAGAATACAACAACAAGATTGGTGACATGAAGACTAAAATCCTCCAGTATGCAGAAGAGATAAGCTGAAAGTAGAAGTCACCCTGAGAGGAGAGAAATTGGAGCGAGTGGATTCCTTCACATATATATATCTCATATGTATACCATCCTGTGGGATGGAAGAAGTACAACAGACATCAAGCAGAGAGTAGCCCAAGCTGAGAAGGCATCCATGGGAAAAAGACAACAGCTGTGCTCAATGAAGACAGGACTACAAACCAGGAAACAGTGTGCCAAAACATTCACGTGGAGCGTTGCACGGTATGTATCAGGAACATGGACCAATAGGAAAGCAGACCAGAAATTACTCGAAGCATTTGAAGCCTGGTGTTTGAGGTGGATGCTGAAGATAAAATGGATGGAAAAGGTTAGAAATGAGGACGTGTACTGTACAGTAAAGAGGAGAGGACCATTTGGAACACCATAGAGAAATGAAGAACCAGATGTATCAGACACACACTATGACACAATGTGCAGAACGTGAATGTAGAATGTAAGAATGTGAGGAACATAATTGAGAGCAAAATAGAGGGAAAAGTCATTTTGTAAAATTTTGTAATAACTTTTATTCACCAGCACTGTATCAGTACTGGTGAATAAAAATTGATTGCAGAAGAAGAGTATATAAAAGGGAATCGCTTTGGCATGATATATTTACCGTAATATTTTAGAATAATGGTTAGGATGAAATAATGTAGTCATTGCAATGTAACATAAGTTACCGTAGCGTAACATACCAACATATTTTGGTTAATAATATTGTTTATAAGGCTAATTTTAGAAAAAGTTGCCATAAGTATAGTAAAAGTTATAATGATAAGTTTAAAAACGTTGCAGGAAGTGGCATGCATGCGTAATGCGAAGAAAAATGCGGCATTATGTGAGTACTGCAAGGAAAACCGAATTCATTTGTATTCTTTACTTTTTATTTTCTGTAATGACCTTGTTTTTGCATGATAACAAGTTTCCATTTGTACACTGACTACCACACTACTGGAAAACGTGGTCAGGCAAAGTCTGTATTATATTGTAGCCATATATTTATCGCTGGAAATAAATTCATTGATTCACGTCGAAAAAACATGGGAATACTCACCTGAGTCAACAATCTGGAGGCAAATATGGAGACTACCAAAAAAGGTAGTATTCTCTCCCTGTTGTCATTGCTAGCCAATGCAAATGGAGAACCGGCAGACGCACTGTGTTGGCTGAAATAGAGAGTGAAGAAGGCCAAAGATGGTATTTAAATTTTCACTCTTCATTGTGGATGAGACAATATAGATGCTTATGATATACAACAAAATGCTAAGAACAAAAGTCTAAAACCACACTATCTAGCTTTGAAAATTTCAGAAAAAAATACTACAGCCATATTAGAAGTTAAGGCAGAATTGTCACAAGCTTATATTGTCAATATAACATTTTGCTTAATAATATTGATTAGGTATAAAGCTAATTTTGTAAAATTTTGTCATAAGTAGGTATAGTAAACTTAAAAATAATAAGTTTGAAAAGGTTGCAGGAAGTGGCATGAGTTATTTGAAGACGACTGAATTCATTAGAAGTTTTTACTTTTCATTTTCTGTAATGACCTTGTTTTTGTATGATAACAAGTTTCCATTTGTACACTGACTACCACACTACTGGAAAACGTGGTCAGTAAATTTCCAAGTCCATATTGTATTGTAGCCATATTTATCGATGGAAATAAATTCATTGATTCATGTAGAAAAAACATGGGAATACTCACTTGAGACAAGGATCTGGAAGATAATATGGAGACAGCAAAAAAAGGTAGTATTCTCTCCCTGTTCTCGTTACTGGCCAATGCACAAGGAGAACCGGCCGAAGCACTGTGTTGGCTGAAATAAAGTATAAAGAAGGCCAAAGATGATATTTTTCACTCATCATTGTCGATGAGGCAATGGATGCTTATGATACAAAAACATCCGAACTACAAAAGCCTAAAACCATAACATCTGTGAAATTTTCAGAAAAAGACCACAGGCATATCAGAAGTTTAGGCAGAATTGCCACAAGCTTTAGGTGCTTTTTTCATCGAAAAGTGTAAAAAGATTTGTGCTCACGACGCGTATCATATTGACATTAGAGTAAAACGTCATGCACAACAAACAATAGGTATATAAATCGAAATCTTAAGCAGTGGCGGTAGGAGAGGCTGAACATCATGTGCAGTGATCCGTATAACAGATTTGACATGAAATGCCTCTGACTCTCCTTGGCGTAAGCCAAAAGATATTTTTTTCTACTTCTATACTATCATTAATTACATATTTGATTCACAGGATTAAGCGTAGAAAAAGGACGCAATGTCGAATAAGGTACTGACCAATCGAATCCTACAGAGTGAAACCATCGAAGACCTACCTTCTAAACTGAAAATATGAAATCCGGAGTATAAGGCAGTAAAATGGTGATTGGGCAACGCCTCAAAGTCCACACAATCTGCTGCAATTGGTGACGACGCGAGATTCAGACGATGGCAGGCATTCGCAGGCCTTTCAAAATCCAGGCGTACCGTCAAAGACACACCCAAACTTTCATTTTACCCATCCGCCTCGAAATCACAGAATGAGCAGAATACATGTTATATACACCATGATACACTATCTCTCTCGAGAGTCAACTGGTTGCCGCTTGACCTCTAAAAATAACCATCACGCAATCCACAGTAAACTTCCTCCAGACAGCAGTTCGCATTCCCGGCCGGAATTTATTGTTTATTTTTTTTCATCAACTCTGATCAACTCGACGTCTGCCTTCACGCGCAAGGCGGAAATCACGTCGTTGGAGAAGAAAAAGACTGCGGTCGCGCCACCTCCACGTATATTTGGGTAACTACGTGCGGTCGTCCCCGAGCTGTTCAAGCGCGTCAAGCACGACTGGGATTTTAGCGTCGAAACTCATAAAAATGTTCCACATTTTTGGGTGAAAGGTTTACACATAACAAATACAAGTAAATATATTTTAGCGCTATATAGCAAACGTATTCGTGGAACGATATATTTTCCAGACACCGTCATGGTAGTAACCATCTTCCCTATTACAGTTTAGATGGACGATTGGCCATTTGGATTGTTTCTCGAAATAATCGGTAATAATATGAAACAGTTGTAGCTATCGCTTCCTCGAGTAGGATTTTGCTCCCTGCCACCGACATGAAATGACGGGTGATTGCTGAGGTCTGGCCTCAAGCGCTCATTTATGATCTTTTAGCATTGTATATATCTGTTCTCTCGCCTAGGTTCTAGGTAAACTCATTCTAAAATATTATTTAAACGTATTTGCTGTCGTGAATTTTAGTCCTTTATCCTTTTCGTGATTTCCAACTTAGGAATCAGTGCTACATGGTTGTTAAGGGAAAATAGAGTTTCAAAGGAGCTCTAACAGCAAAAGTCAGTTGGAACGTATTTTTCGGGAGCTGGAACAAATGAAATATCTCTTTAAAGGAGAATTAGTATCTTTTGCGGATAATTATGAGTATATTTTCTTATTTCACGGAACGTCTACACTTACCTCGCTTTTAAGAGACGCCACTCGCGTACGCTAAACAGTTGAGTAACGGAATGAAATATGTGTTTTGGTGTGGGAGGTTGTTTGTATTTGTGGTACTTTGAATGCTTCTTAAAATATCAAAATATCCCCAAAGATGAATCATGTTGGCGAATGTTCGCTGCGACTTGAATTCTGTAGACTGTGCAACGAGGTTAAGAAGTCCTTCGTGGATATTTTTGATACGGTAGTATTCAGAGAAGGCTGCCTCTTGGTGGATAAACTGAGAGAGTTGTATGGAGTTGAGGTTAGTTATTTCGTTAACGGTAATGCTGCCCAAGTCATCGCCCTTGTTTTTAGTTTCACTGGCCATAATAGTATAATTTGATTCGTAATTTGTAGCCTAGTTGAAGTAAGTGGGTCTATATTTCGTAAATGGCAGTGCTGTCCAATTGAACACCAATATTTCTATTTTCAAAGGCCATGGTAGTGTAATTTTTCCGTTTTGACGTGCCATATACAATGCATGCATACTACTTGTCGTCTGGAAATTAAAGTATATCGAGTTATCATTGCGTACCACCAAAACCGTGGTCTTTATTTCGATGCCAATACTCATACGATGTCCCATTGTTGTGGGGGGAGGAAGGTATTTGTCAGAACTAGCTAATTGAATTAAGTGAAGCTCACGATAGTGGGTTTGCAAGTAAGGTTGTGCACAATTTTCAAGGATAATGAAGTCAAACACCACTGTGATACGCAAGGGGAGCTGCAAGAAGATAACAATACAAACAAGGAAATGATTTTATTTTGATTAAATATGGATTTTCGTACCCATTATGTCTGTTAACAATCTAGATTTAATCCAGGCTGAACTGGTTGCTATGTCCTCCAGATGACGTATTAACTCTAGATTACATCTAGATTTTACATAGATTTGATCTTGTATTTTTCGTGTGTTAAATCTAGATTTTGAAGTTTTTTCTCTGAATTGGGCAGCCCATTGGGTGGGTTATTTCCTTTGCCTTTTTAATTAATTACTAATTAAATTAGATCCAGAAACATCCCATTTTCACGTAAAAGTATGTATTCTTAATGGAGTGATCCTCGGTGTTATTTATTGTTTTTCCACTCCAGGCCTCTCCTAATGATGATATGTCTAAGTTCATTTGCATTGATTGTGTAAGGGAGATCAAGTTCCAAGGGAACATCACATACGGCCTGTGGAGTACGCTAGACTATTTTGACCGGATGCATGAAGATAAACAGGCAAGTGAATCAAAGTTGATTGCATTCTGCACTGGTATCATGTCAATGTATCATGTTCATTTGTCTAAGGAGCATTTCTAGATTTTTTTGTTTTCATTTACGCATGTCTTTTGTTTCTTTTTCGCGCTTTTGAGCTCATGTCAGAGCACATGGATTGTCAGTACGGTGGAGGTTGTGATGTCGTGAAGTACTTTTTTATCCAATAAAGTGGAGTCAATCATAAAACAGTGGAGTTAACTCATTCACTCTTAACCTGATTTTTAATAGGTTATGGGCCCAGACATTCGCGAACGTGGAGTGATTATATTATTCGTGAGTTTTTTTTCGATTTTTTCGTGAGTGCGGTTTTTGAATGAGACCTCATGGCGGATGGAATGGAGAGACTAACCACTAAAAACTGGGTGCAATGGAGTACCAGGATGAAGGCGTTTCTCACTAAAAGAAAATTGTGGGAATGCATTGAACCGGGTTATGACAATCTCGATTGGGAACAGCTTTCGATAAAACAGAGGAATAGAAACAATGATGTGCTGGCATATTTAATCCAATATGTTAGTGACTGCTATCTTAACGATGTCAGTAAATGCACGAGTGCGAAGGCTGCTTGGGAGAGACTTAGAAATATCCATTGCAAGAAGAGTCCAGTTCAGTTCATCAATACCTTAGAACAACTGTGCACTCTGTCTAAATCACCGACTGAGTCAATGATGGACTACATCGCCAAGGTGGAGAATTTGTGTGACCTGATCAGTCAACAAGGTACTCGGCTGGATGATAGCTTTGTGGCTGGTTTTTTGCTAAGAGGCTTAAGGGAGGAACGGTACAAGTCTATCATTCATGTCATGGAGCTAAATCAAGAGAATATGAACACTGAGAACGTCAAGAATAAATTGCTGATTGAGGAGCAGAGACATCAGAGAGAAAATGTCGAGAGAACAAGACGTGAAGAGGATTTGAGGGGATTACTTTCAAGGAATACGGTGAGGAAAGTTGGAGATCAAACCGGTGTTTCTTGTCTTTTGTGCAATCGACTTGGTCATAAAGTCCGGGACTGTCCTAAGACTGTGGAGGCGAAAGCAAGAGGGACAGTAATATGCTACTCGTGTGGAGAGGAAGGCCATACTAGCTTTGTGTGTCCGAATGGGAAGAGGTCCAGTTTCCTAAGAGGACGGAGTGGGTCCAAGCTCGAAGGGCAAGTGCAGAGACATTTCAGGAGCAAGGAAGCGAAAGTGGAGAGAGAAGACAATGTTGAGCAAGATTTAGAAGCAGTAGAGACTGTGAAAAATCTTGGTTGCGGTATGGTGAGAGTTAAATATAGAGCCTGTGTGGGGAAATCTAAGGAGGGGGTTTTGAACAATATTGAGAAATATGAATGTAGCGACCCTAACCGTTGGTTTTTGGACAGCGGGTGTAATGCTCATATGACCCCTCATCGTGATCTGCTGGACAATTTTTGTAATTACGTAGGGGGGAGTGTGAAGGTAGCTAAGAAGGAGGAACCATGTGCAGTAAAAGGCTATGGGACCGTTACAATGAAAGTTTCTGACGAGTGTGGTGGATGGACGCTTGGATTGAAACACGTTTTGTGGGTACCTGACGTGAGTGATAACCTCCTGTCAGTGAGACAACTTGAGAAATCAGGCTTTAGTTTCAACATTGATAATGGGCTATTTAAGGGATATGATAAACTGGATGGCGATAAGGAAGTGTTATGTGCCCGAATTGTGGAGGATGACATGTATGCCTTGGACTGTGACTGGTACGAGATGAGCAAAGCTGAGTGCAGTGATCCTAGTTCTTCATCTCACCAACCACCAGCAATCAACCCATGGACAGAAGAGGTGACAGTCCTCAAGGCGGTGACCCGAGACACCTGGCATCAACGCTTTGGGCATGCAAGCAACATCCCCGGCTGTGAGTTCATCCCTAGAGGAGATGTTGTGGACTGTGATGTATGCCATCAGGGTAAGGCAAAAAGACTTCCATACCCAGACAGAGAGGAGAAGTCATCAGGGTTACTTGAATTAGTTTATTCTGATGTGTGTTATGTGAAGCCTGAGAGTAAAGGCGGTGGGAATTATTTTTGTACTTTTACTGATGATTGTTCAAGGTATAGTGAAGTTTGTATTTTGAAAAGGAAAAGTGATGTGTATGACAGTTTTCTAGAGTATAAAAATAGAGTTGAAAAGTTGTTGGGTCAAAAGATTAAGTCCTTTCAGTCAGATAATGGGACAGAGTACAAAAATGAGAAATTTAAATCTTTGATCAAGGAGGAAGGGATACTTCATAGATTTTCTATGGCAGGTGCACATCAACAGATGGGAGTAGCAGAAAGACTCAATCAACAGTTATTAACTCTTGCTAGATGTATGCTTATTCAAGCTGGTATGTCTGCCAATTTTTGGGGGGAAGCCATAGACACTGCTTGTTTCATTAAAAACAGGTGTGTATCTTCAGCTTTAAATGGCAAGACACCTTATGAGCTGTGGTTTAAGAAGGGATTGAGTGAAAAGGAGATACAGAGGATGAGAGTGTTTGGCTGTGAAGCATGGGTGTTCAAGGAAACCGAGAAAGGTAGAAAGATGGAGCCTAGAGCTGATAGATGTGTCATGCTTGGTTATCCCAGAGATAAGAGAGGCTATCGGTTGTGGAACACGACTGATAACTGCGTGGTGTACTCCAGAGATGTAAAATTTGAGGAGAAAGTTTTTCCAATGAAGGATAAGATGAAAGTTAATTCAGATGTTAGTGTCTTAGAGTCACCTTTTGCAATAAATGTGTCAGATGTTGAGAGTAGTGACAATTATGATTCTGAGACAACTAGTAATGATTCTGATAACGAATATAATGACATTGATGGTGGGAATGTGCATTATGATAGTAGTATTAATGTGGTGCCTTTAGATGAAAGTTTGACTGAGGTTCAGAGTCAAGGGGGAGCAGGTATCGTATATGATGTTTCTGATGATGAAGTAATTGCATCACCTGTATTGCGCAGATCTGAAAGGATCAGAAAGATTAAAGAAGTCTGTCCTTGTTGTCACACAGCTGTTTATAGTAGTAAATGTGAGACATGTGAACCAAAGACTGTAGAGGAGGCGTTAAAGAGTATGCACAGAAACGAATGGATTAAAGCAATGGAAGAGGAAATGTCTTCCTTAAAGGGAAATAAAACATGGGATCTAGTTAAGAAACCTGAAAAATGTAAATTAATTGGCACCAAATGGGTCTTTAAAGTTAAAAGGGATCAAGATGGTGATATTGTCAAATTTAAAGCCCGCCTTGTGGCTCAGGGTTTTAATCAAGTTAAGGGAATGGATTACAGTGAATCTTTTAGTCCAGTTGTGAAGCGGAAAGTCATTCGTCTCATGATGGCTCTAGCCATTAATAACAATTGGAGCTGTCATCACTTAGATGTCAAATCAGCCTACCTTAACAGTGAAATTAAAGAAGACTTGTATATTAAGCAACCTGAAGGGTTTGTTAGTGAAAAGTATCCTAAGCATGTATGTAAACTTAACAAAAGCATGTATGGGTTAAAGCAAGCGGGGAGAGATTGGAATGATCATTTACACAAAATATTGACTGGTTTGAGAATGTGTAGATCTATAAGTGATCAGTGCCTTTATGTTAACCCAAATAAGAAGTTGTTTGTTACTATATATGTAGATGATTTAGGAATCTGGGGTCAATCAGATTTAGTGGAATCATTTATCAAGAACCTGTCGACAAAATTGAATATAAGGGACTTAGGTTTTCCATCCAATTTCTTGTCTGTAAAATTTGTTAAAGACTGTCAAGGAAATGTCAAAATGAATCAAACAGGTTATATTGAATTTGTGTTGTCAGAATATGGCATGTCTGATTGCAAGGGACTGAGAACCCCTTTGTCTGTCCCGACCAAAGACTCAATTGAACCAAAGGTATGTGATACTCAAACTTGTGATGTTACGTGCTATAGAAGTGCTGTGGGTAGCTTACGCTATATTGCTAACATTACTCGTCCTGATATTATGTTTTCTGTATGTAAACTAAGCCAGAAAAATGAGAGACCTACCCTAGCTGACTGGAAAGAGGTGAAGCATCTCTTGAGATATTTAAAACAGACCAAGGACTTGTCTTTATGCTATTCAAATGGTGATAAATCAGTTGGTGTGTATGTGGATGCAAGTTGGGCTAAGAATAAGAGTGATGGAAAGTCTGTTACCGGTTATGTTATTACTATGGCAGGAGCTGCTGTCATATGGAAAAGTGTAACTCAAAAGAGACTCTCTTTGCACAATAATGAATCTGAAGTTTTAGCAATGGTAGATGTATTGAGTGAAATTAAATGGTTTAATGTTTTTCTTTTAGATATTAACCAAACCAAGTGTATTTCTAAGCCGTGTGTGATATTTGCCGACAATCAAGGTGCTATCGAAATCTCAAAGGGAGAAAGTGTGTCTGATAGGACTAGACATTGTGCTGTTGAATCATATGTCCTTCAGGAATCTGTAAGAAACCAACTTGTCAAATTCAGGTATATCACCTCAAACAATAATGTTGCTGACTTATTAACAAAGTCTCTGTCGGCCGATAGCACGCAAAGGTTTTGTAATATGTTAGGGTTATCATAAATGTATCAATTAATCAATTTTTTGGTCTAATTATGGTTGATTTACTGGTTAAGATTTTGTTGAAAACACAAAAGTTTCTGTAATGTGTTGACTCAAGTGCCAAAGGAGTATGATTTAGTTTGTTTTTTTTGTAAAAAAATCTTGAAATGAGGGGGAGTGTCAATGTATCATGTTCATTTGTCTAAGGAGCATTTCTAGATTTTTTTGTTTTCATTTACGCATGTCTTTTGTTTCTTTTTCGCGCTTTTGAGCTCATGTCAGAGCACATGGATTGTCAGTACGGTGGAGGTTGTGATGTCGTGAAGTACTTTTTTATCCAATAAAGTGGAGTCAATCATAAAACAGTGGAGTTAACTCATTCACTCTTAACCTGATTTTTAATATATCAACCATTTTCGGGTAAGCTGCTGCATGATGAACTTTAACAGCTCAACGTTTCAACTTCGTTTCGTTTGATTTCCTTAAGTCTCCTGACGACGTTCCCAGCAGGACGAACGAAACGTTGAGGCGTTAAAGTTCATCACGCAGAAGTATACCTGAAAATGGTTGATACTAGTGCATCAAATCGCTGCAAAACTCTAAAAACAAAAATTGATTGCATTTTGTTTAAACATTGCAGTAGATTATGCAGGGTATGTTAGATAACGAGACTCAATGAAGTCAAGCCGAGCGTAAAACACCAAACATTCTCAATGGGTACACTTCCTTAATTAACTGTGTCCCTCGTGACATCGTCCAGGAAATTCATACATATCATTGGTGGCTGATATGAATATTTATTTACTTATTTGTTTTATACCAAAAAAATTTTTTTTTTTTTTAGTATATGAATGCCTTTATTTAGATTTAAAAAACTTGGTCCTTCTAAGCCATAAGGCTTGTCAGAAGGTTCCATTATTATATTACATAGTGGCATATTACAAGCATAACATTTAATAGTCTAAATAAAAATTAAATAGTCTAAATAATAAAGTCTATATAATATATAAATACATTCATACATACGGGCAGCAACCCAGTTACGGAGATACAAGATATGATGGCTTAATCACTTTGTTCATACTAATCAATGGACGTACATACATACCAATCATGCTTTTCCCTTCTGGGGTAGGCAGAGTCACCAAGTTTCACTCATAAATACATAATTGTAAACCAAATACCCCAATACCTCATTTACCCCAAATATACTGTTTCATACGCGCCCTCCTGTTTTTAAGACTCCTAATATTCCTCCTAAAAATTCCTTCAACCGCAACTTTCTCGGCCTACCTCTACCTCTCACACCATTCATTCTACTCTCATATATCTGTTTCGTTATTCGACTCTCATCCATTCTCTCCACATGGCCAAACCAACTAAGCACACTCCTCTCATATTTATGTCCATTACTGGAGCATTTAACCTACATTCATTAATTACCCACACTTGTTCCTGACCCTATCTAATCCTACTTTTGCCGCTAATACTCCTCAGATGAGTCATTCCCAACTGCGTTTAGTTTACTCTTATCATAATATTTTTCGCTTATCTCATATTCAGCTGCATATGCTTGCCTTAATGGTCACAAAGGCATTTTTCATGAAATATTACATCACCAAAAAATTAATAAATTTTCTCTCAGTTTTGTGAAAAATATCTCAGCTTTCAAAGTATGCAATAATTTCTTCCCCCTGCCGAGCTTTTTTCCAAGATTTCTGACAAACAAAAAACTGCCAGTCATTTTTATTGCATTGGGAAATGCTACGTGTATGCACCCCATAGAGAAATTTCTGTTTTAAAAAATAATTTTCTGTGGGGAATCGATCCAATTTTAGGAGAAAGTGAAGTGTGTCCAAAAATCAAATGCAAGAATTAAAAAAAAACAAACAAATAAAGAGACCACTGTACCAAATCTTATTCTACTCACAGTTAAATTACGTTTTAACACAAATTATGCCTCACTGATATGATTCTGTTGCACATGGTTGAGCAACTCGTAAAACGATCTGCCTCGTTGCTTTGCTTATTGTTCCTCGCTTGTTTGAGAAGCTTGCGTGCCGACACTAATTTGTTGAAATAACTCACGTTCCACCTATTGTACAATGGATTTAAGAAATCAGAAAACTTCACAAGTGTGCGCGCAACAATTCACCAAATTTTCATTGTAACCAATGAAGCAATGAGGGACTAAATTTCATTTTGAAGTTCCAGAATTGCAGCTTTAAGTTCACCTGTAGTACTCGAGATGCTGGAATCCATTGGTGAATCACTACCGTTTTGAGCGTGTTTTGGGTTACGTTGATTACAGAACCAATCGATTTCAAACTCAGAAACTAGTACAATTTTGAAGGAATTATCCTTAGCACAGTTTAGAGCACTTGTTATGCACTTTCCCGTTACACTTACTACATATAATATGCTGTGCATTGCTACCAACCTTCTTACGACACGACGAACATTCACCTGAATAATAATAATAATATCTTGATTGGCCCAAAGATCTGATACATTGATATGACAAAGATATAGGGCTCGTCACATTCACACATGCATATATACATATATTATACACAATTAAATGTTTTAACAGGCAGTGTTAATGAGGTATTCCTCAATGGAATAGAACAAATTATTTTGTCAGTTCTGATTTAAAAGCATTGATGCTTTTTATTTCTTTTACACACAGTGGTAATTTATTGAACAATTTTACGCCCATTTCTTTGGGTCCCATTTTAGCAACTGTTGTACGCACATAATTGTAATGGATGTCATTTTTTGTTCTTTTGTGGTTTTGGTGGTTGGTGGAATGGGCCATCTTGAATGAATATTCTAATGATGAATGATATTATTAAGAATTAAGTAGAATCCAAATGTCGATTCTACTGATTCTCAGGATTAGAATCGGTTTCGAGAATCGATCGCCTAAAGTTGATTCGGATTCCATCGATTGCAGATGGATAAACATTCAAATCAAATTTCATTTATCTATTTGTCTCTGTAATTTTGAGCGTAGGCTATCAATTTGTACTTTTTATGTATATACCTCAATAAGCTGAGGATATATTTGCTATTTTTTAATAAATATATTTTTCGAGAGACTTAGTTGTCTTTGTTATTTTATTTCAGCCATTTATTAAATTTTAATTATAGTCGTACGCTACTGTTATATCTTACCTGTTATTAGGTGGAATATAAGTATTGATGGAATCAGAATCAGTAAAAAGTGGAATTCGACTCATCTCTAGTTATTATCTAAGCTCTTTTCTCTAATTTAAGGCTTATGGATCACAATCATTCTACTCCAATAAGTCTCCTCAATTTTTTCTCCTCTAACACGTAACCAGAGCAAAAAACTATTTCTATATTCACTGACAAAAACATAAATAGATAAATAAATAACAAAAGATGCAAAATTAGTTATTTGAGTCATTAATCCACAAAATGCCAGTTGACAGACTTGACGTGAGACTCTCTTCCATTTATCGTGCTCCGTCCATCCTGACCACCCTTGCCTCATGCCTGAGCAGAATCCGTCTGATAGACTGTAGATGTGGAGTTCACATTTGATTTTGTTCTTGCAGATGGAGACGACAGCATTCTATTTCCCCAAGGAGTCGCTCGACTTCCTGTTCTCAGAGAAGAAGGAATGCTTCACCCAATCTATTGCTCTTCCAAAAGAATGCAATTTACTGAAGACACCTTTTATGGAATGCCACAAAGACAATGGCATGGATTGTGTACAGAGTGAAGAGGAAGAGCCAGTGGAGTATTGTTGGTGTTCAGAGTGCAACGCTGAATTTCTGAATCAGAGTGAGCTGAGGGTACATTTGAAAACGCACAACAAAGCTGTGGGGAATGTCTATTTAAATGAAACAACTGACGCAGTTGTGTCCAATGAGGAATACAAGCTGATTTCTGGTGAACGCAGCTTGTTAAGGAGTCGATTGTGTTGTAGCAAGTGCCAAAGGGAGTTTAAAAGTGAGAAAAGATTGGTGAAACACATAAAGAAACGCGATTTCCAGTGCAAACCCAGGAATTTTGAACGTTTGACCAGCATGCTGAAGAGTTTGAAATCCATTGAAGAAGTGAACCACCCCTTGTTGAACATTCAGGATTATAATTCCAATTGTCCAGTTGATTCTAAAATTCATGGATCCATTAAATCTTTGGTATATGGTTCATTTGATTCTGGTAATGGTGAGAAAGCAAGATGTTTACTGCAGGGAAATGTAAGTAAAATAAATATCAGTGCACTCAGTAATGACAAAGAAACTGTTGTTGACTCAAAACTTTGTTCAGCTGCCAAAAGTCCCAAGCATTCTCTGGTAACGACTTCTCACGTTCAACCTCATCTTCCATTATCTCATTCCTTTGCTGGAAACAATTCTGGGGGTAGTAGTCCTCCTATAAAAGTTGATGAAATTGGGAAGGATTTGGCAATGCATGGAAAACCTGTACTTTCAACTGTGGAAAGTATTGATCCTGAGGCACTGATCCCTGTAAAGGATGAAAAATGGTCTGTTGGGAATGTATCGATTGTTGATGGTGGTATTGTGGTTTGTGATTACTGCAACAAGTCTTTCACGTTTAAATCTATGCTTAGAGAGCATATTGTCATGTGCCATCTCTCAATAGCTGTTCACAAGTGCGTCACCTGTTACTATGCTTTCCCTTCAGAAATTGAGTTGAAAACTCACTGTGCTGTGCATAGAAGTAAGAGTAAATACATCTGCACTTTGTGTAATGATAACTTTTCGTCGAAACTGAAACTGACCAACCATTTGAAGGAAGTGCACCAATTGAGTCGTGGATGTATTTGTGGTGTTTGCTTCCTCGGCTTTTCATCTCAAGCAGAACTGGGGCAGCATCAGGTGAGTCACAGGACAGAAGAGAAGTATAAATGCTCCAAATGTGGAAAAGCATTTTTGAATAAATTTTGTTACAATTTGCATGTATACTTATGTCAGTTAGGAAGAGGTACGTACCAGTGCAAAACATGTGGAAAGAAGTTTCGCCGTAAGAACGAAATGGTTGACCATTCTAATAGCCATGAGTCGATCAAGAGGTATGTGTGTCATCTCTGTCTAAAACCATTCTCACAGAATGGTTGGCTGCATTTACACATCCGAAATGTTCACTTGAAGCTCAAACCACACGAGTGTGGCATTTGCCAGAGGAAATTTGGTACGAGAATGTTTCTTAGGCGTCACTATGCTGTCCATTCGGATGAACGCCCTTTTTCTTGTAAACTGTGTGGTAAATCATTCAAATTAAAGCCATATGTTCATAAACACATGAAATTGGTGCATGGTTGGACTTGATGGTTTTAGAGGTGAAGGGAAAAATGTTCATATTATGTATTCAGTGCAAGGTTTTTTTTTGGTTTCCCACCGTTCTGTTCCTTGCTTTCTGGTGGTATTAATATTTGTCCGTTTTTACGTGTAAGAATGAACATGGAGGGCTTAATGTCGGATCTTTTATTCCTGCTGTGTCAATTTTGTTTAGGTATGAGAGAAATTTTATGTAAATACTGACTCCAATCCATTCATGCCATCAGCTTATTTTATAGTTTTGTCATTGATGAATGCAAAATGTTCTGAGAAAAGCTTTGAATTGCTGACTTCAACACCTTCCTTGAGCCCTCTTTAACTGCAGTTTTTCTGTGATTTTTTATTTTATCTGCTCAATTCATTCCAACTGGTGGGCGGAAGCAGCTGGATCTCAATTCACTCACAAACAGAACAGGATATTTTTTTCCAAAGAACCACGGAACTTGCTGTGCAGTTACTATATTACAGAAAATTACACATTTGTGTGAAGAATAGGAAATTACTAATTCAGACTGTCTTGGACATTGTCTCCTCCTCCTTGTTGAAAATTTTTTCCAGCTCTGTGATGCAAATCTTCAAATAGCTCTAGGAACTGGAAAATAAATTTAGTATATGATGTAATGTTGTCATTTTTTTTGGCATGCCCCTCAAAGGACTCTTTACCAAGGCATGCACGGCATGCACTTACGACAGTTGAGCCAACAATGCCTAAACTCCTATCTGCTGCAGCTCCTGCCATGACCTTTTCCTCACCTGCCATGCCTCACTTATGATAGCAGTTGGCACGGGAAACCTTTAAACAAATTATAGTAAATTCTTTTTATTGCGTAAATCTTCGGTGTATTTAAATTTGGGTGTCTTGAAATGATACACTACTTTTAAAGAAGTATATATTATAAATATGTTCTTTTTGATACATGAGCAATTCCGAAAGTAAAAAAAAAAACCATGGTAACTTAATACACAAAACATATATTGCCAGAGGGCGACACTAGTCATAGAGTGAGAGATTAATGACGTACCAAATACCCGAGGTGAGAAAATACTACACCCTCCCTTAATCGAATAACTCAAAAGATATAAACTTAAATATTTAAAAAACAAGTGAATATGACACACGTTGTATCACTGCATGCTTCATTACATGCAATAAGGGCACATGCCCAAACCTATATTTTTCTTTAAAATGAGACCAAATTCAATGATTTCTATGTACCTAAAATGATGTTTTGCTCTAATTACCTTGAAATGCAATAAATGAAACCACTGCACTGAACCCAATGCTTAGCATGGAGCACCATTCAAGCCTCTGGCAGTCCTGAGGGCTTTTTAATATAGCCTACGTTAATACCAGAAGTATTTTCTATCTTCGTGCCAATTTTCAGCTCAATCAGCCCTGTAGTTTTTGCGTTATGGAGAAACTGGCTGGCAGAAACCATAAAAAATGTACAGTGAAACCTCTCACTTACGAACAGTAACAGTCCTAGAAAATGAGTCCGTAAGTGAGAGGTGTCCGTAAGTTGGAGGTGACCCTAAGAAAATATTGTTTTTACGCTTTATTTGACCACGCAAATATTATACTGTAGCAATTAAGGCAGCTGAAAGAATTCCTTTTATTTCAAATATCACTTCTTAATAATTACAAATAAATGCATTTACTCTCATATATTTAAAACTCACAAAGCATTTACATACTTTAATATGTATACATACAAATACATAGCTCACTTAGGCGTAAAGAATTTCAGCTCAATCGGTTGTGTAGTTTTTGCATCATGAAGCAACAGACAGAAAACATTACTTTTATATATTAGTAAAGATTATTAATGGAATAAGGAGAAAATTTTGTGTTTCCAGACAGAAGTTTTGCTACGGATGGCAAGATAGATGGAATTGGGAATAAAGCATGCAAATGCCAGGATGGAAAGCTGTATGTGTAGTAATTGTGGCATATCTTGGAATAGGTCTGTCCAGGAATGGGGAAATGCACAAAGGTGTGTTCACCTTCTGACGTTATCGTAAGGCAGAGAAACGTGGTTACATGAGGAATTGTGTTAGACCAGGTTTCATTGGGTATTGATGGGATATCTGAGAATCGTTTGGAGGAAAAGGAGGACGGATGCAGTTAAGAATGACTTTTTTGGTGAAAGAAAAAGGGTTATATGCTAAAGGAATGTATGTATGAGTATGAGAATACTGTGTTTCACTGGTTTGGCCATGTCATGAGAATTGGGGAGAGTGGATAAATGAAACAGTTTTCCTGAAAACGGAGTGAATGCTATCAACAGAGGAGTTAGATGGTGAACTTTGTGGGCAAATGTGGAAGTGGAAAATCTAAATTAAGTGGAGAATGATAAGGAAGTCTTTGAGAATAAGGGCAAGAAAATTATTTAAGAATCGTGGACATATTATGCAGTTCATGAGGGCAAGAGAAGCCGAGTGGTTTGTAAGGATGATAGATAATAAGATAGATAAGATAATTTTATTGCTCCTCTTGAACTACAAGTACAAATCTCTTAGGTACAAATAAATTGGAGCTTTAGGCAGCCTCAAAGGTACAAGCACCTGTATCGAGGCTGCCCTCCGTAAATAAATACATGCAATTGCTGGTTAATGTAGTACATAAAAAAACTAAATTTCTCCGAACATATGTACAAATAAGGACCATATCATTTATGCCAATATGTTAACAAAGAAATATACACGCTTCTTTTTTACAATACACCAAGCTGTATTTTATAAACACTTAACATGGTTAGTTACAATTGGAACACAATACGAATTATCAATCTAATACAAAACTTCGATTTTATTTATGGATAGTATCCATTCCTTAAGCAGCTTTAGATTTTTTCTTTTGATTTTTGAAATGAGGCATCATACAGGAAATAATGACAATAATAATATTGCATTTTATTTGACCATGGATCAAGTTGTTACAAGTGTTACACTTGATATAAGACATGTCAGGATAAAGTAACAGAATACTTACATTAGATGCAAGACGCATTACATATCAGGCATCTTAAGAAATTCAACAATGGAATATAACATTTTTAATTTCAAGTACATAAGCAGATTAGCTTGGAATGCGGTCACAGTTTTTTGACGTGATAGCTCAACTGGGAGTTTATTGTTATAGTTGAAGGCCCTTAAAATTTGGACCGGCACCTTCATTCCTTGTACGTGCATATAAAACGTGCAGCTGATCATTCTGCCTTGTAGAATATTTATGAATATTATAATTTTTTACATATTCAAATAGATATCTGTTGGTATGTACAAGTAAACAAAAAATGTAAACACATAACACTGGCTATACATCCAAGTTTTTAAACAGGGGACAGCAAGGGGCATCATATTTAGCAAAAGTCGTGAGTCAAATGGCCTATTTTTGGACCCTAAAAATGTCCAAGACCTTAGAGAATAAACAAGGATACTATAGTCTATGCGAGAATAAATTTCTCCATAGTATAGTGCATGAAAAACATCTTCTGAAACAGTGGATCTAATGGACCTCATTGAGAAGGAGGCTGAGCTTAACTTACTAGCTAAAGTATTTGTGTGCTCATCCCAAACGATGTGAAGATTGATGTTGAAACCCAAAAATTGGGCATTTTGTACCTGTGGATCACCTTCCCATCTACTTCATTAAAAAGTACATGGCTTGCTTTATTTTTATTTGCATAGTATGAGAGGTGAGACTCCTCTACATTCAAATCTAGGATATTAATATGACACCAGATAAGAAAAAGGATGACTAATGAAGACAGAGTATGTTATTAAGGTCTAACAGCAATAATTAAGTTCTTTGATAGACCAACCCTGAACGGAAATGGAATGGGTAGTATGCATGTACATTTTTTAACCTTTATCTTCCGAGCGTGTCTCTTCAGCACAAAAATTGTGTCCCTAAAGGGCAATGACTAAGAATGTTTTAGGTATTTTTGTAATTTTGTTATGGACTTATATTTTTCAGAATTTGAGGAGGAGCTCCTAAGGAGCATTTCATTCATGAAAAGGACTCAAATAGGAAGAATGGATGACAGGCTTAAAGCTGTGGAGGACTCCCTGCAAGACATTAAGAATTGCAGCCGTATGGTGCCCTCTACCTCCTCCTCCTCCAGTGAATTTAGGGATACCCTCAATGGTTTCCCATTGGAGTCGATGGAGGAACTAGACGAGATGGAGAGAAGGTTGATGGATACATCGTATAAAACTGAATTGGTATGCATATATGCAATACAGGATTGGAAAATTTTGAATGAGCTATCCAATTTAATTCTGAGGTCTGTGATTAAGTGAAGGCAATATTGTGAAACGTTGTGACAACGTTTTGGTTTTCCCATTGTAATGTTGCTACAACGTTGTGACAATGTTCTCTGCTACTGGAGTAGACTGCCGAGCGTGTTCGTTTGGTACATTAATGAACATTTAAAAAACACTGGTCATTTAAAAATCCCCGGCCAGCAAGGCTTACGACTTCGGAAAAACTCAGGAAGGTAACGATTAATTAGTTGTGATTCCTCAGGGGTGGATATGACCTCTGGCAGCCAGTTAACTTTGCAGTCTGGTAAATTAATTCTACCAATATTTGCTCATGGATTTCTCATAGGAATGAAATGACTGGGCAGGATGTAAAGAAGATGATAGGAAAAGGTGAGTTAACTTTGTGGACGTCAATAAGCTTGTTGATTGATAAACGCTTTGTACTTTTCACACTTTTGGCTTGAAAATGGCGTGAATACATTTTGCAACTGGTTGTAGTAAAATGAATAAGAGTGTAAGGCACCAATTTTTTACCAATCAAAGGGATAGAAAGTGTTTAGCTGGCGCACCACTGGCAAAGAATAGTTTGAGGCCCAGAGGTTTTCATGAATAAGGACAATTGGTGTGTAATTGGAGAAAATGGTTCACAACCTGTCGGCTTTTCTATTATTGACGTAACTGTTGACAAGCTCAATTGTCTCCCATCAACATTTTACAAACAATAACCCATCAACTTCTCAGACAACGACAGTCTAACTTAAAACTATTAAAATATTTATTCCATTTTCTCTGATATTTTACTTTATTTCGAATTCAATATTTTAAACTTAAACATATTCCAACTTACTAACAGAAAAACTTATAGCTCAGTAATTGAAGGAAATTCTACTATCTCTTTTACAAGTTTTTGCAAAAATGAGTGCAAACCGTAACTAACTGATTCTTTTTGCGACTGCCTGTGTTTTGTTGCTGCTGCTTGCCATTTTCATTTTATAGAGCAAATATAGCTGCTGCTACTTTCATGAGGAAGTGAAAAGCATAAGAATTTCATATAGCCATAGCCGGAATGGAATAAAAGTGACGGTAAGGTTTAACTTTGAAAAAAAACTTCCTGAATCCGAGTCGATAAGGTGCACATGAGTGCTATAATCATTTTATCATCTGACTGCGGGTGAGTTGAATGTGGAAGAATGGACAAATTTTTACGTAATTAGTCGAGTTATAAGCAGTCGGATGATATTTTTCGTGTGCTTAAGTAAATTTTATGTCGAATTAAGTGGCATAATTTTGCCGGTGAATTGTATTTCGAGTGTATTTTGTAAATTTAGGATTTTGTCCATAGTTACGTCGCTTTTGAAGGACGCCCCAGTGCGACAGCAAAACAATAGAAGAACGGAATGCAACTTTGATTTGTTTTGAAGGAGGATATTTGAAAAAGGGTGACTAATGAAGACAAGAGTGAGTAATTAAGGTCTAACAGCAATAATTGAGTACTTTGATAGACCAACCCTGAAAGGAAAGTGAATGAGTGGTATACATTTGTTGAGTATACGTACATTCATTATTGTACATGGATACGCGTGAGACGTGCATGCATTGTTGGTAGAAGTTGATAGCAACAATGGTCTCACTCCCCGGTAAGATGTCGTAGAAGCACCAGTCGTGTAATCTTTATAGGCAATAAAAAGCCTACGTGTTTTTGAATGGAAAGACTGCTTATTTATTTCCACAACCAATCCACACCTCAACATGGTAGCAGAATAAGTGGTTGTTGTACGTAAAAGTATCGTTTATTAGTGCCGTTATTCGTTTTTGAGTCTCGTCTACGAAGGAACATTCGGGATATAAAATGGCGAAGAACGAAGTTACGATACCCGTGTTTGACGGAGAAGATTATAGTATGTGGAAAAGACGAATGACGATGTTTTTGAGAATGAAAAAATGTGAAACTGTGATACAAAGAGCAAAGTTAAAGACGGATGAGAGTGATTGGGACGAAAATGATTTAAAAGCCATAAATTATATATACAGTGCGATATCGAACAAACAATTGGAATTTGTGTGTGATAAATCTACGGCGTATGAAATAATTAAGAAGTTTGACTGTTTATACTTAAAAGAGTCAACGGCATTACAAATTGTGTGCAGAAATAAGTTAGAAAAACTGAGACTAAAGGATTATAGTGATTCGGCAACATTTTTTAGTGATTTTGAAAAGTCGGTCAATGAGCTGAAAAATGCAGGTGCGAGTGTGTCTGAAAAAGAAAAATTAAATTATATGTTGAATACATTGCCTGAATCATATAGTTATATTGGTGATTTAATTGATATGTTAAAAGAGGAAGATCAAACTGCAGAATACGTGAAAAGTAAAATTCAAATGGCTGAGTTGAAGCATCATAAAGAGGAAGTTTTTGGAAGGAAATCCAATGCTTTCATGGCGGACAAAAACAAACAGGACCGAACATGCTTTCAATGTGGTGAAGTTGGTCATATACGGAGAGACTGCAAATTTGGCGGACCAGCAGCAAGCAGTAGAGGCGGTAGAGGCACTTGGCGATCATCACGAGCCCGGCAAGGAGCCGGAAGGGGAAATCACGTCAGAGGGCGTGGGAACCATGGGAACTACGGGAACTACTGCAATCAGCTGAGCGCGCATCACAACCACCAACAAGGACAGAAGCAGACAAGCCAACAAGGTCAGAAGAGTGGAGAAAAGAACGCATGGGTTACAACGGTTGCTCAACATGCTGCACATATTAATAATACTGAGATAAGTAATCTAGGTTACAATGAAATAAAGTGGCTTTTAGATAGTGGTTGTACAGACCACATAATTAATGATGAAACATATTTTGAAAATTGCAAGTTACTTAAAGAGCCTGTAAATGTTTATCTGGGTGATAAGAGAGTTGTAAAAGCGACAAAAATTGGTAATGTCGTGAGTTACTTTGATGCTTTTGGAAAGAAAAACTTGGTTAATATGAAGAACGTATTTTATGTGAAAGATATGCAATCAAATTTAATTAGTTATAGTAAAATAACTGAAAATAATACAATTGTTTCAAAAGGCAAAATGACAAAAATTATTGATAATTATGGTAATGTAACGGCAGTGGCTTTGAAAGATAATGGTTTATATATTATGAAAAGTAAATTAAAATTTGCTGAATCTCTTGTAAGCAGTGCAAGTAAAAGTACTGAGAGTATGAGTCAAAAAGAAAAATGGCATCGTTTGTTGGGCCATGTAAATTTTAAATATTTAGATACTTTGTGTAAAGAACAATTGTTGAAGGGTATTCCAAAGGAGCTTGAAAAAGAGTTTATGAAATGTAAAACGTGTATTGAAAATAAGATGCATAATATTCCTTTTGAAAATAATAGAGAAAAGGCTAAAGATATTTTGGAAATAGTTCATACTGATGTTTGTGGACCTTTTCAAACAACTGGTCTTAAAGGTGAAAAATATTTTGTTTCGTTTATTGATGATTATAGTAAAATTGCTAAAGTGTATATTATAAAATCAAAAGTAGAAATTTTTGATTCCATTGTTCAATATGTAAATGAATGTGAAAATTTAACTGGAAAAAAGGTCAAATTTTTAAGATGTGATAACGGAAAAGAATATTTGAATGGTAATATTTATAGGTTTGCAAAAGAAAGAGGTATTGTTATTAATAACTGTCCTGCTTATGTGCATGAATTAAATGGGACCGCAGAACGTTTTAATAGAACTATAATGAATATGTCACGTTGTTTATTAGCGGAAGCAAATGTGCATAAAAGATATTGGTCTGAAATAGTCTGCGCGGCAACTTATTTAAAAAATCGTACTTTAGCTAATACTGTAGAAAGAAAAATGCCATATGAAATATTTTTTGGAAAGAAACCGGATGTTTCAAATTTACGTTTATATGGCAGTAAAGTGTTTGTAAGAAAACCAGAACAAAAGAGAACCTCTAAATGGGACAAAAAGGCTGATATGGGAATCTTAATCGGTTACAGTGATGTTGGCTATAGAGTACTTTTGAATAATAGAGTCATTGTTGCTAGACATGTTAACATTATTGAAGAGAATGAAAATTGTATTGGTTTAAGTGAAGATGAATCTGATAATGAGAATAATGAAGTTGACGGAGATTCTGATAATGACTCATTGGATGAAAGCTTTGAAAGAACTGATGGAAATGTGACTGATAGTATTAAAAGGTCTGAACCTCAAAATGAACCTGAAATTCGTAGATCTCAAAGAAATAAAACTCCAAAGCGATTTGATGATTATTATGTATATAATAGTAGCATTTTTGCAAATATGTGTAGAACTGATGTTCCTTATACATTTGAGGAGGCGATGGAATCAAATGAAAGTAAATTATGGGTCAAAGCTATGGATAAAGAAATTGATTGTTTAAAGAAAAACAAAACTTGGCAATTAGTTGAAAATGCTAATAATAATAAAATCTTGGATGTAAAATGGGTATATACAAAAAAGTCTGATGATACTTATAAGGCTAGATTAGTAGTAAGAGGCTTTCAGCAAACTGCTGAAATTAATGATGTGTACTCACCTGTGGTGAAAATGCAAACTTTAAAAGTTATCTTATCATATTGTTGTCAAATGAGTCTTTATATTGAACAAATGGATGTTGAGACTGCATTTTTAAATGGTAAGTTAAATTCTGAAGTATATGTTTGTCAACCAAAGGGTTTTGAGGATGGTACGAAAAAGGTTTGTAAATTAATAAAGGCATTATATGGTTTGAAAGAAAGTCCGAGGGTATGGTATGAATGTCTTGATAAATTTTTGATCAGTATAGGTTTTAAAAGAAGTAATCTTGATTTTTGCTTATATTCTCATGGAAAGGGAAAAGATACTATATACTTATTAATTTTTGTTGATGATTTATTAATATGTGGTAAAAATAAGGATGATATAAAGAGAATTAAAATTTTACTGTCAGAAAAATTTAAAATGAAGGATCTTGGTAAAATTAATGAATACCTTGGTATAAAAATTGAATATGAAGATGATATGTGTGAAATGAAATTGAGCCAAACAAAGTACATTGAATCCTTAACTAAAAGATATAACTTAGAAAACAGTAAGCTATATAATACACCTATGGAAGTAAGTCTGAAAATTGAAAAGTCTGATATTTGTGAAAGGAATGTTAACTATAGAAATTTAATTGGGGCCTTATTGTATATAAGTTCAGCTACAAGACCTGATATAAGTTTTAGTGTAAACTACTTAAGTAGATACCAAAATTGCTATAATGAAACTCATTACAAATATGCTTTAAGAATTTTAAAATATTTGTATTTGACCAAAGACTTAAAATTGACTTATAAAAGAAATGAAAATGTGAATATTATTGATTGTTATGTTGATGCCGATTGGGCTGGTGATCATTTGGATAGAAAGTCAACAACTGGTTATGTAGTGAGATTATTTGGTAACGTTGTAAATTGGAAATCAAGGAAACAAAGGTCAGTAACAAAAGCTTCTACATTTGCAGAGTATGTAGCATTGTCAGAAGCAGTGAGTGAATTGAAATTTGTAAGAGAATTGCTGAAAATATTTAATATTAAATTAATAAATCCAATTAATGTATTTGAAGATAATTCAGGTGTAATAAGTATAGCAAAGTATGGGAATTTTACGAAGAACTCTAAGCATATTGAAGTTCATTATCACTATGTACATAAGTGTGTTAAAGAAAATGTTATAAATATTGTAAAGATTAATACTGATGAAAATATTGCTGATATTTTCACAAAAGCATTGTGTAAGGAAAAGTTTGAAAAATTCAGATGTATGTTAAACTTAGAAATTTGAACTTGAAAGAATGAAATTGAATGAGATGTAAGTACAATATTAAATGTAAGGAGGCGTGTTGAGTATACGTACATTCATTATTGTACATGGATACGCGTGAGACGTGCATGCATTGTTGGTAGAAGTTGATAGCAACAATGGTCTCACTCCCCGGTAAGATGTCGTAGAAGCACCAGTCGTGTAATCTTTATAGGCAATAAAAAGCCTACGTGTTTTTGAATGGAAAGACTGCTTATTTATTTCCACAACCAATCCACACCTCAACAACATTTATGTTTTTACATATGACCTCTGTCAGCCAGTTAACTTTGCAGTCTGGTAAATAAATTCAATCAGTATTTTCTCCTGGATTTCTCATAGGAATGAAATGACTGGATAGGATGTAAAGAAGATGATAGGAAAAGGTAAGTTAACTTTGTGGAAGTCAATAAGCTTGTTGATTGATAAACACTTTGTACTTTCCACACCTTCTACTTGAAAATGTGTGAATACATTTCGCAACTGGTTGTAGTAAAATGAATAAGAGTGTAAGGCACCAATTGCTTACCAATCAAAAGGATTTAATGTGTTTAGTTGGCGAACCACGAGCAAGGAATAGTTTGAGGCCCTGAGGTTTTCATGAAGAAAGGAAGGTGCATTATTGGAGATAACGGTTCACAACCTGTCAGCTTTTCTATTGCTGACATAACTGTTGACAAACTCTATTGTCTCCCATCAACGTTGAATAGTCAATAAAACACACATCTCAGAGACCGACAGCCTAACTTAAAGTGAAATCAATAACATATATTTATCCCATTTTCTCTGTCATTTAACTCTGTTTTAAATTCAATATTTTAAACTTAAACATATTTTAGCTCAGTAGTGGAAGGAAAACCACCAAATCTTTTACAAACGTATGCAAAATTGAGTGCCCATCGTGATTAACTTACTGATTCTTTTTGTGACTGGCTGTGTTGGGTAGCTGCTGCTTACCATTTTCATTTTATAGAGCACGCATAGCTGCTACTACTTTCTTGAGGAAGAGGAAAGCATTAGAATCTTCCATAGCCTTCCACAATATCTTCCATGCACGCAGGAATTACAAAAAACAATGCAAATGGTTGGATAGTTCTATGGAGTTGGAGGGCTCAGCAATGTCATTCATAAAATAGCATGTTTCATTGCTAGTGCATGTACTTGGAATTTGCATTGAGGAGCAAATTATACTCACGGAGTCCCTCTGTAAGTGACCTACTCTCCAGATGTAGGCTGGGAATAGTTAGGGAATGACATGACCAATGCTGACTAATCATTTGAGGGGCATTTTCTGACATGAATTTTCAAGTTGAAGAAACAAGAACGCAACTATTATCTTTTCCATGTTAAAAATTCATAAAATATGTAAAAAAATTTTATAGATTATGTTTCATATTTAAATTCGTCGGAATCGAAAAAAAGTGACGGTAAGGTTTAAATTTGAAAAAAATTCCTGCATTCAATCATTTATAACCATTTTATCATCTGACTGCGGGTGAGTTGAATGTGGAAGAATGGACAAACTATTACGTAATTGGGTGCGTCAAAAAGTTTCGGATGGTAATCATCGTGTGCTCAAGTAAATTTTATGTCGAACCAAGTGGCATAAATTTGCTGGTGAATTGTATTTCGAGTTTATTTAGTAAATTATAGTGTGTGCATATGTATCTCACTTTTAAAGGACGCTCGCCGTTATTGCGTGATAGCCAAACAATTGAAGAACGGAATGCAACTTTGTTTGGGAGAAGGGGGATGTTTTGATTGTGAAGCACTAAATGGTCCGTACGAATTCACTGTAATTATGACTCTTCTTGAAGAAAATGTGTCTCGTCTTGAAATTTGTAGATTGTGCTACGAGGTTAAGGATTCCTTCGTGGATATTTTTAAAACGATGGTATTTAAAGAAGATTGCCGTTTGGTGGATAAACTCAAGGATTTGTACGGAGTCGAAGTAAGTTGGTTACTGTTTTAAAATCCTAAGTACTCTAACGAAATTAAGAAATCAATTTCATATGGGTCATGTTCGCCTGACAGTATCCACTCATTGACAGAACCCACTGTATATCCTCCGTGACTCCTTTCCCGTAATACTGCCCGTGTTTACTTCTATGTAACTAATGATGGTAAATCTCCGTATGTGTCACACACCTTTTAAACATTTATTCCGAGAAATTGATGTATTTCAGGGTTATGACAGTGACATAATTTTGTCCGAATCACGGTTCCAAACAATTTTTACTGGAAAGATGCAATAACAATTTATTTTAACCCTACGCCACCATGTGTATCCAGTTTTCGTTAGATATATGTATGCTAAATGGAATGAACCATAATTTTAATTTCTGTTTTTCGAACCAGGCTTCTGCTGATGATGAAATGTCAAAGTTCATCTGCCTTGATTGTGTGAAGGACATTAAGTTTCAAGGGAACATATCATATGGCCTGTGGAGTACGCTGGACTATTTGCTACGAATGCACGAAGAAAGGAAGGCAAGTGAATCAATTGTTATTGCGTTAATTGTAAATATTAAAATTTATTCAGCTAAAAATAATAGTATGAGATGGTGAAATTAAAGTAAATGGAAAATATTGCCACTGGTGCATGCTATCACTAAGGAATTTGAGGGCAAATGTCCTCCTGACTAGATCTACGTTTATGTGAGGCATATAAATGTTACAGATAATATGCTGTGGCCACTCATAAATGATAGCTTTCTTTCATTATGTCTGCCCTCGACTAAGTTATCCTGCTATTCATTATATTCCAAGAACTCTTTTGACGGTATAGTTTGAAAAGAATGAGTGTAACTCAGGGTGTTTGAACTGTGTTTTAAGTTTGTTATTAAGCTAAATATATATATGAGGACCCCAGAAGTCAAGGGGTCTAAGTAACAAAACAAAAAAAGTAAAAATAAGTTGTTTAGAGAAAACTTCAGTCAAAGTTGAAAATGTTTGGTACAACCCACTAAGTAGTTAAGAGGCAATACCCTAGATAGCAGCACCTGTCAAGAAAATCACTTGGATCCCTTTACCACCTAAAAGATTAATATTTTCACATCCCATTCCTGTACCTAACTTATTTTTTTCAAAAATGTCACTTAGACCCCATGACTTCTGGGGTCCACATATAGAATTTAAGTGTTTGTAACTGTTTCTGTCTTTTATGGATGTTTGAACTGGAACAGGCAGAGATTTTCAGTTTAATCCTAACCCTTTCTTTATATATACTGTTATAAGGACAGCACTTGAATGCTGGTTCCCCATCAGCCAGTTGGGACGGTAAACTTTCTGCTGTTACGCCTTTCCTTTGCGATAAAAGTAGAAATTACTTTCTGCCTCAACTTATCCTTCTAATGCCTACCCACCAACATGTACTCAACTGCAATATTGACTTTGGTTGTCGGCAGAGAATGCAGTAGAATGAAATTGCATGTATAATCATGGGTTTATGCCAGTTGTCCGAAAAAGAACTCCCTGATTTTAAAAGACTCATTCAATTGACCATATTCTTTGAGGTAATATCATTGATTTTTTTGCTCTTAATACACCTCGTTTATTGTAACCATTAGTTGCTCTGTAGATGCCCAACTGATATTCGACTTTTCTCCAAGTGTTTGTTTACATGTTATCGAGCACAAGTGATTAAATGAAATTTCTTACATGTATCACTTTGCACCTTGTATATTTCTGTCTCCATTAATATCCAATGCTGTGTATATCATTTCATGCACATCAAACTTCTTGCACGATGTCCTCCTCCTTAACAATCCTCTTTATTTATCTTTTTTATCACTATGACGATCCAAAAACGAAGACAACATGCTAGCAAACAACAATAGAAGACATTAAATTCACTAATACAAAAAAAAAAACAAAATTATTTACAAATTTTTCTTTTGGTCGCCCTCTGGTGTTCCTCCATTCTACGTTTTAGGGATCTCGATTTATGGCCGATGTATGATTTTCCACAGCTAAACACTACCTCGTACACTCCTTTGTAAGTGTCAGACGGGTGTCGATCTTTTTTTGGTTCGTAGTCAGCATCAATTGGAATTTCAATTTTATTTCAATTTCAATTCATGGTGTGAAGCAATAACATACTTACATACATACATACCCATCACGCCGTTCCCTTCCGGGGTAGGCACAGTCAAAATGTTTCACCCATTAATACATATTTTTACTCCTAACTCTGCTTAAATAATTTCCTCCATCCTGACCTATCCTTGCCATAAACCTCTTTCGCCTCATTTACCCATAATACACTGCTTCATACACACCTCCTCCTGAGACGTTAGAAATATGTTGAGAACCCCTGCGTATTATGCTAGGTTTGATCAGATTAACAAGATTAGAGAGATAGATTGTCGTACCGATAGATTTAAAATGTCATTTATCCCTCGTACCATAAGAGAGAACAATAGGCAGCGTAGCAAAGGGATAGGAAGGCGAAATATATTTAAGAGTAGTCTGTAGTGCATGATGCATGTAATGACAACCAATAATCCCTTCCTTATTATGTACATACTAATCATCTAGCTCCATGTGACCCTATTATCTAGCATGTCTCCCTTAAATATCCTAGTTGCATGTCAATAGTGTATGTTTGGTGATCTTCTCCCCCTGCCACACACCCTCGTGGTGGCTCGCAGGGTATTACGTAGATGTAGATGTTCTGTTTTTAAGACTCCTAATATTCCTCCTCTTCCTAAGAATTTCCTTTCAACCACATTCAACCACAACTTTCTGGGCCTACCTCTACCTCTCGCACCATTCATTCTACTCTCATACATATATCTGTTTCGTTATTCGACTCTCATCCATTCTCTCAACATGGCCAAACCAACGAAGCACACTCCTTTCATATATGTCCATTACTGGAGCATTTAACCCACATTCATTCATGACCCACTCATTCCTGACCCTATCCAATCCTACTTTTGCCGCAAACACTCAGATGACTCATACCCACGGCGTTTAGTCTACTCTTATGTCTATATCCTGACATACCCATGTTTCACTACCATATAGCAAAGTGGGGAGAAGTACACTTTTGTACACGGAAATTTTCACTTCCTTAGACAGGCACTCATTCCTTTGATATTCTCCACATGCTATACCTACCACTTTCCTTCCAGCATTCTCACATCTCTTTATCTCCTCATCTATTTTTCCATCTTTTGCATACATCATACCTAAGTACATGAAATCATCCACTTGTTCAAACATACTTGGGGTAATATATACCAAACAATGCCAATACGGGCTGGATGATGGTGCCTGTTGAACTTCTTAGGTAGAGAGTAAACATGAATATTGAGAATTAATTGCAGTACAAACATGAGGCTTCAAGTATAATCATATGTCCAATTAGTGGAGATTATAAAAGATACTTTTCATATGTTAGGCCATTGAATTTCAAAGGGTGGAAGAAAAACATGAAAACCACATTATGTACATATTTATAATGAGCAATGTGGCATGCTAAATGCACGTACTTTAAAAAGGCAATTCAAGACTCAAAGAGAGGTTAGGATTAAGCCTAAAACTCACCACAATTAGCTAACAATTGCAACGCAAGCCTCTGAAACTTGATGTCGCGAGTGAATTGACTGCGATTGGTGGGTGGAAACGAGAGAAAAATGACAACAACCTTAGCCAGTTTGATTAACTTTAAGTAACAGCATTTATAAAACCACAAATATTAGAATAGAAAGCAAGCCCGTTGGCTAAATACCGTTAACTTGGTCTGTACAAGACGAATGCAAGTCACATCTTGAACCAAGCAGATATCTGAAATCAGTTTTACATCAAACTCGGTATGCTATGACCTCGGTATAATGTGTAATGGAGGTTCCAGAGAACCTTGAGCAGATTGTATTGCCGTTGCGCCTGTTCAGAGTGTTGTCTAGTTGTAGGACTGCACCGAGTGACATCGCTTGCTGCTCCTCTTCTGAAAGCTTGAAAAGTTCTATCTCTCTGTGAAGAGGAACCCGAGAGGTTTGACATCCAGCTTAAGAGGCACTGTTGGTTCCTCTTGGTCGGGCTCAAAGATGAATTCGAACGATGACCTTGGATCTTTTCCAATCCTGGCTCTTAGTTCCTCCGGCCCGGACATGCCGATGAAGTCAGCCAATGTCCCCGGTGACAGGTTCAAAGAGAGGGCGAGCGCCGAGCTGTGTCGATGCGGCTGGCAATTGAGGGGAGTCAGCTGACCGATGCAGAAGTTGGAGGTAGTAGGGGAACTGTTTGTCCAGCCATTGGTTGAGACGGCGGCGTAGAGGAGCACTATTGCCACAAAGTTCCGGAAAGGCCGCCAGATGCGAATTCACTATAAAAGTAGAGCACCTTGTCCTTGTCGCGCAATATCGCCGACAGTGCACACTTTGAAATCTCCCTACCACACTTTAAACATCTCGCGTAATGTCCGGCTCGCGATGATGTCCACAAGCAAAAATGTCCGCGGCGAAATTATGGCCAAATTTATGCTGTAAAATTGGCACATATTCACCAGTTAATTGCATATTCGATAAAAAGTCCCGGGAGAAAGTACTCGTTAATAACCATAGGCATTGCTGTGATTTTCGACCGTAGAGCCCAATGGAACCACAAATATTCCCCTGAACTGAAGTACTTTACAAGAGTTTAATAGCTGCAGTATGGATGTCTCATGTAGGGTGCAAAATTTAACTAAAACTGTACATTACATGTTCTCTAGTTATTGGAAGAAAAAGTGACCATTTGAATATCAGTGCAATGTAAGAGTATTGCCAAGTAATAATGATGTGGAAATCAGAGAAATATTTTATGCATCACTGATTCTTCATAGTACTATAGTTCATAAAAAACAGTCATAGATATAAATAGGCAAGTTAATACAATTATACAGAAATTTGATAAATACAGTATAAGTCTTGCTGAGCCACTGGCTTGTCAGGAGGTGCTTGTGCAGGCCAAAATAACGGAGCTTAACCTTATATCCTTACATCAGTATAATCATAGATATTATCAGTGTTAACATATTGTAACTTCACCCGGTCACATTTTTCTTTCCTATTGAAACCAATTCGATCAACCTTCGCAATTACCCTAACACTTAAAATCTTACCTCCTTGCTGAAGGGATTAATGGTTAACATTATACAACATATTAATAAAAACACTTTGCTCAATTCATTAAATAGTATAATACTTTCTTTTATTGAAAGAAATTGATTTGGTTATAACAACACCAATTATTAGAGCTGTTTAAAATGTATTGGATCCAATTCACATTGTTACTCTTTTATGCTCCAATTTTATACATTTACGTTATTTTAGACAGCAATATTTTTATAAATGGTGGTTATTGTTTTCTCAGCTTTATTATCCTTAACATAAGACTTATCAGACGCTGGGGCTTCTCGTCTCTCTTATGTGGCTGCGGGTATGGTTTCGTGGTCCTCCTCCTTCCTTATTTCCGGAATTCTGGGCCGTACGGTTTCTATCTTGGGTTTTCTTCCCGATTCCTTCCTGGCCTCTTTATAAATCCCTGGTTTCTCTTTCGGCACCTCTATGCCGCTTTGTATCCGCTCCCTGCCATTTTTTTTCTCCGACTTTCCAACTTTTCCCCCACTTCACGTCCTTTAGATCTTTACTCCTCCATTTATCTCTGCTGACTCTCCACTGTTAACTCTCTAGGCATCCCCCGTTACTTATTGTTACCTGTTTATTATTT
This sequence comes from Ceriagrion tenellum, assembly GCA_963169105.1. Classification (NCBI taxonomy): domain Eukaryota; kingdom Metazoa; phylum Arthropoda; class Insecta; order Odonata; family Coenagrionidae; genus Ceriagrion; species Ceriagrion tenellum. Next base: position 10,133,971 of record OY720645.1, read on the forward strand.
TTGCGTCGTCCTGAACTCCCTGATGTAAATAATGATATCTGTTAGTTATCTAGATATATGTTATCTGATATCTGTTAGATATCTGTAGATATCTGTCAGTAATAGTTATCTATTGTTATGTGCTGTTTTATTATGATTTAAGGCTATTAATTTGAATCACGATTTTAATTTCTAATTAATTTATGGTAGGATTTTATTTGGTTATTAAGTTCTTGATTTACCCATTCACGTTTCCCCTTACTGGTCACTTGCATCTCATTTCGCTTCTTCAGTTTGCCTGTTTTAGTGGATGCTCTGGTGTCCCTCTATTCAAGTCACATGTCATCTTTGACTCGCTCACTGGTTTCCAAACATTTTACGGCATTTTCATCCTGTGTGCTTTGGTTTTGTGCAGATATTCATTCAGACTGCAGCATGTGTCTTTCGAAGTTCGTTCTTCGGGGTGCAAACGTTTGCTCAATTTTTAATGAAAACCCCATGGAATTGTCAAAGGTAGTCACAAAGATGGGAAAGACGCTATTTTATGCCATCGGCGACTATAGTGACTTTATTTTGGGTAAGAAGATGTTACTTACGATGGAAGCAATGGCTTGGGATATCTTGAGTAAGTACTTCAGGTCCTCATTAAGGTGGGGATTGTGTTGGTGAGGTGGCCAGAGTACTGGCTAACCATACGGGTGGCCAGGGTTCAAATCCCTGCAGAGGAAAATACTTTTCAGAGGAACCCTACTACTGACATGCAAGTAGGATATTTAACGGAGACATGCTAGGGAACTGGGTCACATGCAGCTAGATGGATAGTATCTGCATAATAAGAAAGGGATTATTGGTTGTCATCACATGCATCATGCACTACAGACTACTCTTAACTATAGTTCACCTTCCTTATCCCTTTGCTATGCTGCCTATTGTTCTCTCTTATGGTACGAGGGAAAAATGACACTTTAAATCTATCGGTACGACAATCTATCTCTCTAATCTTGTTAACCTGATCAAACCTAGCATAGTACACAGGGGTTCTCAATACATATATATCTAACGTCATCTGTGAACAAATCGGTGTCGAATTTACGTAAAAGGTTTTAATTTTGTAATTACGTAAAGGGTTTTACTTTCAATTTATCATAATGTAGTGTATAAAAAATGTAGTAATGCATGCGGAACGTGGTTATACACTTTTTTAATATTGTCCAGTCTGGTAAATATACATGTATACAAAAAATAACCAATTCCAACATAACAATATGCATTCACTATTTTCTGTAAAGGAATTAAATCTTCCCTACAATACACGATTTATGACAACAGGCCACGAATATAATTCAGGTGTTCAGGGAATATTAATAAGGATGCAACGAAGAGTTATCCTTGTTACTCATCCTTCTATTTAAAATTCTGATTACTTTGGCCAAGTGGGGCAGAGGATATCCGATCCCTACTTGAGTGTCCTGTGGAGGACACCTCAAGTGCAGTACTCCGTCTCTCGGATGAGACGTTAAACCGTGGTCCCATTGGCGCCTATTGGTAAGAGCAGACTAATGCCGACGCCGCGTTTCTATCGACCCTTCCTCCCGTACCCATCCCCTATGGCACACATGACCTTAGTTGTCAGTCGCCTCCCCAACAAGCCTATCCTATCCTTATTAAGGTTTGAGATTTCTTCTGCACTGTGGTTTGGCATGTCACAATTTATGGAATGAAATGACACCACTGGGAGCTTTTCACATCCAGGCAGTTTTGAACCTATGGCACCTGTGTATGAGTACGGGCTTGAACAAGCGCCGTCAATGTGGGACAAGAGAGCTTGGAACAGCAGCTTGATGTAATACAATAGGCAAAAAACCCATTGCATAGGTTTTTCCGTCATTTCTTCTAATTTTTGCTGGATGCATGTCATGTCATTTCTTCTAATTTTTGCTGGATGGATACATCTGCATGATACCCTGTGAGCTGCCGCTTGGGCGTGTGGTCGGTCTCCAGCCTTGTAAAGATGTAAAAGTTTTCGTGAAATGGTGACATGTCCTATGGGAGTGTATTTGGAGGAGCTCAGTTTCTATTGTGGTCGCTTTTTGTGTGCAGAAAAAATGAGCTTGTGTACCTATCTGTTCGGCAGAGTATCTCTCTTTTTTACCGCATCTGTCAGACGTAGAAATGTTGTGAAGCATCATGATAATATTCTTTGTGTCACTCTGAAAAATATCAGTTCTTAATTTATCTAGCAGCCTAAGCCAGTGTGCAGCCTCCGAGTCTCTAGGGGCTCCCACCTTAATCCCTCTAACAGATGTGTAACTCTATATGTTTGTTCGTTGCAGTTTTTAATGAAGCGTGCTGCTTTCCTTTGTATTTTACTAATTTATTGGTTAAATATTTATGACCAGTCATTATAACAAGACTTCATGGTAACATACCATGTGCTGACGTTAACAATATTTATCATAACTTACAGTTTGCATTTCTAGTTATTAATGATTTTATTACTCAAAAGAAAGGAATTATTAAGTTGTTGTTTTTTAATAATAAGTTAAAGAGTGTGAAACAAAAGGATATTAAATTATTTGCTCTCGTCTGCTTTGTCGCCATGAATTCATGTCAGTATTTCTGTTTTGCATTTGCACTGAGAGTATGGAGGAAGGACTTTGAAATTCTATTTCATTCATTAGGTTGGCTACACTTGTTCTTCTCAGGATAATGTCCAGTCGCTCAACTCGGTAGAGAGACGGCATCCTTTGTCTTCTTACTGCTCAATATAAGAAGTAAAACTGCTATGCTGACTTTTTCAATGTGGTGCTTGGAGATTAGAGGCCTTTTGTCGTTTCTTCAAAAGCATCTCTCATGTTCATCTGCACTCATGTTGAAAATCCTCCAAGTATCCAACCCTCACTCTACCACTCCTCCTCCAACTTATTTTCCTCCTTCATATTTATATTTCAATCCTTCCCCCCACTCAGTCCCTCTGAAAACTATGCTAAGCCGTCTTCTTTCCTCAATTGATGTTATACGTGATGTTAATGCTTTGACATCGCCATGTGCCATAAAGTAAATTACTCATTGGGTATTACAAAGTATTAAAAATTAAATTCCTTCACGATGCTCCACCTCATCTCACCCAAAATCTTTGAATGTATTGACTCACAAACAGCCAGTTGACAAACCTGACATGGGATGCTCATCTGTTTCCTCTGCTCACATTCCCTCCTACCTTCCAATGCTGGTTGTGCTTATGACACCCTCTGCCACATGCTAAGGCAGTAATTCATTTGGATTACTTAGGTGTGGACTTAATGCTTTATTTTGTTATAGATGGAGGTGACAGCATTCAACATCCCCAAGGAATCGCTCGACTTCCTGTTCTCGGAGAAGAAAGAATGCTTCTCCCAATCTGCTGCACTTCCAGAAGAATTCAATTCGTCAAAGGCACCCATTATGGAATGCCACTCAGACAATGGCATGGATTGTGAACAGAGTGAAATTGAAGAGTCAGTGGAGTATTGTTGGTGTTCAGAGTGCAATGCAGAATTTCTGAATCAGAGTGAGCTTAGGGTACATTTGAAAATACACAGAAAAGCTGTATGTCGGGATAACGTTAGTGAAGTGACTGATGCAGTTGTGTCGAATGAGGAATACAAGTTGATTTCTGGTGAGCGCAGCTTGTTAAGGAGTCGATTGTGTTGTAGCAAGTGCCAAAGAGAGTTTAAAAGTGAGAAAGGATTGGTGAAGCACATAAAGAAATATGATTTCAAGTGCAAACCCAGGAATTTTGAATGTTTGACCAACATGCTGAAGAGTTTGAAGTCTGTCTCTCCAAAGGGTAAGACCTTGTTAAACATACGAGGTGATAACTGCAAGTCTCCACTAGATTCTAAAATTCTCAATGGTGGAGATTCCTCAGCTGGTGGTCCATTAGATTCTGTTGGTAGAGATGATTCAGCTATTTTACTCGAGGGAAATGCAAGTGAAAGAGATATGGGTACACATAGTCCTGACAAAGGAACTGTTGCTTGCTCAAAGGGTTTCCCAATCATTACAAGCCAAAAGAATTCTGGAGTGTTGACTTCCCATGATGGATGTCATCCTTCCTCACCTCATTCCTCTGAACAAGACATATGTGGTGGTGATAATAATCATTTTGTAGAGGGTGATGAAAATCAAACAAATGTTGCAATTCCTGAAAATTCTGTGATTTCACCTCATGATAGTGATGATCCTGATGAATTCAGTCCCATAATTGATGAGGAATCAACATTTGGACGTGTTACTAAAGGCATTGTTATTTGTGATTACTGTAACAAGTCTTTAGCATTAAAATCTAAGCTGAGGGAGCATATAGTCACGTGCCATCTCTCGATAGTTGTTCACAAGTGTGTCACCTGTTACAATGTTTTCCCGTCGAAAATTGAATTGAGAACTCATCGTGCCGTGCATAGAAGTAAGAGTAAATACATTTGCACTTTGTGTAATGATAACTTTTCATCGAAACTAAAAATGACCAATCATTTGAAGGAAGTGCACAAATTGAGTCAGGGATGTATATGTGGCGTTTGCTTCCTCGGATTTTCATCTCGAGCAGAGCTTGGACAGCATCATGTGAGTCACAAGTTAGACAAGCTATATAAATGCTCCAAGTGTCGGAAGACGTTTTTGAACAAGACCTCTTACAATTCGCACGTACGCTTTTGCCAGTTGAGACGAGTTGCGTACAAGTGTGAAATATGCGGAAAGAAGTTTCGCCAAAAGAAAGACATGGACGACCATTCTAACAGCCACGAGTCGGTCAAGAGGTATGCGTGTCATCTCTGTCCAAAACGGTTCACACAGAATGGTCAGCTGCATTTACACATCCGAAATCTTCACTTGAAGCTCAAACCACACGAGTGTGATATTTGCAAGAAGAGATTTGCTGCGAGAAAACATCTCAAGTCTCACTCTGCTGTCCATTCGGATAAATGCCCTTTTTCGTGTGGGGTGTGTGATAAAACATTCAAGTGGAAGTCTCAAGTAGGGTTACACATGAGAAAAGTACATCCTTAGACTTAGGGAAAGGAAAAAAGTGCATTAGATAAAAAGATTCCTCTTGTTTCTCACACTCTGTGCCTTTATTTCTTGTGGAATTCAAAATGTGTGGTTTTTATATACTAGAACAAATGTGGAAGACTTAATTCTATTTTATCACCTATTTATTGTTTGTTTATTCATGAATAAATAAAAATGTATATTTTATAAGAAAAGCTTTGATTTAGACGTGAATACCATTTACTAATAAACAAAGAAAAAATATAGCTCATTTAATTTATGAGTAAAAACTACAAAAAAGTAACCTTTTAATAGATTACAATGTCACTTGCTTATACAAGACAACCGCCATAGAGTTCTAGAGTTTCCAAATAACAGAAATCCTGGACTAGTCTCCCCATGTTGTCTACATTGTTAAAAAAATGTTTGATTTGATTTGATTTGTTGTTCATGATTAGAAAGCTAGCTCCTGTTGTCTCCATTGACATTCTAAAAATGATATATTGTGCCAAAGTGCATTCATATATTTCTTCCAGAATTATATTCTGGGAAATTCAAGTATAGCTGGTGAAATCTTAGCTGCCCAGAAATATGTGGTTAAAGCTGTGTTCCAAGTCCCTATCTGCACCCCTGGAAAACCACTTATCACTGAAGCAGATATACTAAAATTACCCTCTTTTTAAATCATGTCATGTGTTTGTTTTTGTTGAAGAAAATCCTGATAAATTCCCAATGAACTCAGTGTATCATGACTACTCCACCCGTTCGAACAGTAACATAGACTGAGGATAAATGTACTAGTTATTCGAATTGATTTACAATCACCAGCATTAACTATCTGATAACGTGTCTTTCTTTCATTAATGAGTCGTTGGTTCATGGCATCCTCCCAGCTCAGCTAAAAATCTCTAAAATTATACCAATTTATAAAAACAAAGGCTCGTGTGAAGATTTCAACACTACAGGCCAATTGCCATTCAAGAAACATTCTCAAAAATATTTGAAAAAGATTTACATAATAGACCAATCTCCTTCCTTGAAAGGCAAAACATACCTTCTCCATTCCAACATGGCTTCCGCAAGAGAAGGTCCACCGTATCTACTATCTACGATGCAGTCAACTCGGCTTTTAAGTCCCAAGGCCATAAGAGTGAGCCTAATAGGTTATTTTTTGATTTATCCAAATCATTTGATCGCGTAGACCACCATATACTCCTGAGGAAACTTGAAAGAGTGGGGATCAGAGGGGAAACAAATGTATTGGCTCTTTCTCAGGGATCGCTTACAGGATGTGTCACTCACTGTCAATGGAGGGAAATATGCCTCCTCTCCTCATTATTTGATTAAGTATAGACCTGATCTGGTTTTCCGGATCAGACCTAATCTGGTTTGCCAGATCATGCCTGATCAGGATCAGGACTGTTCAAAAGTTTGCCGACCCCTGTTTTAAACAATAATTTTTATAATATTTGTTTTACTTGAGTGATACATTTCATTAAGTTACCCTCCGCATTTTTCCCTAGAACCGCTGGCAGGGGTCAGCACTAAGAGGGTCAAAGATAATTCCCCCTGAAGTAACTGCAAAGCAGATGAAGGAAATCTGCTTGCAGATTTTTTGATGTGGTCGGACATAGAGTGACAGATGAAATTCCTAAGGGAGTAATTCAGGAAGATATTTCAGAATTTGAAGTGAGTCAAGAGAAATAAAATTAATTTTTTACCTTAGTGGATTTGTTGTTGGGCAGGTACTTACAAAAATTAAATGTGATTCCTAAATGACAAAGACTAAATCTTCGAATTCCAACTTCCACTAAAGCAATTAGAAATCAGTGCAATTGAAGAGATAATGTATACAGTATATGCGTGATCCATGTGTGCTACAGGTGATTTCGAAATTTTGAGGAAAAAACATGCAGCCCACACTCAGCCAACAAAGGAATGCAAACTAAATGAACGACCAAGTATGAATTTCCAAATGAAAAACTCTACCAAACTCAACTACGGCAGATTATATCGCGCCAATAAAATTAGAGAGATAGATTGTAGAACCGATAGGTATAAAATGTCATTGTTTCCGCGTACCATTCGGGACCACAACAGCTGTGATCGTCGTCATGAATAGTTCGAGTATTGACAATAGGCAGGTAGTGGATCTTTCTCATTATATTCTCTACTTTGTCACGTATGCATGATGTAAATACTTATGTTCTTATTTATGCATGATATTTGAATTTTGAATGTGTAGTTGTAGTCTTTGTATCCCTTGCGCGTTGGAACGATTGACGATAGAATGTTTCTTGGTTATTAGATTTTTAATTGGCACTTTGCATGTGTGGTACGTGGGTTTCAATGCAATTTCGGTGTTCTGCCGTATCATTCATGCATGCCTGGTGTGGAAGCTCCCCCTGCCACACACCCTTTGGGAGGCTTGCAGGGTATTACGTAGATGTAGATGTGAATAGGCTTTATCAAGAGAGTACTCGGAAAATGTGATGAGAAAGTGAACGAACGTTGTTATTTTTCAATCGTTAGGGCCTCATCTGGAATATGCTGTTATTGTATGGGATCCATACGAAGCGGGGTTGATATCAGAATTAGATTGCGTACAGCGAAGAGGAGCTAGGTTTGTGAAACGACGCTACGGTAAGTTGGCCATTGTGTCTGGACTGTTCGAAGAATTAGGATGGGCATTGCTATCACAGCGTAGATTAAATTATAGGCTCAACCTCCTAAACTAAATTTCAGGAAAAACACTTCTCTGACGACGTGAAAAACATACTATTAACCCCCACGTACCACGGCAGATTAGATCGCGCCAATAAAATTAGAGAGATAGATTGTAGAACCGATAGGTATAAAAATGTCATTTTTTCCACGTACCATTCGGGACCATAACAGCTGTGATTGTCGTCATGAATAGTTTGAGTATTGACAATAGGCAGACAGTAAATCTTTCTCATTATATTCTCTACTCTCTTATTTATGCATGATGTAAATATTGATGTCCTTGTTAACGCATGATATTTTGAATATGTAGTAGTAGTCTTTGTGTCCCTTGCATGTTGGAACTCTACTCCGCCGGAAATCAAACGTTGACTTTCTGCTGGTAAAGTCAATGCGCAAAACACTAGGCAATGATTGAACAGTGATCAATTTATAATGTTTTGCAATTTTCAGTGTAGCGATTGATGCATTATAGCCTAAAACCATTCTACGTACATACTTTCTAGGTACATATGTGTGGTGATGGTAGTGACATGCCTGAGTCAGTTAAAGACTTATTGCTATTGTCGTGTCCCGACTTGCATGCCTTCCACAGAGTTCGCCCGAATTCATTTTCTTTCGACTCTCGTCTCCCCACCCCTAAGTATCAGAGGTGAAAATAAATCTTAAATTCACGAAAATCGAATTTGGAGGTTGACCAGCCTAAACCTACGGCCAGGGCCTTTTTGCCCTATGTATCTACCATATCTGGGAGAATTTCGAGGGTTCTGAAGAGGTACAACATCGAAAGCCAAACCAAACCTCCAAATTCGATTTTTGTGAATTTAAGATTTATTTTCAACTCTGATACTTATGGGTGGAGAGACAAGAGTCGAAAGAACCTATGGCCAATTTAAGAGACCGCCTTGTGAGGACCCAGTTGGCCTCATGACTCTGGGGGTGTATGAAATCCCTCACGAATGTGGTGAAGTCTAGGTGGGAGAGACTGGGCGAACTATATCCACGCATCTGAAGGAACACCGTAGGCATTTATGGCTTGGTCAACTGGAAAAATCAGCAGTAGTTGAGCATAGCCTGAGTCGGGACCATAAGATCATTTGGGATGACACGACTGTTCTTTGGCAATCCGGCCAATTTTGGGATCGCTTAACCGAAGAGGCGATAGAGATAAGGTTGGAGAGGAAGAATTTCAACCGGGATACTGGTTACACGATCAGCAGCTCTTGGAATAGAATTCTGAGAAGAATTCAGAATGCCAGAGCGTAGTCCCCGCTGGTCAACGGTCCTCCATCACAACAATCTGGGCTCGACCAATCCCCGCCCCACCTAGCGCCAAATTAAACGGTCTTTTCAAGCTTGCATCAGTAGCCTTGAGAATGGGTAACGAGTTGGAACCCGAAACGTCGGCTGCCTATGACTATCTTACCTGGTGGCGAGCCCGAGAAATGTACACTAATATCAGAGGTGAATATTGACGTCACCCACTATCGGGCTAAGGGTGGTCCGCGGCATGCCAATCTCATATCACGAGATGTGGTCACATGTTTACAATGCCCCCATACGAAAATCCAGTCACACTCTGGCAATTTCGCAGCTCTCTAAGCCACGTCCACTTAGAGGGTAAACCAGTCTAAAGTATGTGCGCTCTTATGGAAATTTCAGATCAGGTCTGAAAATTCCAGATCAGGAAATGAGCTGATTAAAATCCTGATCAGGTCTGATATGGCAAACCAGATCAGGTCTGATCTGGAAAACCAGATCAGGTTTGATCTGGAAAACCTAATTAGAAGATGAGCTGATGTATAGTAGTACTAACACATTAAAAGTTAAATTTAACAGTTTACATTTACAGTTTACATAAAGGTATCATTATAGGTCAGATTGGAACTTATTTTCTTTATTTATAAATTGATATGCTGATTTGGATCAAACTGAAGTTGAGATTTATATCAAACACCTGTCCTGATTCTCAGGACATATCTGATTGTTTAGTTCATGGACCGGTGACCGATCCTCATATCAGACCTGAAGTGGTTCAGATCAGACATGATCTGGCTCAGATCAGACCTCATCTGGTCCACATCAGACCTGATGTGGTTCATATCAGGTCAGATCAGACCTGATCTGGATCAGATATGACCTGATCAGGTCAGATCAGACTTGATCTGGATCAGATCAGACCTGATCAGGTCAGATCAGACCTGGTCTGGATCAGATCAGACCTGATCTGAAATTTCCATAAGGGCAACCATGTCCAATAACTCACTGACGGGGAACCCCTGCTCGGACGAGCTTCGACAGGAAGTCAACGCCAGAACTTCGAGCCAACTCTCCACGGCCAGCCTTCGCGAGCCTGTCTGCCCTGTAGCCAGCTCAACTTGTCGAGATGTAAGAGCAATTGGAGGCTTAGTTGAAATAAACCTTATTCTTTTAAATGAATCTATGTTCATTGAACCTTATGGAGCCACCTCATTTCGATATTGTGATCCCTTGATGAGCTACCTACCCCTTAAATGTTCCCTTGGGACATGACACTATTAAAGCAACAGGACGAGGGGTCCTTGGTGCGAAGTTCCAAGTGATGTTGGCACATGGCCATTAAGGCTGAAAAGTTTTTACAGGCAAAAAAGGATATCCTGGTGAGACGGGTTGAACGTGATAGATGAAATGTGTAGTTCAATGGGAAGTGATGTGGGCAATGTGTCACAGTGTCATGACCTGCAACTATTGTTTGTCAAAAAAATTTTCACCTGGAGAATCTTCTTTTCTTTTAAATCATTGACTGAAGGATTTTTGAAAGCTGACCAGACAATGGGACATGGCAGTAGAAGTGCACATATGAGAAAAATAGTGTTAATAAAAATCATTTGCTTTCATATTATTATTGTCACTTGTGTGTATATTGATAAACTGTCTCTTTCAGATGCCTGTCCTTGGTGATATTTCTGCAATTGGGCTAAGTGCATTAACTAAGTTAGTCAACACAAGGTAATTTTTATTTTCAATACGAAATCACGATTTGAAAAATTTTTCTTTCCTCTACAACCAGGCTTCAGTCTTCCTAGGATAACAATTTGGCCACTAATTGCAAAATTATCCTTTATATTTCATTTAGTTCCCATAGAAAACAGTTATTTTTCCTTTATCATCAGGTTTCACGGCCTTATTTTGTCGATTTTAAGAATTTCAATCACGTTGGCTTATATTTTTGGCCTATGATGTTTATGGTAATCAATGGGAAAAGGTCGGTTTATGGACGTTTATATAAATTTCTAAAATCAACTTTTATATTTTCATTGCAAATTAAAATATATGATTTCCATCGAATTTATATATATATATCCATATATTTCCATCGAATCTTAATACTGGCATGGCTAGCAGTATATTTTGTCCTTTTGTCGGTACAAAGCGAATAACTTCAATTTAGCAACTAATACTGCTGGTGAGTGTTTAATTTTCAAATTCGAATCAAAGTCATTAGTACCATTTTTATTATTCCACTCGGGTTTGGCCGGTATTTTTATGAGGTAATTCGCTTAACATGGGAAGACTCTTCCTCGCAGTGTCGTTTGTAACCAGCAAGGTTATGTCCTCATTCGTACATTTTTCTTACCCAAAACATTGAAACGCTCATTCTCTATGACTTCCCGATGCATTTTATGCAAACCTCTCATTACTAAGTAATGGAGTTTTTTGCCTTGTCCTTTGAGTTATCAGCACGGCCACCTCCACTTTTTCTTTTGACTACGTCATTTTAATTAGCGTGTTACCAAATATGCGGTTGATTACTGTTTTGTGGACTTAGAAAATGAAGAAAAATATCTGTTATGATTAAGAGGTTATTGGAAAAATAATAGATAAGAAAGTTCATAATAATTGCAAGAAGTGTTATCTGGTTGAGTTACAAATAGTAGTGCTCACATGCTCATGTAAATTTAATACCGCTCCATGCTGTATAAATCAACTCCTAAATTTAACTTACTCTGTAATTTCTAAATTTATCCAATGTCAATAGTTTCTCGATTTTGAAGTTTGCCCCTATGCGCGCAGCGCGTTAGCAAAACAATTGAAGAACGAATGGCAACGTTTGTTTTTGTGGTAGGCGGTTGTTATGATTGTGGTGCACTTTCATGATCTGTGTAGAATACATTCTAATTATGACTCTTCAGAGTGAAAATGCGACCCGAGCTGAATTCTGTAGATTGTGCTACGAGGTTAAGAATACCTTTGTGGATATTTTTGAAACGGTGGTATTTAAGGAAGGCTGCCTTTTGGTGGATAAACTCAAGGATTTGTACGGAGTCGAGGTAAGTGAACTGTTGTATTGAAAATCTTAGCTCCATTTCGATGTCAGTTAATCAATTACATGTGGTTGATTAGTCGCCTTAAAGGATGCACTAATCGACATGATCCTCATTTTCCTTTTTAACTCTTTTCCCAAATGTAATGTTCATTTTCTTATCATAATCATGAGTCTACATTTTGTGAAATATGGTGCTGTGTTTGTAATTCTGTCCCTGTTTACTTCCAAGTAACTGGTTTTAAAAGGATATGGAAGATATTTCCTTTCGCATTCTTTTTGCCGTTCAGTCTTATTTTTCAGTAGTTAAATTAATTACTGAAATATATCGCATTCACAGTGTGATGTGTGTATACTTAATGGAATGAGACTTATTTTTAATTTCTGCTTTTTGAAACAGGCATCTGCTGATGATGAAATGTCAAAATTCATATGCATTGATTGTGTGAGGGATATCAAGTTTCGAGGGAACATAACATACGGTCTATGGAGTACGCTGGACTATTTACTGCGAATGCACGAAGAAAAGCAGGCAAGTGAATCCAATTTTACTGTATAGATTCTACATACTGCAATGAATCAAACGGTGAAAATAATCTGTAGAGGTAGTGAATTCAAATGTAATGGCAAATATTGCCGGTGGAAAATGTTGATTCTTCGGATTTTGAGGGTAAATGTTCGTCTGACTATATCCACACATATGAGAAGCAATTAAGTTTTCCAGAAAATTTCCTGAGGTCATAAATTTAGGTTTTCTCTCCTTCATTATACCATACTGAATTTAATAACCTGTACTCGAATAAACTTCTCCTCTATTTATTTCATACCTTGAACTATTTTGACAGTAATATTTTTGCCCTTTAAAGAGATTGATGCTGACTCATGTAATTGTTACTGTGTTATACGTGTGTATCAAGCTTAAGATATACTACAATTTAGTGTTGGTAACCATTTTATAACTCAATTAGTGTATGTTTGAACCCAAACAGTGTCAGAGGCTTTCAAGTAGAGCCTAATCCTATTGTGCCAAAGTGTTTCCCTTTTAATCCCTCTGCACTTTTCTTCTGCAGTCAATTTTTGCTCACCAGTACTGACACAGTTTCATTTTAACTTCTCCATCTTCCTCTAACATCTCCTCTGGACTCCAGTCCAACAGTCAATTATTTATTTCTTTCATCACTATGACAATAACACAAAAAGAATGACTGAACATGTTTTTAAACAAAAACAAAATTTAATTCAATATTATAAAAATGAATAAATAAATAAATACATAAAAGTGATTCTGGCTATCAATTAATTAGACATTTATACACTTGACTTGCGTCAATCCTTGCTGAGGTGGTATAGGACAGGTCTTGAATGCCAGCAGTTCTTTATCATCCTGTTGGGGCAATAAACTTGAAACCATTTCCCTGCTTTTGTTGGAGACTAGACAAAGGATGACTAAGGGTTATGACCTGGAATTCCTGTCTGTCTCATCTTTACCTCCCCATATTATCCCTATATATGTAGATTAGAATACTCCTAACGCTCAATTGTTTTATGAAGGTTGTCGCAGAAAAGAAATTAAAAAAAACTGTCAGCCTGCTCCTAGAAATCTTGTCAGATAAGACTTCATATGTAGGTAGAGGGTGTCTGGGCTGTTAGAAGAATTACGATGGGAATCGCTATCACAGCGTAGATTAAATTATAGGCTTAACCTCCTAACTAAATTTCAGGAAAATCATTTCTCTGACGACGTAAAAAACATACTATTAACCCCTTCGTACTACGGCAGATTAGATCGCGCCAATAAAATCAGAGAGCAAGATTGTAGAACCGATAGATATAAAAATGTCATTGTTCCCGCGTACCGTTCGGGACCACAACAGCTGTGATCATCGTCATGAATAGTTCGAATTGTGACAATAGGCAGACAGTAAATCTTTCTCTTTATATTCTCTACTTTCTTATTTATGCATGATGTAAATATTGATGTCCTTGTTAACGCATGATATTTTGAATGTGTAGTAGTAGTCTTTGTATCCCTTGCATGTTGGAACGATTGAAGATAGAATATTTCTTGGTTATTAGATTTTTAATTGGCGCTTTGCGTGTGTGGTACGCTTGGTTTCAATGCAATTTCGGTGTTCTACCATATCATTCATGCATGCCTGGTGTGGAAACACCCCTGGCCACACACCCTTTGGGTGGCTTGGCAGGGTATGACGTAGATGTAGATGTATAAAAAACCACCCACATATCCTTACCTGCAATCTTGACTAGGGTTGTTGGATGGAAGATTTGGAATGAAAATTAATTTTTATTCATGGGATTACACCAGTTGTTCTAAAATGATCTCCCTAGTTTTGAAAGACTTTTGTTCTGTTGACCATTATGTTATTACAACAACAAATACATATCACTAAAGGTGAAGTCATCCATTTTATTTGCTCTTCGTACACCTCGTTGTGGGATCCATTTGTAGCTCTACTACTAACTGACAATTATTTGACTTCTCTCCATGTGTTAGTAAACATGTCATGTGAGTGTTATTTCCATAAAAGAAGCAAATAACCAGCATCCTCTCATGATAAGGCATTCTTCTGCCAAAAATAATGTTCTTGATGTACTGCTGCCAGTCCTTCAGCCGAAAGAAGAATTCAGAAATCCTCTCTTCACAAACATACTTACAAGTCATCGCTTGCAAAAGATGAACAAGTCGACCATACTCCTCTCTACTCAATTTATGGACACGTAATCCATATGGAAATGAAACTCTTAATTCCATTTTTGTTATTTATTTTCCTTTGGGAGGTTCTGGTACAGGATTCACCTGCATACAAGAAGACAAAGTGTATCTAGTATACAAAGATTTTTTATAGCGTAATTGAACAATAGCAGCAGTGTATGGATCGTCATAATCACTGGAATCACCACGCATACAACCAAAATATTGCTCTGGTATTACATGTACACCACCCATTGCAGCTATATATTGCTTTAAACTATTTTTCTGATCTACAATATGTACAACTTTACGACAACCAGGATAAATTTTTAGCAAAACCTTACGAGGTAAATTATGATACACCTTGTAAAATATTAACAATGCAACCCGACAGCCCACGTTGTGGGTCAGAAATGGAAACAATCTCTATTATCGTTAACTCAAAATGCCCACGTGGTGAGTATCAAAAATGGAAAATAAATGTGAGATAAATTAACCACGGTCTCCTACCTTTTTCAATTGCCCCAGCCTTCTCTGCGGTAGATAACATGAGAAACACATAACAACATGCGATACGTGATAACTAGCAATTTAATTGATCAGACAAAATCATATCATTGAATCAAGACACACACAAACAAAGTATATAATATCTTTACCTTTAACTTAAGGTCATGACCCAGACAATTGTAATATTCTGCACCTCATACAGTTACTTCAAATGATTTACTTATCTTTAAACATTTTATGATAATCAACTTCTTTGAATTAAGCCATATATCTTCTTTAAACATCCATTACTCAAATGTAAATAAAAGAAAACTAGCATCAACCTCTAATTCGGGTTGTACCAAACTGGGTTTGTATGGCTTATTTAAAATACAGAATTAAAGTCCATATTTACGCTCTTGTTGACAATACAGGTTGATACGTGGCTGGTGTCACTCTAGCTTTACAGCCTCCGGAACCCGTAGTCCTGGCGTAATGTGATCACAGCATCTGCACGAATGGTAGTCCTGTATCAGGGTCTTTCTCTCTCTCTGGCCCCAGTATCCTGGCTGAATGTCCGCTTCCTCTGGAATGTGGCACAGAACCCCCACCACACGTCTCTTCCCTTCAAGAACCCTGCTGTCAATCCCCGCTCGTGCGTTTCTATTCGTCCCCTTCCCCAATTCGTCATTGTCGGCTTTGGCTCTGCCCTCCGTTTCCCTATTGTTTCAGCGCGAAAAGTTAAACATGGTGGGTGTTTAATTGTTATTTCTCCCACGCGGTGGGAAAAGAATGTGGAGGCCCACGTTGTGTTACAACCTTAACAATATCAATATCCTTGTGACTAGCATTTAAATATTGCAATAAACTTGAATATAATTCATAGTCTCGGGCGTGACTTCATGGAATCGACTTAACATAATGAAAAGTAAAGAAAACGTTGTGATTCCACATAAATATTTAATGTACGACCTAGGTTTCGACGTGGCACGTCATCATCTGGTCACCAAACTTTTCTTAAAGAACTTCCTATCATACTATGGTTACCACAACAGAACCAAGTAAGCTTCAACTTCCGACTCACCGAACTGCTGCATTTCATAAGTTGTTTGTCGTGGCCGCCTCACAACTGTGGAATTCCAGTCCAATTGATGTGAGGAAATCTCGCTCGATAGAAATTGTTAATTCTAAATTGTATGAAATTATATTGAATGAATAGTTTAGCCTAGTCAGGACTGAGTTCCCATTGCCAATTTTCTTTTGTTATTATTATTATTAATATTATTTGTTTTAATTTTTTTTATTAGACAAAAATTGTTTTTTTTTTTCCTCATGGTATGTTTATGTTTTTATTTCTTGTACCAGATATCTATATATTAATTGTATTTTTACCTATCTCCGAGTTCATCTGTTTAACATGTACAATTATTGTTTTTCAATGAGAATAGCTGTTTTTGTCATTTTTCATACATTGGATGTATTTAAGCTCTATTTATTTTTTGATTTGTGCTAAATAATATGTTATTTGTTTATTACCTCCCTGCTATAGTATTATATAATTTATTGTATTCTTGCTCTAAGGGACCTGTCCCAGCATAAAATAAATGATTATTCTCTTCTATTCTTCCAAAAGGAGTAAAACTTAACCGTCATCACCAGAGAAGGAATTTGGTGGTTCTTTTTCCTGTAATGGAATAATTAGGTGGTTCATTTTGGGAAATCTGGTACTTTTTGTGAGACAATGCCAAACATGACAGTCAAATGGTTAATTTAAATATATTTGTTTATTCACTGTTACCGTATACATATAGATCTACATGGAATTAAACTTCCTTGAGCGAATTTGAAGGAAACGCGGCTGTTCTGACCGTGGGATGCCATTGCAGAGATTGTGGCTTCTTGAAAATATTTTTTTATTTAAATTAAAATGAGTTTAATTCCAAAAATTATTAAAAAAAAACTAATTACACTTTGTGGTGATCTGGTAAATCGGTTGCATCAATTTTCCTAAAGACTTTCCCCTGCATGAAGTCTGTATTCTTGCTCTAAGGGACCTGTCCCAGCATAAAATAAATAATTATTCTCTTCTATTCTACCAAAAGGAGTAAAACTTAACCGTCAACCCATCAGCAGCGAAGGAATTTGATGGTTCTTTTTCCTGTTATGTATTAATTAGGGAGTTCATTTTGGGACACCTGGTTCCTTTTGTGAGACTCTGCCGAACATGACAGTCAAATGGTTAATTTAAATACATTTGTTTATTCACTGTTACCATATACATATAGATCTACATGGAATTAAACTTCCTCGAGCAAATTTGAGGGAAATGTGGCTGATGTGGCCGTGGGATGTCCATGCAGAACTTGTGGCTTATTGAAAATATTTTTTTATTTAAATTAAAATCAGTTTAATTCCTAAAATTATTTAAAAAAACTAATTACTCTTGCAAACTTTGTGGTGATCTGGTAAATCTGTTGCATCAATTTTCCCAAAGACTTTCCCCTGCATGAAGTTTGTATTCTTGCTCTAAGTGACCTGTCCCAGAGTAAAATAAATGATTATTCTCTTCTACTCTACCAAAAGGAGCAAAACTTAACCGTCAACTCACCAGCAGTGAAGGAATTTGATGGTTCTTTTTCCTGTAATGTATTAATTAGAGGGTTCTTTTTGGGACACCTGGTTCCTTTTGTGAGTCTCTGCCGAACATGACAGTCAAATGGTTACTTTAAATATATTTGTTTATTCACTGTTACCATATTCATATAGATCTACATGGAATTAAACTTCCTTGAGCAAATTTGAAGGAAATGTGGCTGATCTGGCCGCGGGATGCCCATGCAGAACTTGTGGCTTATTGAAAATATTTATTTATTTAAATTAAAATCAGTTTAAATCCCAAAATTATTTAAAAAAAACTAATTACACATGCAAAATTTGTGGTGATCTGGTAAATCTGTTGCATCAATTTTCCCAATGACTTTCCCCTGCATGAAGTTTGTATTCTTGCTCTAAGTGACCTGTCCCAGAGTAAAATAAATGATTATTCTCTTCTACTCTACCAAAAGGAGCAAAACTTAACCGTCAACTCACCAGCAGTGAAGGAATTTGATGGTTCTTTTTCCTGTAATGTATTAATTAGAGGGTTCTTTTTGGGACACCTGGTTCCTTTTGTGAGTCTCTGCCGAACATGACAGTCAAATGGTTACTTTAAATATATTTGTTTATTCACTGTTACCATATTCATATAGATCTACATGGAATTAAACTTCCTTGAGCAAATTTGAAGGAAATGTGGCTGATCTGGCCGCGGGATGCCCATGCAGAACTTGTGGCTTATTGAAAATATTTATTTATTTAAATTAAAATCAGTTTAAATCCCAAAATTATTTTAAAAAAACTAATTACACATGCAAAATTTGTGGTGATCTGGTAAATCTGTTGCATCAATTTTCCCAATGACTTTCTCCTGCATGAAGTTTGTATTCTTGCTCTAAGGGACCTGTCCCAGAGTGAAATAAATGATTATTCTCTTCTATTCTACCAACAGGAGTAGAACTTAACCGTCAACCCATCAGCAGTGAAGGAATTTGATGGTTCTTTTTGCTGAAATGTATTAATTAGGGAGTTCATTTTGGGACACCTGGTTCCTTTTGTGAGACTCTGCCAAACATGATAGTCAAATGGTTAATTTAAATACATTTCTTGATCAATATTGCCCATAACTAAATCTAAATTAAATTGAACTTCCTTGAAGAAATCTGAAGGAATTGCAGGTGATTTGGGCTTGATATTTCCATGCAGAACATGTGGACTATTTTAAATATTAATTAATTTTAATTAATTCCAGTTATCTGGTAAATCTGTTGCATCAAAACCCCAAAGCCTTTCCCCTGCATGAAATTCTTAACCTAGCAGTGGGTTTTGAAGAAAGATATATTCATGACTAAAAACTGTCAACCCATGTTTTATACACAATTGATCACCTTCATTGGTCATGTAATTCTGATATAGGTTGAGTGAGATGCGTATAATGTTTCCTCGTCGAATTCTAGTTCCCCTACTCCATGGTAGTTCTTCTTTTGGACTTTTCTCTTAATTTTGTCTGTGGATCTCTTCCTGGGACATCTTCAGGGGACTTTTCCCTTTATACGAGGGGAATTCAAATATAAACGAGCCTCATACTTTTGGGTTTTTTGGGACTCTCAAGGAGCAAGATATATTTTTAAGTCCAAGGAGGGGAACAACTGCGGCAGGTGAGAGACTTGAATAAGCACCTTGATGATACAGTGAATGTAAAATAACTGCACTTGAACATTTTTAAACGTATATAAATAATTCGTGACGTTTGTGATGTGAGAATTGGTCTAAGAAACAGTTCACAATCGTAGTGATGTCGTATAGCAGCGGTTGAATTAATTTTCAGACCACTACTTACAGTTTTTTTAGTCTTTCTTTATTGGTTCGGAAGGTTTACAAGTCTCTATTCACAGCTTCTTATATGCCTCCCTTAACAATCAAAATCAACAACAACAACCTTTTTTCTTCTTCCCCATGGTAACTTGTATTGAGTGGTTTATTTTTCATTATCACATTGACCATATGTCAACTATCCCCATCAAAACCCTCAATACCTAATGGTTAGTCCTAGGTCTCAAGTTATACCTAGGTTCTACAGTCTCTCTAACCACAGGTGTCACTTGTCAAACCTCTTCAGGAACTTCGTCTTCCTCCCGTAGTGGTCGAGGTAGCAACTTCAATTCTTATTGGTGAATCTTGGTGGGAGGGTCTGTCCTCAGCAAGTAGATTCCACTTCCCAGCTTCTTGTCGACCTCGAAGGGTCCGATCCATTTAGGAGCAAGACCAGCATGGTATCCCTGAAGCTTGTTGCTGAGTTGGTGGTTCCTCCGTAGTACTAGCTGTCCAGGTTGTAAATCTTCTTCAGCAACCTGGTCTACCGCTTCAGCTTCCTTTTTAGAGCGCTTGGTCGCTTCTTTGTGCATCCAGTGAACCTGTTTCTGGTGATTCTCGACCCAGGCCACATAGGGGATATCCTCCTCTTCTTCAACAGCCTCGATTCTCCAGTCGCCAGTGCATCGTATCGGTCTTCCCAGGAATAGTCCTGCCGTGGTCGCCAGTGAGAGGCAGATGGTTCCACTGTATGTAATATATTAAACGATATTGAACAACACTGTGTTTGTTGTAGCAGCAGAGGCATTGCTACCATTAATATTTGATGCACATATGTATCTTACACATTTTATTGCGTGTGTTATCTATTTAATTCCTTTATGCGTATCATTTACTACATAAGTGTTCTCTCATATAAATGCAGTGCCCCTTTTAGAGTCACTTTGAGAATAGACATTGAAGAGTAGACTGTTTGTAAATATGCATCGGATTTATCGATTACCCCCAAAGCTTAATGCACATACTATGCTATGAACATATCACAATATGGTTTAAGACCACGAACAGTTTTATGGTTTTTATATATTTTATTGTTATTTAAAAAGTGATGAAAATACAATTAAAGTTCATTTACGTTTTTAGGAAAATATTTGGGAAGAGAGGGTTAATGCTTGAGGCCTTTCCACTAAACCCTTTCGCGCCGAATGCCGCACCTATGCGGCGAGGATATTCTTCCCTGACCAACGAATGCCTTATATATGCGGCGTGAATTTTCCTACCTTAACCAACGAATGCCGCTCCTATGCGGCACAGGTCGGAATAAAGTGACCGTGGCGGAAACAATAGACCCACGAACGCGGTCGCCCCTCAAGATCCGGCTTAGCGCGAGCCCAGGCCCTTCCTCGGCCGCTCAGGTCGACCCCCTTTTTATCCTCTCCACGAGGTCAACTACTGTTATTTGCATTGTTTTTTCCAAATTAATATTTGTTGCTTACTTTAGAAATCCAATGTTAGAAATGAGTTCATCTTTTTTGCTTACCTCATGGAAATTTCAAACGAAATTCTAACGTTAATATCAACGGAGTTATAGAACAGCAATCGAAGACGGCATTAACATACGCATTTGGAAAATTTTGCCGTTCAATTCAAAGTTCGTTGTAACATTATTCCGTTTTTCTCATATATCATTTCATTTATAGTTCCCGTATTCTGCCATATCGGTTGCCCGGTTTCTTCAGATTTGGATTTGGGAATACCCATTGGTTCTCAAACTACCTTTTTACCAAAAGCAAGTTTGTGGTGACGGTTTTTCTAATGACTTATTTAGCCGAATTCTGCTTTAGGAATGTTAATTCTACATTTCTTAGAAAGTGCATCGTAAAGAAGCCTTTACTTAGACTCTTTCATTGGTAATCCCTGTGGAGTCTTGCTGGCGGTGTGTTCGAATGGTATTTTAGAGATGGATGGCTAGGTCCCCCGTGGCGCTCCAGACAAGAGACTTAGACCGGTCCAAAGCCCGGATGAAAAAGAAGGATGGGAAATATATTTTTACAATTTTTTGAGGAGAAAATTTAAACTCCAAATCAGTCGGTTTGGATTAGAAATATACTAAATCCTTCAATATGAACGTTAGAACTTCGTTTAAAATTTCTGCACGCTCAGAAAAACACAATAAATTTATTTTAAATGTAAAAAAATCGATGCGAACGACAAATATTTGTTTATATTAAACATTGGAATTTCAGTCAGTTGACCGTGGACTCGCGCTGTGAAGGAGTCTTTTTAATCCTTGGAGGGTCTGGGACAGCGGCCGAGGAAAGGGATTGGCGACCAGCTGAGTTGGGTCCAAAAATGGTTAGGTTGGGAACCTCTGCCTTCCGTCGACGCGAGGAAGCTTCGTACAGGGGAGTGAAGAAAATTTTCAAGAGACTCGTAACGAGCAAGAATTTCCCTCCACGAAGCTCGGGGGCGAAAGGGTTAATGGTTGTGCGAATGGCAGTACATTATATGAGCCAAGCATTAGTAGGGATATTTGTATTTAATAGGGAGAATCATAATTATAGATTTGCGACGTGAAGCGATGCCTCCCATTCCAAAACATCTTCTAGCACGCCAAGGAATACACACCCTAAGCTGGCGAAGTACGAGGGGCATTCACATATAAACGAGCCTTTGACCAATGAGGCTTTTACTTTGGAGGTTTTTTTGGACTCTCTCGGAGTTTTACTCATTGATTTCCTTCATGATCGTCACACAATAATGAATATCGTGTGTTTTCTTCTCAAATGTAAAATAAATTTCTTTTTGCATAAAGCTCGTTTATATTTGAATGCCCCTCGTATGATTTTGTTCTTGACAATCCCTTTGTCTCTCAGGGCGTGTCAGAACCATCTGCCTCTTCTTCTCTGTAGATCATTCTATATGATCCTCTCCTTCTATATTAATTATTATAAATTAACATTTTGATATTCATAATTGATGGTAAGTCTCATTTCTTTACTCCTTCATGACTTACAACTCATAAGCATCACTAACTAATGTATTCCTCTTGTAACAATGTTTTATTTGTCACTATAAACTCATCACTGGTGAGCATAGAAGTCGTAAGCAATATACTGACACTAGAGTTAACGCATGAAGTATAATACTGTCTCAATAAATATTTAATCAAATCAACGAATGTGATTGGAATCATTTTCCAATGAAATTTATGGAAAAAATTCATTATGTCCCTGGAGTTATAATAATAATAATAATAATAATAGTTTTTATTTGCCCAAAGACCATGGTACATCTGTCCAATGATATAAGGCACGTCAATCATAAACATAAGTTACTTTAACAATACATATTAAATCAGTCAAAACAAATATCACAAATAATTAACATCCAATACACAGAAAAACACATTGTAAACATTTCATCAAGTCCTTCCTTTACTCACATAAATATTCTTCCAAAGAATAATAGGACCCTTGTAGCAGTAACATTTTTAATTGTATTTTAAAGGTATTATAATTTTTAATATTTTTATTTCAGCAGGAAGTTTGTTGTACAATCGTATCCCCATTTCCCTGGGGCCAGATTTGTTGATGTTTGTTCTTATATTTGTGTAGTGTACATCATGTTTGCACCTCGTGTGATGAGAATGATGGTCACTATTAAGGAGAAAGCTACCAATATTCAATTTGATGTTCAACACTGCGATCAGTATGTAAATGCAAGGAAGTGGTAGGAAGGCACAGCTCCTTAAATAAGGGTCTGCAAGAATGTCTGTATGGTTTTTGGGCTATGATTCTGACAGCCTTTTTTTGAAGTCTGAAAATGCGCAATGAGTTAAGATGAGAGGAACCCCAAAAAATTATGCTGTTTAGGATATGGGAATAAAATTCACCATACTACAGACTAAGGAGTGTGTCCTTTCTAACCGTACTACTAAGTTGTCTCAGTATGGAACTTATTTTATGACTTAGTAGATCAGTGATGTGATAATAGAGAAAAATAAAGTATTGCAGCTAGAAGATATACAATGGTGTGTGATAGCTATGAGTTATATGTGATTAAGGCAGGAGAAAAGAGTAAAGAAATCGAGAATAACTAACAAAATAAGAATATAAATGAAATATAACTAATTATCAATGTCCTAAGAAAACATCTTGCAACTATGGGTGTTGTTCAAGTTTCTAGTGACAGCAGAGGTTCCATGAATGAATACCAAAATGGAGATGGTTGGGAAAGACATGGGGATGGTTGGGATGATTCTGACAGCTGTTATTTAGTCTACGATGAGTTTTCCACTCAAAGGCGTAATCAAGTGGTACTTTGTCTGGTGTTGCGGTAATGGCGACTTGGTTGACTTTGATGGGGTGCTTTGCGATAAAAATCCTTTCGTTTTAATTTTGAAGGCATCTCTTCTGTTCTTCTGCAGGCACGTTGAAATTACTAGACATACCCAACCTCTTCCTCTACCTGCCTATTTTCCTCTTTTAAAAAATCTACCTCTGTCCTTCTACCCACCCAACTAAATGTTATATAAAGCTGTTTTCTTTCCTCCATGGGCATTGTATGTACATACATTATGGTGATGCCTTACCATCTAAATATGTCATAAAATGAATTCCTCAGTGGACATTACAATGTTTATTTCATAAAATTTCATCATGATATTGCACCACATGTTGCGTGATATGTCCAGATATATTGACCTACACACTGCCAGTTGACAAACTAGACATTAGTCTTTTCAATTGTCTTGGAAGTATTTAGATGTGGACTTAATATATATAAAATGTTGTCCTTGCAGATGGAGGCAAAAGCATTCAACATCCCCAAGGAATCACTCGACTTTCTGATCTCAGAGAAGAAGGAACACTTCACCAAATCTATAGCACTTCCAAATGACTTTGATCTGTCCGAGACACCTGTAATGGAATGCAGCAAAAACAGTGGCTTGGATTGTGTACAGAGTGAATTGGAAGAGCCAGTGGAATATTGTTGGTGTTCAGAGTGTAATGCTGAATTTCTGAATAAGGGTGAGCTGAGGGTACATTTGAAAACGCATGAAAATTTTGAGAGTAAGGACTATTTAAATGAAGCAACAGACTCAGCTGTGTCGAATGAGGAATACAAGTTGATTTCTGGTGAACGCAGCTTGTTAAAGAGTCGATTGTGTTGTAGCAAGTGCAGAAAAGAGTTTAGTAGTGAGAAAAGATTGGTGAAACACATAAAGAAACACGATTTTAAATGCAAACCCAGGAATTTTGAAAGTTTAAACAGTTTGTTGAAGAGGTTGAAATCCAATTCTTCAGAGGACAACACTTTGTTAAACAATCAGGATTATAATTATAGTTTTCCAATTGATTATAGTTTTCCAATTGATTCTAATATTCATAATTCCAAAGGATCCACTGCGTGTGGTTCATTTGATATTGTTAATTATGGGAAAAATAGATTTTTACTCCCAGAGAATGCAAGAAAAATAGATGCAGGAACACTGTGTCATGTTAAAACAACTGTTGATTGCACTAAAGGTTCTCCAATTGTCATTAGTCCAAAGAATTCAAGGGTATCCAATTCATATGTTGGGACACATCCTTCATCATCTCATTCCTCTATGCAGGGCATTTGTAGTTTTAATAATCCTTTTATGGAGTGTGATAATAAACAGAAGGACAAGGAAATTCTCGGCATGTGCGTGGTTTCAACTCATGACAGTTGTGACCCTGATGCAATCAACAAAGTTGAGGATGAAAATACAATTTTTGGAAATGTAATGAGTGTTAATGGTGGAATCGTGATTTGTGATTACTGCGGCAGGTCTTACACGCTAAAATCTAA
Organism: Ceriagrion tenellum; assembly: GCA_963169105.1. NCBI lineage: Eukaryota > Metazoa > Arthropoda > Insecta > Odonata > Coenagrionidae > Ceriagrion > Ceriagrion tenellum. The sequence continues at coordinate 10,159,455 of OY720645.1, forward strand.
GCTGAGGGAGCATATTGTCATGTGTCATCTCTCGATTATTGTTCACAAATGTCTCACTTGTTGCAATGTTTTTCCCTCTGAAATTGAGTTGAGAACTCACTCTGATAAGCATACAAGTAAGAGTAAATACATTTGTAGTTTGTGTGATGATAATTTCTCTTCCAGACCAAACATGGCTTTGCATTTCAAGAATGTGCATGGCATCAGCAAGGAGATAACGTGTAGTGGTTGCTTCCTTGGGTTTTCGTCTTTTGTGGAATTGAGGTTCCATCAGTTATGCCACTCTTACGATAAGAAATACAAATGCTCCAAGTGTGGGAAGGCATATTTGAACAGGAGTAATTACAATTCACATGTACGCTTCTGTCAGTTGAGAACACTTGCATATCAATGTCGAATATGTGAAAAGAAATTCTTAAGAAAGCAAGCCTTGGAGGTGCATTCTTATGCCCATAGCTCTGACAAGAGATTCCCATGTCATCTCTGTCCAAAACGGTTTACACAGGCTGGTATGCGGGAAGCACACGTCAGGAGTTTCCACTTGAAACTGAAACCTCATGAGTGCGGTATTTGCAAGAGGAAATTCAGTTTGAGGCAGTATCTTGTGCGTCACTATGCTATCCATTCAGATGACCGGCCTTTTTCATGTGATCTGTGTGGTAAAACTTTTAAGTTGAAATACCAATCTTATGAACACAAGAAAAAGGTGCATGGTAAGACTTAGTCATTTCAAAAGTTAAAATGTAACATGTACATTTGATGTATTCATCAGAAGGTACTATTTTTCTCAGCTAATGTTCATAGATATATGATTGTATTGATAATTGTTGGCATTTGCTTTTTAAAACAAAGGTGGATGACTTGATTCCATTTTATCATGAAGTGAGCATATTTTTATATTTTTCCATGAATAAATTAAAGTATATATTGAGAAAAAAGCTGTGAATAGGTCAACGTTATGACTTCAGGAGTCATTACCTAAATATACCTTATGTTAGAATTCATACTGAAAAGTACTTGGGCAATCATTTTTATACTGATGCTCAAAATAGGACTGGAATACTCTCCTAGAGCCCTCCTTTACTGCTGTTTTCCTGTAGAGCAATAAAACATGGGTCATAACTTTCTTATATTAAAAGGGAAAAGAGGATTCAGTAGTGTATTAAATGTTAGAATTGAATATTAACACATAATGTCTTGGACATTCTTCCTTGAAGTTAATAAATTTTCCAATTTAATGTCAGCCACTCAACATAAGAGCTCTATGAATGGCAAAAGATTTATATGTGTGTACAGTGAACCTTTGTTTTTCGGCCCCTGCAAGTTACTTTTTCCCGTGAGGTACAATGTTATCTTCATACCCCAAGAATTTTCACATGCTTGTAATGTTATATTATCCCATTATTTACACTTTTGAAATTTTATGATACCTGCAAAACATTGTAGTTCCTGATATATCCTGCTGAATCCTTCATCATCTTTAAATATCCAGCTGGATAGTGCAGGAACCAGCACTAATTCATTACTAATTAACTTCCTACTTCCCACTGGATCCTGGTAAATTCAAGCAAAATTGTATCTGTAAATACTGCTCTGAAAGACTAGTATCTAATCTGGATTTTAAACCTCTTGAAATACATTCGAAATCCAAACCAGTTCTGTCCATTCACCGACCACTCCGAGATCAGATATTAGTCTTTCAGAGCAGTACTGGTCCGGAAGTTCCATCCATTGGTACAGTCCTTGAATATCAGTTTAAGGATGATGTACAATTCTGACCAAGAAGCAGGGGTAGGGTCTCTTTGGCTTTCCTCTGGTACATTCACGTTATCAGACAAGGAAGCATTAAAGCTGATAATAATAAAATAATAATATTGTGGAAAAATGCAAAACATGTTGTATCATAAGAGGAAACGTAAAAGAACATGAAGGATATGCTACTGAGAGTGAAAAGGTAATAGACCCTATGAAGGTAGATGAATACTACAGATATCTCGGGTTCATTCAAAATCCAATAACTGCTCGCAAGAAGATAAAAGAAGAAATAAAATGTGACTTCAAAACCAGATTAACAAAAGTCTTAAAAACAGAGCTCAATGGACGTAATACAACAATGGCTATAAACACATTTGCAGTACCACTTCTAACCTACTCATTTGGCATTATTAAATGGACGGATACGGAACTCAACTGTCTCAATACACTAATGAGAACATTAGCCTCTAAATATAGGAAGCACCATCAACACTCTGCAATAGAAAGGTTTATGCTGCCCAGAAAAGAAGGAGGAAGAGGTTTTATCGACATAAAAAACTCACACCAATCGCAAATAGAAAATTTAAGAAATTACTTCTACTCAAGAGAAAAGGAATCCCAAATGCATAAAGTCTTGATACAAATAGATAACTCTCCCTTGCAACTAAGCAAAAGAAATGCAGTGATAGAAAAAGATCACAGTTTGAAGCTTGAGAGGTGGAGAGCCAAAACGCTACATGGGACGCATGCTAACCATCTTCTGCAACCACACATTGGCAAAAAGGCATCAAATAAATGGTTAAAATCAGATATCTTTGCAGAAACAGAAGGATTTATGATTGCCATACAAGATAGAATAATTAAAACAAAAAACTACAGTAAATTCATAATTAAAGAACCAAACGTGAATGACAAATGCCGAAAATGCAATAGCAAGCCAGAAACAATAGAACACATCACGAGTGGATGCAGTGTACTAGCAAGCGTGGAATACACACAACGACATGATAATATATGCAAACAAATATATCTTGCATTAGTTAGTAAGTACAATGTATCCCATGAAACTAAACCATGGTACCTAATGACTCCACTGCCTGTAATAGAAAATGAAGCTGTCAAAATATATTACAATAGAAGTATTATAACGGACCGCCCTCGCCCAAACAATAGACCGGATATAACTTTTCAATTAAAACAAGACCGAAGAACATACTTAATAGATGTATCCATTCCAAATACAGAAAATTTAGAGGCTAAATACAATGAAGAAATACAGAAATATATTCCTCTGGCTGAAGAAATAAAAGAGATATGGAACCAAAAAACAGTTAAAATTGTACCAATAATAATATCCGCGACTCGTGTAATACCAAAAAAACCCGCACAAAAGCATGGAAACAATAGGAATAGAAAATCATTTGTACATGAAAATTCAAAAAACCGCAATAATTAACACGTGCTCCATAGTACGAAGATTTTTAAATGAACATTAAAACAGTACTTGAGCCTAATCCCTTTGGTGCCTTGCACCCGGGATAGGTGAATGTTTCCCAGCCCTTAAAAAGGCTGAGAAGTGAAGAATTCAATAATAATAATAATAATTTTATTAACCTTCAATTATTACAAGGCAAGCCAGTACAAAAATAGATTATTGGTGTTACACATAAGATTTGACATGGATATACATATAGGTGGATTAGAATACTGAGGCTAACAAAAATGCCTATAACGTGAAAGCACTTTTGTCATTTACAAATTCATTTAATGAGTAGAATGCTTTTTCTTACATAGAACTTGTTTTACCAAAGAATAGAATTTTTTATTATCTTTTATTGTTTTGATTGAATCAGGTACCTTATTAAAATATTGAATTCCAGTATACAATACACTTCTTTCATAAAATGTTTTTTTGTGGAATATACTATTAAAACTATCAGGATGTCTGGTTTGGTACAACTCAATTTGTGACAACTCAGATAGGGTGTGTATAAATGAGGGTTATTTTTACAAACATGATTATATTTAGTATGTAAATACATGGAAGAGTCAGTATTCTAACTTTGATGAAATAATTTTCACAAGACTCATAGGATTTCAGGTCATTTAAGACCCTTATTGAATCTTTTCTGGATCCTGAATAATCTCTCTACATGTACAATTGGGGCTTATCCCCAATAGATGACACCATATTGCAGTAGGCTGTGCATGTTAGCATAATACAGTGCTAAAGCTGCTGCCTTTGAACAGGTTTCCATGATTATCCTGATAGCAAATACAGTGTTGTTTAGTTCATTGCAGATGTTGTTAATGTGGCAACTCCATTTCAGGTTGGTATCTATATTTTAACCTAAAAATTTGAGACTATCAACATTAACATATGGTAAACTATTTTTGAGCCTTAAAGTATTTTCTTTGTGTTTTGAGGAATGAGATACAGAATAATAAAGTAACTGTGTTTTGCTGTCATTAATTATTAAATCATTTGATAGAAACCAGTTTTTGGCTTTGGTTATGGTTTCCAAGACTTCATCTGTTGCCTTATCAATGTCTGTTGTATATATTCTCATAGAGGTATCATCAGCATACATAGTGGATGGTATGACAGAGGCTCACTTTCCAGGCTCCATGGAGGTTGAGATGAGCCAGAGGAGGCCGCCCAGCCAGGACGCAGTGGAGACTGGCCTCTAGCTTTACATACAATGTATTAATTACAACACCGCACAGTGAGCAATTACAAGTTTTAGCCCATATAAATCTGTTGGTGAAGACGGAATCTTCCCAGCACTTTTGCAAGAGGGACAGAACCTGTTACTGATACCAACTGTCAGAATCTTCCGATCCTGCCTGGCATACGGATACGTCCCAAAGTAGTCCCTGGAGTATCACTAAAGTTGTCTTTATACCCAAACTAGAAAAGACAGACTATACCAAGGCTGGCTCTTTTCGTGTCATCAGCTTTATATCCTTAATTCTGAAAGCATTGGAGAATATATAGAGGACAGGTACATTAGGGATGGACCTCTAAAGCAGTGGTTCCCGAATGGTGATCTGCGGAACCCTGGGGTTCCGTGAAAGGGTCACAGGGGTTCCGCAAATAAGGCCCTACTGTCTTTGAAAACAGGCATTTTTAATTTTCTTAATTTTAAAGATTTAAATTCAAAACTCCATTTCATACGTACACCATGTACCTATCGCACATTAAAATAACATTATAGTCGAGTTAATTTGCAACTCTCGAGATAGGGTTCCGCCAAAAATACGTGGATCAATAAGTGTTCGGTAGGCATAAAATTTGGGAAGTGCTACTCTAAATGGCAATCCCTTACACCTGTACTAACACGCTTACACGATGTAGTTGCCACGATGAGGACTTGCAGTTTAGCGTAATGTCTGTGATTCTTTTGCAAAACTTATGACAGCATGTTCTGAAGTTCAATCCATTGAACCACTCTCTGAATATCAGTATTGGGATGTTGTACAATCCTGAACATGGTTTTTCTAACATGGAGCAATCAGCAAAAACTCAATTCGTCAAAGATGTCTATTAAATAGTAAAATATACCCTCTTTATTTAATAATAATACTATCTATAGTCAATAATTATGATTGATGTTGTAAGACGTTATTTTTTCAGAAGAAATGTACTAGTTTAGTAATGCATATAGTGTGATACGACGGGAGAGGATGTACAGAGCAACAGGTATAAATATTTGAATTGTAAATGCTCAGAAAGTGGTCTGTAACTTCTGTGAAAGACACACTCTAATCCGGAACTGGTATATCGCAGGTCGGGATTTGAAACATGTTAAAAATCCAGACTATTTCTAGATATGATGATATTATTTCAGGGCAGTTACAGACCGGATATTTTTACTAGTTACGGAGTGATTAGTTTGCTATAATACGCGATTTCTACTTATTGCTGGGTATCTCATCACCGATTCCCCCGAGGTTTATTGCTTTTATCGCCATCAATAGTGTAAGTACGTTGCTGATGAATTTTGATTTAAAATGGAACTTTACCCGAGAGCGCTGTTCACGTTTACTTCATGTTATTGCTTCGTGATTGATTTGATTGAGGGCATCATTAAAATTCTTTGATTTAACCGTTATTTTGCTGTGTGTACCTGTGGAATCAATGCGGTGATAACTAAGGTAAGAACTGACTTCCGGGTAAGAGAAAAATACTAGAAAGAATCATTTACAAGTTGTCACGATCGTCTGCTATGTACAATCGGTACAATCGTCTGCTTTGTGATTACGTTATTCATTTTCTAAAACAAATCACGATCACAAGGCGAGGCAGCGCCGTAGTTGAAATTTGAACATGTGACTCGTTGTTTGTTTAGAGTGGAGTTTTACCTGGTTGAAGATGAGTGTTAATTGATTTCGTCGTCTCTAGCGTTTTGCAACCTGCGATATTTGAATTCTTAAAGGCGTTCGTTTCTGACAAATCGCCTTTTATGTGAACAAATGACGTCCATTCGGTTAAGTTAATAATTGTTTGCTTTTGCGATTGCATTCGTTGTGGTCGTCTCGATATCTCAGTGGTTTTCTTTTGGAGGAGAAATGAAATCCTGCTTAGGTGTCATTTACGATCGCTGGAAAATGTTCGATCGCCCAGTCCGTTATTGCAGACTTTTCGTTGGACTGGAACCCGGTGGTTGGACGGTTCACGTGCCACAACCGAGAGGGACAACCAAGGGATTCGGAGGAACTATTGACGTTGGCTGACATTACTTTCTGCATCATTACAAGGTATTTAAAACAAACAAATTGAATGAAAATATATTTCATTCGTGTTTCTACGATTTAATGTAAAGTGCTTTCAAGACTATCCCAAGCAGCCATAAATAATGGCTGGAAATTGGTCCAGTATTGGCTCAACATTGGCCTGAAGAAATTGCCATGAGAAATTTCCATGAGAATTTGGAAGCCTGGATAGCGGAGTGGTCTGAGCCTTGGTCCGCAAACGAAAGGTCCGTGGTTCGACTCCCGGTCCAGGCCGAATTTTTCTCATGGCAATTTCTTCAGAAATATTCACCGGCCATGTTTGAAATGTTAAAATGGCTAAGCGCGGCAAAAGTGCTGGTGAAGGATACTGTGTCTTGGTTGTGACTTCTTTGAAGCCCTCTTCTACTTTGGGGGCATCCATTAATTACGTGAGGCGATTTTTCGACCCTGTTCCCTTGGTGAGATGTCGTCAGATTTGGCTCGACTTCTCCCCCCTAATGTCACGTGAGATTTTTCAAAATGCGTATTTTCTGTGTAAATACGTTAATCTGTGCTTGATTGCGTTGGATTTATTATTAAGAAAATAGAATTTGCTTAATTATTTTTCTTTATGACTATAGAATAAATTTTCCGGCTTAACTTGGGGGAACAACATTGATTTTGTAAATTCCCTTCCTTGTAGAGATGGGCTAAGTCGATCATTTTAGTGATTCAATCATTTTGATTCGAGTCACTTAAAAGATTCAATCAACTGATGCAATCATTTGATTCATTATGACTCGTATGTCAAATTGATTAGATGACTCACGTGAATTCGAATGAATCAAGATCGAAGAGACTCAAACACTCGAATGATGCTAACTGATGCCATCAATCTATTTGAATAATTGATTTCGAATAATTACTATCGTGCTTAGAAATTTAGGAAGGCTGATTGATTTCCGTATTCCACAAGTTTTGGATCCGCATTACGTTGTAGATTTCCAAGTACTATAGTCACTAGAATATTTAGAGAGGCAAAACTGTCACGGACTCTGAATTCAAGAAGAATAACGTGAAACTTTGTACGTAAAAATTAAATCACTAGCTCAGACTGCACAAATTAATGCGCATGAATGTTCTCTGATCTGCTGTATCGAATTCCATTCAATTAGGAGCTTTCAAATGAGCAGGTAATTAAAATTCTTATTAAGTTTACCAACTGTAATGGTGCGCTGGTATTGTAACAAGGGTTTAATTTCATCGTTTTTAAAATGAGCGCCTTGTCTCTAACAATGCTATGCAAACATAACCTCTCAGACCAAATATTAATGGAGTAATGCCCATGAAGATATCTCTCTGAAATTTCATGACTAGACATAACGGATAACGTACATGTGAATATGTTACTCCACTTAATATCACATTTAAT